>JAGSMP010001714.1:0-125397 GCA_029286625.1 Parnassius orleans
GAATTCCGCATTCCATAAGATAAGATACTCACCTCTTGAGAAATCCACAAATATAAAAGTTGGCGCACATCTGCTCCTGTCTCGGCTAGTTATTGTCTTCGCACAGTGCGTTGAAATCCACAAATATTATTTAATTGTTTTCAGTGTATGCTGATCTTCCAGATAAGTAAGTAAGTACAAAAAACAGCAGCCTGACGAATGTCAATGCCGTAAAGTAATACCCGGCCGCCGGCACAGACATAGATATGATGCTTATATTATGATAATATGGCCGTCGGTTTTTACCCAGCACGGAAGTCAATGACAAAATAGCGTTTCGTTCCACGGTGTCTTTGAACCATGTTATATGATATAAGCTAACACTTTTAGAAATAGGATAAAAATCTCAGTGGTATCCCTTTTTAGTAATAAATATATAATATACAAATAAGTACAAATATAATATGTATATAATAAGTTATCTTGGTAAAAAAATACATTTTTCTTTTAATAGAAACTGCAAAAATGATTCATTACACGCATTTTTCCCCATGTTACATTAACCAGAACACGGAATATCAAAACCACTCATTTTTTTTTAGATTTCTTGATTCCGTTTAGATATTCATAAAATGTATAGGCCATTTATTATAATAAATTGGTAACTTTTTTTTGTATGTAATACCATTAAGGGTCGTTAAAATTTCTAGTGGGCCCAAAAACGACTGACTCCTTTAGTGCAGTTGCTAACTCCCAATATTCATAAAATAAATACAACTATGAGCGAATGCGTCATTGCTGAAGAAAGAATATTAATAACACTCAGGTAAGAAAATCTATTAAGTACTTGTTTATTGAAACAGTTCAACATTTTCAGTATTCTCTGTATCCTGTATCTGTATCCTTGTACTATAGTTTCATAATTGAGAGTGATTTGAGAATTTTCTGATGAAGATAATGATAGCTTATCTTCTAAAATTTCTTGTAATAGTTGCATAACGCGTATTTTAAAGGCTCTCTAAATCAGGCAATAAACTGAGTAGAAACATTTTTTTTGGTTGTTGTTCGAGGTCTTCACTTGTTTCTTTTCTGGATTGTTTGCTCTTGAAGTATTCAAGAATCCCTTCATCTTTAGAGGTTTTTGTCTTGCGGCCTTTTTCCTTATATGTTGTAGACAAGCCTGATGGAGATGGCGTCGGCACAGATAATGGTGACAGCGGCGTTGGCGTTGATTTGGGTTGAGATGCAGGAGATGGGTTAGGCAATGATAGTGATGGTGACTATGGCGATGACGATGGCATTGGTGCTGGTAGAGTTTGAGAAGATGGGGAATAGTAATTATCTAGTATAGACTGAGAGCCTGTGAAAGCTAGTATTTCTTGCCCAAATGATAAAGTACTGTCTTCTTCATTGTATTGAACATTTGATCCAAATCCCTAGGCATTGGCAGATTTCCAGAAACTGATACATTTGATAATTTGACAAACGGTAATGTGAATTGCATCACTTCATTTAAATAGTAAGGTTTCTTCTTTTTCTGTTTTTCTATTTTTTCTGTTCCAGATCCACTTTTTCCTGGTTTCAAATTTCGAACAAATACGTTGCGAATATTCCTCCACATTTCTTTACATGGAGCCCCTGAAAAGATGAATTTTATTAACTTATATGTAGGCGAAAGATGATCATCCCAGATGCACTTATGATGGATGGCGCAAATATGAGTGCGTTACAACATAAAGTACAAGAAAATATAATAAACAGATCGTTAGCAATTCGTCGCAAATATATAGTACGCTTTCCCGATGATGTTAATTTCAAAAATCCTCCAAACAACCACGGTCGCCACGTTACCACCGATACGACGCTTCGCTAGAGTAAAATCTTAACTCTCGATCTGGCCAGTCTTTCATAGTCGTACCCACACGGCTAATCCTGACATACGACCGTCCTCGGGCGTAACTTTTATGAATTCCTGTAACAAACACTATTAATCACCAGTACTTCCGCTCGTCTATACTGACATAAAGGTACACTGTCCCTATCTTTGGACATTTACTCACACATACGCAAGGTGATTACGTTGGAGCTCATGTAAACTAACACTAGCTAAGGCGTCCTTTTGACCAGCCTTCATCTCATATGACAATATAGATCGGATAACTGGCTCTTTCCACTAAGCACACACAGACACAGCTCTTTGTACAGCTTGCGCGGCACTATTAGCATCGATAGAAGATATACGCTTCAACAACACATACCCTCTTGTAAATATACTAACATTCTCAATCATACAATAATCGAAAGCGTGCGTCCTTCGACCGCGCATGTACCGACGCACCATTCTCTCAAATCACCACATACAGCTGTAAACTAGTATGTCCCTACGACCAACCGCTCGGGTCTGGCCCGGACGACAGGTGCGTCTCTTCGACCAGTGTAACTCCACAATTCATAAGCCTAGACCGGACGAATGTGTCCTTTCAACCAGCCGCGCGCGGCATGGCCCGGTACGACATTGTCCCTTCGACCAGCTTCACCCAAATTCAACCCTCAACATCCAACATTCATAAGCCTGGACCGGACGAATGTGTCCTTTCAACCATCCGCGCGCGGCATGGCCCGGTACGACATTGTCCTTTCGACCAGCTTCACACAAAGCCAACCCTCAACATCAAACACCAATTCTGTCGACCACCACAATATTCAGAACAAAACTGCTATACTTATCAACACATTAGAACACAAAAAAGCCACTCATTCTCTCAATTCATAGCATGTCAAAGTTACAAAGGAGTCAATCGTTTTTGGGCCCACTAGAAATTTTCGCGACCCTCAATGGTATTATATACAAAAAAAAGATACCAATTTATTATCGTAAATTGCATAAAGATTTTATGAAAATCTAAACGGAATCAAGAAATCTGAAAAATAGAGTTGTTTTGATATTTGTGTTCATGTCATTGGTTCAGATAACGTAATATTAAAAAAAATTGTAGTAGAGATGTGCCTACTCGGAAAAAACTCGACTCGAGTTAACTTGTGTTGAAATTCACGTAACTCGAATAGTACTCGAGTTACGCAACTCGAATTGGCGGAACGAATCTGTGTCAGTTTATTACAAATTATTTTTATATTTGTTCTTACATCCATGATAATTATTATTACTTAACTTAATAGGTAGTTATATATTATTGGTTTGCGTATAGACAATCTTCATAAAATAATATCACTCTAACTTTATGACGTAGCGTAAAGTTAATGTTATTAATAATTTAACTATAACGAATTATACTTAATCAGCTTATTGATATTACATAATATATCAATAAATTGCTCGAATTAGTAAGTCGAGTTCACTACTAAATTGTAGACAGACACTGCATTGACCGTAAGATAAAGATGCGACTCGAGTAGAATTTTGTGACTCGAGTCACTCGGGTTTTATCATGTCACTCTAGTTGTAATCGAGTTTTGAGTTATACAGATTAACTATTTACAGTCCCTGCATCGATTGAAGTTTATAACTCGAGTTGAGAATAGCGATTATCTTAGTTAAAGCATTTTTAAATAGGTTCCTTTATTAAATAAGTAATATATGGCAATATCCACGGCTCCGTGGAGCAGTGGCTTAACAATGAGTTGGGGGCCGCGGGTTCGAATCCCGCACGGAACAAGTATTTGTATGGCCTACAAATAATTGTTCCGGGTCTGGATGTTTGTCCTCGTGCAGTTTATGTTTGTAAACTGCCTCCACGACACAGGAGAAAATCCTATTGTGGGGGTAACGTTTTTTTAAAAAAAAAGAGAAAAAAAAATGAAATAAAATACAAATATTTATTATTTATTTATTTGTAGTATTTTCATGTCTTTTATTTACTACAGACATGTGTAGTATTTCAAAATATATAAACTGCTTTTCGTATATCTTAAAAATCGCTTCCATTTTTCAAAATAATGCCACACTGACGATTTTTGTTTTGTTATTGCATTGTTATCATTCATACTTTAAACAAACAAGTATATTTAAATCACCTTTCATGTTATGCACTACTTATACGAAGTAACAAAAAATAAACAACAATGATAGCACAATCATGATATAATAAATCAAACTAAGTTCATATTTGTCTACAACATGCCAGGTGCAAGTTTGAATTTGGATGTAACCAGTGACGTCACCCGCGGTGGCTTATACTACAAGTGAATTAGTGAACTGATATCTATCTAGCGCTCTCCGAATTTACACGGTGCGGTGCGCCGAGTTGACTCGGTAACTCGAGTGCAAGCGGACTCGAGTAAAATTTATTTTCACTCGACTACCGAGTTACACAAATTCACTCGATTGAATCGAATGAAAACAGAGTTCGAGTTGTATCACTACTGTATGAATGAAGTTTGTGGTTAATGGTTATTATAAAATAATTTTTGGTAGCAAAATTAGTAAATAGCAAAAAGTTTATACTTGTTTGTTTACAAGACAATAAAATAAATATCGTCTCATCGATGCACAAGTGTTTAACATAATATGGATTTTAGACTTTATTTATTTTTATTTTTTTGTGGTCGATGGTAAAATTATCAATGACATTCGAAATTGGAAAATGAAAATTGATGAGTTTAGTTAATTAATATAAGAGTATGTATGTAATAAGAGTTTACTTACACCTAGAATTTTGAAAAATCTATAAGATATATTATTTACAATGGATTACCTAAAACAAATGACAAACACAGGTCTTAGAACCTTATTAGTGAGTTAAAAGTGACAAAGTATTAAAGTTTTATGTTATTACTAAAATCTAAATTAAATAATATAGAGTAAATACACAAAATAAGTTTTGTGTATGTTAAAAGAAAATTAGCACCAATGGGTCGAGGAATTTAAGAAAGCTTTCTATTTGATGTAGCTTCCTCGGCTTTGAAGAGCGATTCATTTAACTGCATTTAGATATAAATACCTTATGTATTCAGCAAGTTGCTCCATAAACTTGACAATACCAAATGGCAACAAACATGATCCTGAATTTGCCAGTCAGAGTTTAGTTAATTAATATAAGAGTATATGTAATACAAGAGTTTACTTTACACCTAAATTTTGAAAAATCTATAAGATATATTATTTACAATGGATTACCTAAAACAAATGACAAACACAGGTCTTAGAACCTTATTAGTGAGTTAAAAGTGACAAAGTATTAAAGTTTTATGTTATTACTAAAATCTAAATTAAATAATATATAGAGTAAATACACAAAAGAAGTTTTTGTGTATGTTAAAAGAAAATTAGCACCAATGGGTCGAGGAATTTAAGAAAGCTTTCTATTTGATGTAGCTTCCTCGGCTTTGAAGAGCGATTCATTTAACTGCATTTAGATATAAATACCTTATGTATTCAGCAAGTTGCTCCATAAACTTGACAATACCAAATGGCATCAAACATGGATCCTGAATTTATGCCAGTCATAGTAGATAGATAGTACATATATTTATGTGTAAATAAGTAGTTTTTACTTGTACTAGAAGCAAATATACAGTTTGCATAAGTATTGTTACTAAGTTAAGCCATTTTTACTTGTGTAATGGTTATATCCTTGTTGATCAGATGCTTCATTATGCTTAGACTGCTGTGTTGTTAACTCTGCAGAAAGGAATATTATTTTGTCATTTACTATAAGATAATTAATATAAAAATAATATCCTTTTTCCCTACATGAAACCAGTGAAAATAAAATCAGACAACTTTTACAAATATTGTTGATGTAAATCCATAATTAATACTTTAGTATTTGGTCTTCAGGAGCTGATTAATGTTGTATATTTTATAATAATTTCTTGACTATTTAGCATATAGGCAGAAGCAACAAAATACTGTCAGAAATATGGAAATATAGTTTATTTACATAGAAGTATAGTATATATATAGACTTATCTTATATCTCTTATTATTGAAAACTCCTGATTTCTAACAATATCATATGTGGATGTGTTTTTTGGCTTCTTCAATACAACATAAACATAGAACCCACACATTATTTAGATTGCAATAAATATAGAAAAACTAATATATTGATAATAGTATTTATTATTCATTAACTTTTTCAGGTGGATTGCTTAGAATAAATGTGTATGTCTTGTAGGCTGAAATCTTGCAGAGCTGCTCGTAAGCAGAGACAAAAAATATATGGATATTGAAGACAACAGTCTTATATCATAAAATACCTTACGATTCCTAACAATTTCATTAATGGACATGTTATTATCAAGTTATTTTGAAAAATTTTTTGGAATGATAATGACTGACAATAATAAATACAATTAAATTATACATGTGTTTTGTTATCCTTACAACCAGTTTAAAACATCTCACTTCATATTTATCAACATAAATAAACATGATATTACCTAGTCATTTTGGCTTTAATGGTGTTTGGGGTATAATAACTAATCAGTACTAATATATTGATAATAATTATTATTTAGTATAGTACATTCTTTACAATATTCATTAACTTTTTCAGGTGGATTGCTTAGAATAAATGTATGTCTTGTAGGCTGAAATCTTGCAGAGCTGCTCGTAAGCAGAGACAAAAAGTATATGGATATTGAAGACAACAGTCTTATATCACATAAAATACCTTACGATTCTAACAATTTCATTAATGGACATGTTATTATCAAGTTATTTTGAAAAAATTTTGGAATGATAATGACTGACAATAATAAATACAATTAAATTATACATGTGTTTTGTTATCCTTACAACCAGTTTAAAACATCTCACTTCATATTTATCAACATAAATAAACATGATATTACCTAGTCATTTTGGCTTTAATGGTGTTTGGGGTATAATAACTAATCAGTTAATATATCATATTTTAAAGCAAAATTTACACACTGCGTCTTTACTAACCAACCAAGATGTATTAAAATAAAGTCTTGACACCACGCCTGTCTGTCTGTTCCACTATTAATAGACTACTTTTGAAATGATTACAGTAATAAATACAGTGGTATTTTACTTTGTGTTTATATCCTTATACAACCAGATTAAAACATCTTTCTTACTATATAGCATGTAAAGGTAATATTATAAATTAACATATTATCTTTTATTCATTTTGGCTTTAATCATATTTAGTTAATTACTGTAATGGTGTTTGTGATGTATATTCACTAATCAATCAATACATGTAAAAAATAGCCTCCACACCATGTTTCTTTGTCAGTGTATTATTTTTTGCCGGAACTACTAAAAGGATTTTCCATCAGTCTAAAAGTACCTATAAATGCTGAATGTACCTGCAACTTTGTTTTATGCTATTAATTATTTAGCTGTTCTATTCTATTCTATATACACTATTCTAACTCATAATCCTAATAGAAAATAGCTTTTAGTTTAGGCTCAGAAGGGCTAGAACCCAGAGCCGTAAAGCCAGATTAAAAAAAATAGCGTTTAGTTTCTATTTAGGTTATTGTGATATTCATATTTTAATTTCTCAGTATTCCCGTTAGATGCGATAAAACTAATATTAATTTTGTAATCTATAGATTATAAGGAATAAATCGACATACATTTCATTAAGTATCCCTAAAATTTGTAGTGGGCCCATTCTCCATACAAAAAGAAATTGTCTCCTTTCCCCGGTACATCGCTAAACATTTCGAACTTTAAAATGCACCCCATGTAAATCATATTTCGCATGAACATAAAACTGAGATAACAAATCCAGTAATATAATATTTATTTAGTTTAGAATTTAGCAAAATTGTATGTTTGTAGAAATTATAATATTACAGAGAATATTTTCAGTGAGCCTTTCCCAGCCTCTGTTTCTGTCTAACTAAAAAAATGTGAATCTTGGTTATTCAGATCAACAATACAAAAAGTATAAAAGTTTATTTGGCGAGAATAGTAAGCTTCAGTTTAGGAAGAGGATGAATCTGTTGAAGTACGAAAAGAAGTCTGACACTATCAGAATAGTCTGCTGTTCGCAACTTATGAAATGTCTTGGCGTGTAACTTATGAGCTCCCAAATTGTGCATCAAACTGTTTTTCTTTTATGTATCAGTTTCTGCTTTCATTGCAGATCCCAGCCTATTGCTATAACTAAATACATCAACAGCAGATGTTTGGCTCTCCAATATCAAATTTCATATAAAATATTGTTGTAAAGAAAGTTTTTTTTACTTTAAGAGTTTCATTGGCTTGACTGTTATAAATTTTGAAAAGCTTATTTATTGACAGGGTGGATGACAAATAAATACGTGTGGATGGCAGATAGTCAAGGTGCGAGTAACCGGAGATAAACGACACTTTTACTTGATATATACACAACTATTTTGTAAGTACCAAAAAAATTTAAGTACAGTTGCAGCAGATGTTACTAGTGATAATGGCACTCTCAGAATCTTTTATTATTTATCTATCACAATGTTAGATAAATAATTAAAGTTTGTTTTTATCCAAAAACTAGCCTAACTTTATTGGCACAGTACTAGAAAATACTACATAAGTAAATAACGTACGCACTCCATTCGCTACAGACGCTCCCGTTCCATCTCCTACAATTAATACAGTACCTACGTCACTACTTCTTTCTCACTCGTATTCTCTCGCTTCACCAGCTCACGAAACGAATGACAATACTTTTGTGATTAATTGCAACTTTCCCTTTATACTTTTACGGGCTTAGGACCGGTAAAATTACTTTCTAATGAAACAGGTAGTAAGAAAATAACAAAATTAAATGATTAACAGAGCAGACACGGAAATTAAATTTTGGCGCATTTAAAAAGTGGCAATCAGCTATTTACAACAATTAAATTATTTACAGTATGTACTTATATCTACGCACGCTTTTATTTACACTATCACTAACCTACAAGTATTTAAGTACATGCGCAGGTTTTATTAAACTATTTTTTAGCGACAGTAAAACGCCTTGCCGTTTCACTTTATCAAAAGCGTCTATTACGCACTGTTTTAGGTCCTGCATGTTGATAGCTCACATACACTAGTCTTTTTATTTCGCTTCACAAAATATCCATAAGCCATCATGAAAACCAGAACACAAAATGAAAAGAAGTTACAATAATATGCAAACGCGCGCTTCGTAGTGCAAATTACAAATTAAACTAAAAATGCTAAAAATAAGATGGGCGGCGCCGGCCGAGCCGAGCCGATTTATTAATAGGCGGGTCCAGACACAGCGAGCAGCCCCGCGAGGTATTTGCTGCGCGAGGAAACTGTCCCCAAACGAGCTCGGCAGCCTCGGTATCATAACGAGGCTGCTGCGCGCGGCAAGCCCGAGCCATTTGTTCGTTCGTGCAGTTGAAAGTTAGGACATCATGGCACCACACGTACGTGTTGCGGTGGTAGCTGTTGCTTTTATCTTAATAAATAGGATTATAAAAAAGAGAAAACAAAATAAACCTAAACGAAGACAATATTGGATCCAGACATTATATAAAAACAGATTAAAACGAACTGTACCAAGAATTGATTAATAATGGAGTGGAGATAAATTTTACACGCATTAATCCAGAGCAGTTTGACCTATTGTGTTCAAACTTGCAAAGCAAATTTCGAAGAAATCATACGAACTGGCGGTGAGCGTCAACCGTAAGCTACTTTTAACATTACGGTTCTTAGCGACAGGAGATTCTTATACCACTTTGCAGTATCTTTTCGCATTTCAAATAATCTATATCGAAGATTGTTCCTGAAGTTTGTGATGCTATCGAACTAAATGTTCGATGCATCACAAACTAGAAGTTAAGGTAATTGAAAAAAAACAATTTCTTATCAATTAAGTCCAATCACTTTAATTATAACCTTCACAATAACTGCACACAAATAACCAAAAAAAGTGAAATTAATTTCAACGTGTCGCTCGCATTATGTTTTAGTTAGTATGTTTTGAGAAGTCATCGGAGGGGAAGGGGGAAGTGAAATCTTTGATTGAATTAGAGAAGTCATCGGAAAGGGGGTAATTGATGGTTGAGGAGGTAGTGGTGAGTGAGACATCGGATCGGTGTAGGATGAAGCATGACTGCTAGGACGTTGCATAGACCTAGTATATTGGGTAATATTTTCTCAATTCTTTGGCTATGTATTGTCCAAATGCCGAATATGAGTCACAAGACGGCTGTGGGGCTGGCTGTGGTTCTACGCACTGCTGGAGAATTCTGAAAGGTTCGGAAAGAGTTTCGTCCGATAAATCGTCTTGTGTCTTTCACAGGTCTTTTTTTGCTTCGTTTTCTGGATCTCTGATCTTGTGTTCCAACTTTAGATTGAGTGTTATTAGTGTCATCTTGATGTTGTTGCTGATTTTCCATATATTGAATATTGTCGTAGTCACGTGAAGGGTCTTGAGCGAGTTAAGTTGCGCTTACTGTTTCATAGTATCAGTTTCATTCTGTAAAATAATATATACTTTTTTATATCAATTTTAGGTGCCAGCTACAGAAAAATAGTGGCTCGCAATTTCAAACGGTTTCCTAAATAAATTAAATTTCCCACATGCTATAGCAGCGATGGATGGCAAACATCTTGTTTTACAGTCTCCAATAAACAGTGGCATGACTATGATAATTATAAATCATTTTCAAGTAAAGTTTTGTTCGCCTTAGTAGATGAAAATTACAAGTTTTTATATATAAATGTTGGGAGTAAAGGACGGATTTCTGATGGAGGTGTATTTAAAAATACAAAATTATACCAAAAACTAAAAAAAAAGAGAACTTAACATTAGAAATGCTCAAAACAGTGATTTTTAAAGTGATGTAATATGACATTACATTTCGTATCGAGGAATGGTACATTAAACCATGACTCCAAACATGACGCGAAATGACGCGCCACACAATCGCTATTGTATTGAAATGCTCGCGTTATGGAATGTTCCATGCAAATGTATGCATATGAGATAGCGCGTTATATTATGATGTGATGTGACAATCACCAATTCAATGCTTTTGCAGCTCTCTCAAAATTGTAAGGGTTATTAAAGTCACTTTTTTGAATCGTGGGTCCAAAATAGTTGCCTCACACAAAATAAAATTGTCTTCCACCTTAATAAACCTTTGATGCATATGCGATTTTAGGGCGTTATGTAGCCGCTCAATCTTTTCAATATTATCTGTGGAGAATTTACTAAGTGTGCGATTTATTAGTTTGCAGTATACAATATATTTTGATGCCGTCACATATGCCTCTCACTGATTTCCACAGTGACCTCATAAAACATTTTAAAATTTCTGTTGCTTTTTCAATTATCCTCCAGTCTTCTAAAGGTAAACTTAACTCAAGACGCATTATTGCTAAGGTGGCAATAAGTGCTTCTTTAATTCTTCAATCTCAAGAGCATGTCATAGGTGGAATTCCACCTTATAGCCATGTCTTGTTCCAGTTTTAATGGGGCTATTTGCATTTGTTCTTCTATCTCCGTTAATTTTTTTTTGAGCTGGATTTTTCTGTGAAAATATTCACGATAACCTTAACCCTATTCACGGTTTCGGATATTTCGTGGATGCTTGATTGCACTACTAAATTAATAGTGTGAGCATAGCAAAATAATGAGCGCCAGCCACCTAGCCGAACAGCAGCCACCATATTTGCAGCATTGTCACTGACGATTACATTAACGTTCCGTTGTATGTTCCATTCTAAGAACTTAGCTTCTAGAAAGATATTAAGATTTTCACTTGTGTGCCTTTCTTCATATTAAATACCTTGACCTTGCGGAGTTTGTGCATTTCTGTGTCAATGAAATGCGCAGTGATATCAATGTACCCGTCGTTCACAATAATGTTCAGGCGTCAGTTGTTATGCAAATGGCTACCGCTCTTGCTATTTTAATTTTAACAGCTTCCTTAACTTTATTGTATACCTTGAAACAGACGTTCAGAGAGGATCTTACGCGTCGGCAGTGTATACCAGGATTTAACATCTCAAAAATTTACGGAATTCCGCTTCTACTACCAATCGAAGGTGTGGTAACCTTTAGCAATCATTTCACTAATTGCTCATCAAGCTGTTGCATTATTTTATTTTATTGGCAGGTTTATTGGCAGTGTTTTTTGATACAACGTAGTCTCTCATGAAGGACCTGCGTGCTGAATTTGCCTATATGGAACTCTCAATTGTATTGACAGTTCATTAGTTCTCAACTGAACTTGTGTTAAATTTTCACTGCATGAGAGAACCGGCTCTACCGATATCTTACTATCTACGTTTCTACCGAACAGACGTTAGCTGTCTGGTACTGATAATTTGAATCGTAGGATGGATGGTTTTCATATGTCGGCTCAAGCTTGCTATTGAGCCAGAAGAAATTGCTAATATTCGGGAGCAGTAGCTACATTTCGCCTTTGCTGGGAACCACTTCTTCAAAGTGATTCCAAGGGGCTACTTTTTCAATTCGTCGCCGTAATTAAACTAGATATTTCACTTAAAACTTAACGCTTATACGTTTATAAATCTATGTATTTACAGCTAAAGTTATTTCTCAAAATATCACCCACACCTTATTAATTAGTAATTACACAATATACAAAATAATCTATTGGGCTATGTCGTTTATTGTGGTTCTACTGCGGATATCCTCATTTCTAAGTTTATCACGTAGAAACTCGAGCCCTCAGCGAGTTCGCACAGCGAGCTATGATAGCCACCCCATAGCTCGCTGAGCGAACTTGACATCCTTATACGGCCAGCAGTGAAGGACCACGTCTCAGTTCCATAGGTCATCACTGGCAACACGCACTGGTTGTACAATCTCGTTTTCAAGTGTTGAGGTATACCTGACGAGAAGATGTGTCGCAATTTCCAGAACGCTGCCCAGCCGAGTTGAATCCGTCGATTTACTATTAAGTGGCAATGGGCTGGCCATATAGCCACTCAAACGTCAGCGCGCGCGGCCAAGTAAGCGAAACGTTCCAGCGCTGCGATCGCACTGAACCTCTCGCCGAGCGGCCGCCTCGCTGGTTATAAAAACGTAATATCTGGCATACTACTAAAGCTATATCAATATAAAAATACTATGAATAGCTTAATACTTGTAGAATGAGACTACATTGCCTAAAATTCTAAGGCATGAGGCTAAATAACAAAATAAAAATGGCAATCTCTGTGATACCATTTTTTTCTAAAATATTTAATTTGACAAATTTTTTGCGATAAATTTTACAATTGTTAAAAATTGAGATAATTTTGAATTAAACTGGATATTATCTTTAAAATGACACCTAGTTGTCTTCCGTAGGTTTACTTTGTGTTGAAAAATTAATTAAAATAAACTACTACTTCGCTCCGTTGGCATACACCGTAGACAGAGAAATATAGATAGACAAGACCTCAGCGTATGTCAGTAAGAGATAGCGATAGTTCGCCATAAGTACATTATTACGATTACATGCAATTTAAATTTCCATACTTAGACTTTTACCACCATTGTGTGGGTAATCTAGTTGTTTTTATTTCGGTTGTGCTACGTCAACGACTAATTTAATTAAATTTCTTTTCTAGGAGGACGTATTTATGACTATTTGATTGTGCGCGAACTGAATGACTCCGGGATTCAGTTCGCGCATGTATGATTTTATAGGTACAATAAAACAACCATATTTATTAAGTATAATTTAATTAAATCCTTGAATGTCAAAAGTATACATAGTAAAATTGTACTTAATAAGGCCGGGTCCAGACGAGTGTAACGTGTAATGTAAGATTACGTGTAATTTAGCGTCAACAGTGTGGACGGCACACGAACTCAAAGCGAATTGTGTACGCGAAACTATTTCAAAAGCTGTTTCCACTCAGTTGCTACGAACATGCCGAATAGGAAGGTCGTGATAACTGGTGCGGCTTTTATTTTCATGTATTTACTAACTGAAGACCGGAAATGTCGAAAGCGTCGATGGTGGAAAACTAAATTGTATAAAAGAAGATCTTTACTTGTGAACTAAAATATCAGCATATAAGTGGTCAATATAAAAACTTTACCCGGATGTCGCCTACTGACTTCGAATATTTGTTAACAATCTTTGCGCCTAAAATATCAAGACAAGACACTATAATGAGATCTGCAATTTCGCCGCAAGATAGACTGGCTCTAACACTAAGATTTTTGGCAACAGGAGATTTATATACAAACCTTCAATACACCTTCAGAATTTCAAAACAGTCAATGTCTTGTATTGTACCAGAAGTTTGTGAAGCGATTATTTAGCATTGAAAGAAAACACTAAGGTGAGTTTTACATATTTTTATTTATTTATTAAAATAACAAATTAAGGTATTGTATTAAGTAGGGTAAGCAAAATTAAAATTATTCCAAAATTACAGTTAGAAAGTTAAATCAAATTGTCGACATAGTCTGCATCTTCCAATTATGTAGTACAATTTTTTTTTTCAAATCAGGTCATTCACAAAATCTACATCTTCATATGAAGTTTGGGATGATTCTGAGGGAACAGGTGAAGCATATGGAGCTGTAGGATAACTTGTCTGATTCTGACCTGTTGAATACCCTGAAGTATATGGTTCTGAGCGATTAGATAAAGAAGGTGGTTCACTGCAGTATCCTGATGAAGGAACCGAGCCTGTTGTATACCCACTGTAATTGAATTGAGAATTGAATGCCGATGGATTATAATGTTGAGAAAAGTTAGTGCATCCTTCATCGGCTTTGAATATTATGTCCATTATTGCTCGCTGCACGGCATTTTTAGTACTTCTGTTATATTGTTGGATCTTGCTGCATATAAAATTTGAAAAGAAAATGGTTTCATTGTCAAAATTATTTGGATTATTGTTTCGGGGTTCAGAAGTAGGACTCGAAGCAGCACTCTTAAGCAGGCCAAGAGCCTTCGAAAGCATACCCATTTTTTTATTTTCGTCTGATTTCTTTTTTTTGGGGGGCCTGACCAGTTGGTGATATAAATTCTGAACTGTTATCATTTTCTGCACTTGTAGATGCTCTCTGTTCCGGTTCATTTGTAATCTGTAATAAAAAAGAAATTCATTGTTTCAGATGCCAACAACAGAGTCAGAATGGATCCAAATCTCAAACAGATTTGATGAATTGTGGAATTTTCCCCATTAAACATGTCATTCTTGAGGCTCCGGTACATAGTGGCACAGAATATCGTAACTACAAATCGAATTTCAGTCGGATGTCAAGGCCGAATTTCAGATGGTGGAATTTTTAAGGAAACTGAATTATATAGAAAACTAGAAAATAATTCGTTAAGATTGCCTGCATCTGAAGCACTGCAAGGTAGAAACAAAGTAGTACCATATGTTTTTGTAGGAGACTCTGCCTTCCCTTTACAAAACAATATAATGAAACCCTATCCAGGAGAATACTTAATTTTAATTACCAGTTGAGCTCGCAGGATTGTAGAAAATATATTGGCATCTGTGTTCAGAGTTTACGAAAACCTATGCTCCTTCAGCCCGAAACCGTGGAGACTATAGTCATGGCTATTGCACACTTGCATAATTTTATAAACACGGATTCATCTAAAACTTGTATACACCCCTGGATCACTTGACAGTGACCAAAACGGAAGATTATGAAGTTAGTTGGCGGAGAGATACTGAAATGTCATCTTCTTCCATTGAATAATGTACCTAGAAGGGCTGCCTTAACAGCAAAACAAATTAGAGATGAGTTTAATGACTATTTTATGAACGAGGTACAGTTTCTTGGCAGAATACATATTGTTAAGTTTTTATCAAGTCGAAGGAAACTAGTTCAATGCAGTTACCCTGTGTTGCGTCGTTTCCGATTATTTCGATCTCCTAAAAATGCCAACGCCTCGTAAGCAAACCATGTACTTTTGTACGTTTCATCCCCACCTGTAAAATAAATTACAAGAAATAAAACAACAGTTTAAAAAAAGACAAGGACGGAAGATCATACAATAGAAGTAATAATTGTACTAATAGCAAGTAAGTGATAATACCTAAGTAACAACTAAATTAATAAATAAAAGTATGTAATATGTAAAGCAACAGAAATTTATAATAAAACATACCTTTTCCGGAACTATGACTCTTCTTTACTTTTCCTTTTTCTTTTCGATGTGAAGCAAGCAAACTAATCATTTTGTTTTTGCATTCTTCCACATCTCTTCCCAATGAATGAGCAATATCACTCCAAGCATCGTTTTTCAGATTTTTTTTAAAGTAATGCGGGTTTTTTGGATCCCAAATAACAGGGTTTTCTTGATACAAACTAATAAGTTCAAGATTGTTCGTCCTCCACATCATGAACGTACACGACAAAACCGTCACGAACGCCGTCAAACGAGCACTGCGAGCGCCTTTGTGTTCTCGCGAAAAACCGACAGCCGTTGGATCAACCCCGAGCGCCGCGCAGCGCCCATGTAATGCTCGTAGTGCCGTCACACGTAAATTCGTGTTACATTACACGGTGGATTACATTACACGTTACACTCGTCTGGACCCGGCCTAAGACTAAAGGTAAACTAATCATTCCTGATTTATGTATTGAATAAAAGTTAAAATAACGAATTTAGGAAACCCCGACACTAAAATCTTTAAAAGTAAAAATAATATTTTGAACCACGCGTCGGTCGGCGCGCCGGAGGACCGCTTATGAAATAGAAAGTTTTAACAGCCGTTATCCGTTATACATTTTCGTTAGTTGTATTTTATATTATTTTAGTACCTAGTGGTTTTCCGACGTGCCGACTCTTGGGTTAAAATATGATTTTTAACTTTTTATAGATATCTTACAGTCGGGATTTTTGCATTTATATTTTGAGCTCTTTAAACTTTATTTTTAAGCGGATACATGAAATTGCAACGTCTGCATATTCTGTTGCCACAGACAATCACAGATCTGCCTCCCTCTTTTTTGTCGGGGTTTAAAAACAAACGAGTTTCATTATTTGTTCAACTGGTAAATTGGCTACTATTGACCTTTAAATAAAACTAATTTATTATAAACATTTCTGACCTTATCGGTTTTTTCTGAGAACTTTTTAGTAGCATAGTGTATTCGAATGTTGAGATATTTCAAACTTATAGCCTTAATTAGGAGCGAATAATGACAGTCGAGGAACGTTTGGCTGTTAAAATTTGGTTTAACGTTACAAAATAACGTTAAACCCAAACATCCTTTAAGACTTTCCTGTATGAACACCACAAGAATATTATTTTTATTAAGACCTCGATTTTTACAAATATTGTCTCACAAATTTCACAAATTTTATAATATCTTTTGAAGGGTAACATAAACCACCTTTGTCTTTTTGTAACTGTAGACTGCCGTATTTAGTATCAGATATAATAGAAGACACACATTCCTCGCACTGCAACTCTTTTTTCAGTTTGCTTACAACAAATCCAGCAATGTATACTACATATTATATGTTTAGAAAATTCGGTTAACATAGTTGGATCAGTTAAGTAATCGTGATCCTTCATTAAAATTTCAATAAAATATTCTGAATTACTAATTTCGGTGACATCAACAATCAGTATATTTTTTTCTGATGTTTTGTTAATTGTTATTTCTGGTTTGGTCATTGTTAAAATATTTATATGTTCTAACGGTATATAATTTCCTGAAGTTATGTGTTTCATTTCACCATGAACTAACATTCTTTTAAAAGCTGACTTTAATTGTCTAGCAGATGGGTTGTTGTTAAAACTTCTTTTGGCTCTAATGGCACTAAAAAATACTCCAAGTGATCTTGACTTAGTTTGTAAGTGCTTAAAAACTGAAGGTTATTATTTATCACTTGAGTTTCGTACAAATAAATTACACTTTTAATACAAATAAGGAAGCCCAAAAATCCAGTTTTTCTATTGGATGACATTATATTTCTGTCTCTAATTTTAATTTAAGTATAAAATCATTTCATCTAATTTTTATTTTATTTTATTACGAGTTTATTATGTACGAGAAATTTCTGACAGATAGTGGTTTTTGTACGTATATGCTTTTACATTCCTAGAATTCATGACATCAAATAGATTATTAATTTTTCGAATAAAATCAACAGTACCAGCAGAGTTCTTAAATTCGTCCAGATCGAGTTCTTTATTACAAAATTCAATAGCGTTTGCAACAGATTCACTCATTACTTGAGCTGCCAACTTGACCTTCATGATTTGTTTGTAAAAACAATCCTTCGTTGTCTTGGAGCTCTACCAGTAATTGTACGTATTCCCATGACACATCACGGCCTTGTGGATCTGTTATATGCCCCTTTTCTCCTAAGGTATTCCTAATTAACTTCAGCATATGTGAAGGGTCTGGAAATATTACTATATTATTATTTCCGATGGTGAAAGTAGGATTAATATCATCATCATCTAATTTACAGCCTAAAACTTTCGCCATAAAAAAATTTGTCGGACATCCATCAAAAGTTAACGAAATAATGTCAACACCACAATCCTGGGTTAATATTTCTATGCAATTTCTTACTAAACTGGCCTTCTGTTCAGCGCTTAACCCGACGATTAAAAAATAACCTAAAGGCATTTTCCAGGATCCGGTTGCACATGTCAGCATAAAAATTAACGCATCTTTTGCTAATTGGTCGTTTTGAACATTATTGCCGAAATTAACGAATCCTATGCAATCTTTGCCATCAAAATCCACACCTTTTCTAATTGCCATTTCATCAAAACTTAGGGCGCATATTGTCTTATGTAACGCGTTTTTTTTAAATTCATTTCATGTAAAAATTTCACAGCTTCTGTGGAAAAACCAGGATTTCCATCAATGCATTGATACCATCGCGACAGCGTACGCGGATGAGGTAAACAAGTGTTAAATTGTTTCCTAACAAAGTGTAAACTTTGGGACTGATATAGAGACTTAAAGCAAATTTCCGCAGTTCAGGCGAGTACTTCCGTTCAACGTTCATTTTACATGGAATCCTTTTTAGGAAATCTCTACTGGTTGTATCGATCGATGACAGCATGTCAGCCGTTTCTTGGTTGATTAAAGATCGAGTTTTAATTCCTCAATTACACTAGATTGTTCAGCAACTTTTTTGCAAACGCCAGGTCTTTGATCTTAAAGCAGCTAGTTTCTTCCTCGGCGCTGCCATAGGTATATCTTGTGTCTGAAATATAATAAAGAATATTACTGTATTTATAACAAACTAGTTGTTGCCTACGGCTTCGTTCGTTTTTTGTTGATGAAAACTTATAGCACTCAGGCATATTGCAGCTTCCTATTAGTGAAAATTATTGATTGAATTGGGATAAGTAGTTTCAGAGATTAGCGCGTTCAAACAAACAAACTCTTCAGCTTTATAATATTAATATAGTATAAATATTTGTATTATATGTATATAGATATTTTTATTTTATTATTTACGGTAAGTAGTAAATACTTACCGTAAATAATAAATACATATAAAAATATCTATACTGCTAAAGATAAAATGTTTAATTATGTATATAAACGGCTACACACACATCATCTACAAGATCAATTTCCATAAAATAGACTAATCAAGAATAAACTTACAATAGTACTTTCTATTTCAATTTCCATAGCAACTTCTTCTGACGGTAAAGATAGGTTAGTAGGACCATGAATATCTATCATGGATGAATCGTCAAGCTGAAAAATATGATTATTATTTTAAATTTGTAACATTTATCACCCAAATAAATAAGTACATATTATAATATAAAATACTGAATTTAAAATAATAGGTACCAAATAATTATTTGCTTCATATCAACCCCAAAGGTTCACAGTTAGAGGAACACGGTTGATCTAAAGCCGGTCTGGTCTGAAATTAAAACAAAAGGACATGAGCTTGTGATTAACTGCTAATATGATCAATAACTAATAATTTTGTGAATGAATTAGTAAGGCCTGTGCGGAAAGAGAACCGTCGTAGAATTGAGGGCTTGCGGTGCTTAGTTACCTTTTGATAGGTTAGCAATGCTAATAGCGCGCGAGTTTAATGTATTTCATTTCAACATTTATTTCATTGTATTCATTGTTATTCAAAATACAAACCATGAGAAGCGTAGTTCTATTTATGGTTCTGTGGCGGCGCTGTCGTTGCGCCACTAGCGAAACACATCGAAGTCTAAATCGCGCTATCAAAGTTCGAAGTAAAAACAGTATATATAGAATAGCTCCGAACTACCACTCGGAGCGTTGGCCGCTCCCCGGGCAGAACACCTTGCCCGGCGGGAGATCTCCTTTTCCTTTCACGGCTACAGTGGTGACCAATCGACGTGATGTGAACACGCAACCAACAACCTTCGGAAAACCACAATTTCAAGCCTTCGTCATTATCCTCGAGAACCCCAATCAAGCACTCTCGAGAATCGTCTTCTGCAAACTTCAGCTCCTGCAAGCCAGTCCAACTTGTCTTCATCTCGACTCACCGCAGATTTATAAGGCAGACTTCTGGAACTTGCTCCGGCTCATCGTTCTCACCGGCATCACTGGCAAGTGCGTAGTATGGCATGCATTACACACCGGCATTAAGGACGCACCGGAAATCGGACTGGACTATCGACCTCCGGTCTGAGCAGGGCGGTGATGTGGCAGCGCTGTCGTCGCGCCACAAGCCTAACACATCGAAGCCTAAATCGCGCTATCAAAGTTTCGAAGTAAAAACAGTATATATAGAATAGCTCCGAACTACCACTCGGAGCGTTGGCCGCTCCCCTGGCAGAACACCTTGCCCGGCGGGAGATCTCCCTTTTCCTTTCACGGCCACAGTTCTATTGATAATAAGCTAGTATGTTGTTATTTCACTTGTTATCTGCAATGTTTCTCTTTCCGCACACTATATTTGGTGTTTGGGGACTTAATAATTGGTTCAAAATATTTCACTCACTTACACTTAAGCACAAATTAAAAATTCATCAAAAATAATGTTGATAATAACAATATTATCAACGTTATTTGTGTTGACAATTAGTTGTGACGATTAAAATTATTTGTGACTTGGTTATTTTGTAACAGTAATTTTCACGTCTCAAAGTTAATTGAACGTGTAGAACAAATTAAGTAATATATTTACTTTACCTGGGTGAAAAGTGTGGGTATCGCACGTGGATTTAAGTGGGTACGGTTTGATGTCTGTCGAAAGCAACTTTCCTCAAAATGTCGTGGGCAAATACGGGAGTGACGACTTGGATGCCAGTTAACCGTACAGTCAATCCACTTATTTCTTGAAAATGGATCATTCGGAAAACTAAAAATAAAAGAAAATTAAATACTTTTATGGGTAAAATAATCAAGTGCTGGTATCCTCGTCACGCTATTATCTGACTATTGACAAATGACATGAAGATATGAACCTAACATAAAGTGCTTCACACTTTGATCGGTTAATAAAAACAAGTCAAATTTTATCGTCTTTTACATGAAATTTTCAACATATTTCGCTTGATTTTGACATAATATAGTCTTGAGTACAATAATCCTTTGATTTACTTGCTGTAATAGATAAAAAATGATACTTACCGATGAAAGGTTATGTTTGGTTGATTACGTTCACTACGGCTTTTACAGCCGTATATACTACAATTCACCATCACTACACACTTAATATTACACTCTGGGATATCACTGAAGTCGCAAATAATACAAAATAAGCGTTTCACAGTTTTTATCAACGAAAATATTTTGACACCACAACTTGTCTGCCATCAAAGACAAGTGGTGGCAAACAACAAAAAACCGATACGCAAATAGAGATAGTAAATGTATGCTACGTCCTGCTCACACATACACATTTTCCATATATGTCGTCTTACTTTTGCAATTATTATTATTGCATAGCATGTCTATCTATATTTCTCTGTCTACTTTCGTTAGCAAGATGGCCGCCAATAAGGCTCTCTACAGACAGACTTTTGGATGTAGGAATACTTTTTCAATGTAACAAAATAATATTTATTAAATTTATAATACAAATTTTACATTATCATGTACATTTTATAATGTTATATAATTCCAAACGTCTCTAGAACATTCATAAGACATCCTGTAAATACTTATATGTATATATCTCCATTCAATACAATTACACTTTACTACACACCAAAATATAGAACAGCAAAATTAAAATACATCGGAGAATTAAGGTAGCATAATGGGTGGTCTTATCGCTTAAACGACCTCTACCAGACAACCTTTGGATGCACAGATACATATATATAATACAATATCTGCGTAGCGAATTTTATTGTAATATTCAATTCGTTAGATCTATCGCCAAAAAAAAAATATATATCACAATACCATATCCACCCATGTATTTGTTATAGTCAAGTACAATCAGTGGTTTGTATGCCACATGATCGTAGTTTTGTCGTGTGCTGATTTGTAGACGATGGTACGTTGAGATCATGCTAACTAAATTAGTATCTCGCCATACCACTATCGACAAATCAGCACAGTAGGCGGCCACCCCTTCCGTACATTACGACTGAATCGGGTACAAATTCCGATTCAGTCGTAATGTCCCGTAACAATCTGTCTTTTGTCTTTTTAGACATCGCAGTAATAACGAAATATTGTGGAAATTGTCCATTATTACTGTATGTCCACGGTGAAGTAGCGGCTCTATTAAGTCATACACAATTTTGGCGGTAGCATTGGTGGGACGGGCTTCGCTACCGCCAGTCAATTGATTTGGTCGGTCATTGTCATTTGGTCGATTACCGTCATTCCGATCGCTGTCGTCATTAGTATGGTTGTCCAGTTCGGGCTGATTACCGGGCTGATCGGCAGTCTGAGGTGTCTGTGTCTTTTCCTTGTATAAACGAAAACTTCCAGAGATATCAGTAGACGCTTTGCAAAGTTCATAAGTTTTCACGCCGACTATTACCTAGAAAGCCGCTCAGGCTTTAGAGGTAATATTTTAGCTAAAGCTCAATCTACCGTGCCACTTTAATAGCGATTCGTCTATGGATATCTATTACGAAAATATACATAGAAAACTTGTCGTTAAAGTGGTCAATAACAGGTTTCAGTTACCAAAGTTTGTCCTGTTTGTCAGTCAAAGTAGTTTCGTTGTTCACAATATGGAAGAAAGATTTGAGCTACAGGAATAGGTTATATGACATTATCCTACTAAAGTAAGGCATTGTAACGAAACCGTTGAACGAAAAGTAGGACTCTTCATCTACTTGTGGATAGAGGGTCTGTAAAATCATTATTGCCAAATACGTTATTAATTCGTCTGTATTTGTCGGTGTCCATATATAAAGTCGCGAGTTAGTTGTCAGTTTGCCTTCTCGTCGTAAAAGTGTCAGTTTCTGGTCAGCATATCTGTTCGTCTCCGTACAAAGGCTGTCAATAAAGTTGCCGTCAAACATTTCGTAAAATATGTCGAGCGGTGAAGTGTGGTCAATTATTGGTATAGTCGGTCTAGTTATGGCAGTAAAAGCCTCTCGTTGTCCAGTAAAAGTTTCTACGTCCTTTTTCCAGTCAAATGTGTAATCGTCACCAGTGTCAATGTCCCGAATTACTGCGTCATTACATTCATCTTCGACTTCCAAGACGTGAGCTTGGAAAGTCGAAAGGTCGGTGGTACACCATGGTTCAGCTCTAGCGTCACGTATGGTAGAGGGCAGGCGTCACTGTCAACGTCGTCTAAGTCCATGTCTTCGTTACTGTCACACAGAGTCAACCAGTCGTATACAGTCTTGTCGAATAGCTTATCGGTTAGATAGATGGAACAAATTTAATTCACAAGTTTGTATGTTTGTTAGTTAATTACCTCAAACTGGGTGAACTGATTTATGATACTGATTAAATTTAACCTAATTTGACAATTTTGTGATGATCAGTTCACCCGGTTTGTTGCGATTAAGTAACATAAGAATATTAGATTAGTTATACTCACTAATAGCAGACCGCTTCTACTGACTTGTGGATGCACTTGCTACCGTGGACACTACCACATTTGCTCCGGCAACGATAACATCTGTAAAATAGTTCCTATTATTTTTTTACTGCTACTAGTTCTAAATACTCTTGTGGATAAACGACTCAGTGAACTGTCCAGTGAACTTGGAGAATTAGGTACAAATCTTGCTCAAGCGCGGGAATTGCTACCGCTACCGTGGCGTCGGTGTCGGTGTCGGTGTCGGGCACGGCGTTGGTGTCGGGCGCGACCACTTCTGCCCCGACATCAGCAGCGGTTCCTACTTCGACCATTGGGCACGGCTCCATTTCTGGGGATGGTTTTCTGTAAATTAAAAATCCATTATAACGTTGAGCGGAGTCACCATTTTACAGGTATATATTGAAATGATAATATAAAAAATATTATGAAAATAACCGAGCTAGTCTCTTTCTCGGAGGCGCATCAGGTAAGAGGACTCACTGTAAGTTGGCAACACGTTTTTTTCTACAAGCTCATTGCGCACTGCTGCCGGCATACGACGACGACGAAAGTGTGAAAACGGATTAGTTATTAATCTGTTTTCAGGTAATTATGTGATGAAATAGTATAGACCACCAAAAAAGTTAGCTTACAAGCATGTCAGTTTTTTTTATAGGATAAGGGTGACAAACGAGCACAGTCCACCTGATGGTAAGTGGTTGCTGTGGCCCATAGACATTTACATCTATCTTCGATTACGAATCAAAATGCAGATGCGTTGTCACCCCTGAGGACTAAGATGGAATGCCTCGTTTCCAGTAAAAAGGGTCTCCGGTTCCCTACACTCACCATACGAAACACAGCAGCGTTAAGCTGCTATTTTACGCTGGTATTCTGTGAGAGCGTGGTCCATTCTCGGTCGAGCCGACCCATTCGTGCTACAACTATACCAGTAATATAGCTGTAGCATAACTCTCCCACGTACAAATACAGATGATAAAATATCTAAAAGAATCTAAAATATCTGCAATACAAAATCAAGCCACGCCACCTATATAATAAATAAACAAAAGGTATCCTTAACCCTTTATAAGGCAGAGAAAAATAAAGATGACAGCAATGTATATCAAATGGATAGTGAATAGTATTACCATTAGGATGACCTAACGATAAAAAATTTATGAAAATTTATGGGAAAATTATGGAAAATGCGGTGGCAATATAGTTGCCACCGCCTGTCAATAAAGCGACTTTTTGTACTCAGTTTATTAAAATAAACAAAAACATAGCAAATAAAAATGTTGATTCATCTGTTATTTCCTGTTTTGATTTCTATCAAACGCATATTATATTTATACTTGCTGGCTGTGAAATAAATCAAAACAGGGAACTACACAAAGTGGCACTTTACATGTAAAACACTGAATCTTTGATCGCTTATTGCGAGTTTTCGTGCTACACATACGACAGCGTCGCCAGGAGTTCAGTTGCTCATGCTGATGAATACCCACGTTACTCAAACGTATCTCATCAACCACTCCTACTTCTTTTTGTCTGTTTGTGGAGAGCTTTGGCCGTTTTGCGGAGTATTGTGGCTGTCTGTCAGACTTCTTTTCCTTGATGAATAATTGCTGATGAGACCACAGGCAGGCACAACCGAAAGTGTAATTGTGAAAGTGGGTTGTGTACTCTTGTGTTGCTAGAATATAGTAAAAAGGAGTTTGTGATGGCTAAATCTACGCAAAAATAGAAAATACGAAGCCACCACCTCTTGCTTCGCCTGCCAACTTCGTAGGTGGTCCGCTTCTGGTCAAAACGGTCTACACCGCCCATGCGCTCTGTGTATTGAAGTACAGTTGATGGACACAGAAAAGCCCGTTTCAAACCATCTTTCTGTGTTCGATCGCAAAAAAGTCTTATTTACTTTTGGGTGGAAGGCAGTAGTCAAAAGTGTGACGAGTTTAGTGTCCTGCCACATTACAAACGCCACGTTGTTTTTAGTGCGCCATCGGAATTCGCCTCTTGCTAAGTTTATTTTTTGGCTCCTTGGTATATTCTTCTTTTTGGCATGTTTTACAACGAGAGGTAGATCTGCTCTGTTACTATTGACTGTTGCTGTGGCATATATACCATTATTGTATAAATATTGTAGTATGTCATACGATGCGAAAAAATTATCGAAGGTTACGTGTCCACGGTATCCTTCATCTACCAGCTTCTGTGTAAGGGATTTTACAACGTTAGCTCCTAACCCGAATTCTGTAGACTGATCGTCCCGTTTCCCTGTATAAATTTGGAATTCGAAAACATAGCCTGTCTTGCTGTCAGCTCTAATCCACACTTTGTAGCCTCTTTTCACCGGTTTTAGGGGCATATATTGTTTGAGTGATGAGATACCTTTGAACTGAATCATCGACTCATCTATTGATTGAGATGTTGTAGTTTTTGCAGAACGTTGGCAGGCCGTGTTGAGCAGCTCGAGAAGCGGACGAACTTTATATAATTTGTCGAACTGAGGCGCTCCTCTCGGAGGCATCTTAGAGTTGTCGTTCAAATGTAGGTTTTCCAAAACTTTCTTGAATCTTTTGCACGTCATTACCGATGCTATCTCAGCAACACGAAAAAAATGGGTCACTTGACCAATATAAATCAATTGTTGGTAGCGGATGGAGCCCCATCAAAATTATCATTCCTAGAAAAGCCTTCATTTCAGGGATGTCAACCGGTGACCAGCCATGGCTGCGACTCTGTTCTGCGTAAATATTGGTTTGTTCTACAAGGAGATCAATTACATCGGTATCAAAAAAATGTGTGAAATAGGTAACAGGTCTGGTCCTACTTGGAATAAAATTTGTGTGCTCTAAATGTACACTATCAAAATAGTCTATGTCGGAAGCTGTGGATAAAGAACCTTCTTCCATTCCTGTTCTTCAGTGTCAGACTCATCGGTATCAGACATTGTGGCTGCATTAGCTACTGGAGGTGTTGGTGAAGACATCAAGACACTGTCGGCGAAGCGGTAGTACTATAGGAGAGGAAGACTCAGTATTACTGTCTAAGTGAAGACTGGATGGTAATGGCTGATCTCCAGCTGAACTTGTCGAAGGCTCTTCAGTATTCAGGTTGTTCAACGGAACGGAGTCATAATTCTGACGCTGCGCATCGACTTCAGAACGAAGCATAGGGTCATCAATACCATTCAATATATTACTGATACCTAAATCAGTAACAGTTTCTGGTTCCGTTTCATATTCGTCTTCGGAAACCTCTGGATCATCAGGAAGACCAAATAAAAGCTGTAATTCTTCTTCAATTCTGTCGTCGTTCAAAAAACGCGACATTATAACCTGTAAAAGAAAAAAACACATCCAACTCCATCACCAACTCATGCACCACACACAAGGCAGTGGCAACTATATTGCCACCTGAAAAATTGATTTTTTTGACTGATTTTTTTTACAAGTAGTCAACCCAAACCTCAAAAATATAGCTAAATAATGTTGTTATTACTACAATATATTGAAAAAATAATAAAACTTACCAGTACAAAACTTCGATTTCGAGATCGAACTAGATTTAATTTACGGCCAAAACCGCCACACTTATAATCTTACGTCGACTTCAAATGACAGTTTTGACGTTTGACAATGTATATGTCACTTTGACATGAGTCTGTGGTTTATAGGGATTGATACAGCCAAAATAAAATCGACTAAAATTTTAATGTTACTGAGATAAACGAGAAAAAATATGGTGGCTTAAAGAATAGAAAGATTGTATGAACAATGATTATTAATTTGTTTAATGAATATTTTTAATATTGTATTATGAAAAGAATGAAAGAAAATGTACGTACATATTTTTATATATGCATTTTTTCAATTTTATAATTGTTTTTCATAATATGATAATTATATAAATATTATAATCATATGAAAATTGTTGTATTATACCAAAGACTGTAAATAAATCCGTCTTTAGGAGCCCTAATTCGACGAAAGACGACTAAAATGTCCTTGGGAACTCACGTGCCCGGCGCTAACTAAAATCACGACCTTTACATGAAAACCTTGAATCAATATTTTTGAATGAAACAAATCTTTTCTTATTTTTATACTAAAAGGGTGTCTAAATGTTACCAGAGATCTAATCTTCCTTTTGCAGCTTTTATTTCAATAAATTGGCACAAATACATAATAAACAAACCTTTTATACATAACGCCATTGTTCCGGAGAAAACCACTTACTTTCCACAGTGATAAAATTAACATCAACGTTCTGAAACTCGGATGTCTATACACCGCCACAAAGTAGACATCATCACGCTTATTTTGATATATACCTTAGAAATAATAAGTAAAATCAAAGAAATTACCTCATTATTAACGGAGCTCAAGCAGATGGCAGCACCCATCCATCTTCTCTATTGAAATTAGGATGTTTTTAATTTCAATAGCCTCGCGTATCATCCTTGGTAGGAATCGGTGTTCTTTTGCGAGGATTTGTGGTCTATCAAATCTGATGTAATGGCGGGGACGATCTTGAACATGTTCACAGACTGCAGACTTCCCAGAGCGTCGGTGCCTCACGTCAGCTATATGTTCTTTCACGCGGGTTTTAATGGATCTTTTGTTTGTCCTATGTAAGAGACCACATTCACAATCAAGCTTGTACACTCCTGCATCTTGTAGAGGATATTACACTGACGGATGGTAAAATTGACTAATCATCTTCGGCGGCTTGAAGTATGTTTTAATAGAAGCTCGCTTCAAAATATAGCCAACATTGTCTGTGACTCCTCTGACATAGGGTAGTACATCAGGCACACGCTCGACTGTGGCCGGCTTCACTCGGTCACTGTGACGTAGGCGCGGGACCCGAAGCTTGTTGTCTTGCAATACTTGCTCGACGTGCTGAAGCTCGGCGGCCAGATGTTTTCTGTCACAGATCCCTCGTGCTCTCTGAAACAAAGATTTTCCCCAGTAGCTAACTCTGATGGATGATGGTGCGATTCACCATTTAAATATCGGTTGGTATGGGTCTTTTTTCTATACACAGTGTGACCAATAGTGTTATCAGGATTTCGGATGACTAAAACATCTTGGAAAGCTAAAGAATTGTTTGCCTCTAACTCCATTGTGAATTGTATTTTAGAATTTATGGAATTAAGGTGGTCTAAAAATGCAGTTACTTTGTCAGATAGTAAAATTGTGAAAGTGTCGTCTACGTACCGCTTGTAGAATCTTGGATTTACAGGAGCAGCAAGAAGGGCTTTCTCCTCAAAGTCCTCCATGAATATGTCGGCGACTATGGAGATACAGGTGAACCCATTGCTACGCCATCTACTTGCTTGTAGAACTCCTCCTTCCACAATAGATAGCCAGATGTAAGGCAGTGCTTTAACAGTAATGCATATTCTGTAGGCATGTTGTATTCTTCTAGCTTCCTGGTTACAATTGAGATGCAGTCTTCAATGGGTAAGCATGTAAATAGTGACTGAACATCAAAACTGACCATAGTTTCATTGTCAGCGAGATGTAGGTCTTTTATCTCACTAACAAAATGGTACGAATCCTTCGTGTGTGCTCTGGTTTGTCCTCTCAGCGGTGACAGAACTTTTGCCAAGTGTTGAGCCAATTTATAAGTTGGTGAGTCGATCTGGCTCACTATAGGACGTAGTGGAGCGTTTGGTTTGTGTATTTTGGTAACCCATACAACCTCGGTGGTTTGGTACATGGTGGTATTATCAATTTACGTCGAGATCTAATTTTCGGAGTAATTCTTTAACAGATCGCTTGTTGTTTTAAGCACATTGGTTGTAGGGTCTGTTTTGACCTTTTGTACGTACTTTCGTCCGATAAAAGTTGTTGTATTTTAGAATTATAATCTGACGTATTCATTACTACCGTAGCATTTCCTTTATCTGCACGGAGAATCGTGAGTTCTGGTCTGTTGCGTAAGTTGTACAACGCTTTAATCTCGTCTTTGGGTAGATTTAGTTTCGGCACTGAACTTCGACGTAACAAGGACGAAATGTCTTGACGTATGGCCTCTAAATCTTCCTTTCCACATTGTTTTAAACAGACAATCCTCAACGTTGACAGTTGTCAAAACAAACACTGGACGAACCTACAATAAAAGTATTATCGAAGGGCCTAAATTTCGCAATAACACCGCGAAAAATCCCGTATGAGAAATTATCTGTAACGGACCAAAATTAATATTCAAAAACTGAAGGTAGCCGGGCTAACTATGGCATTAGGACGTCAAACACCTCAGTCCCCCGTGACCATGGGTGCTGTAAAGCACCCGAAACGTCGGAATCAAAATTAGTAAAATTAAACGCGATAAAATCCGTAAAAATAGTTTTATTCAATGTGTAGTGTTCGCGTAAATATAAAACCATTAATAAAAGTAAGATTATGATTTATTTATTTATTTAATCTTTTACATCTACCTTATACTAAGGGATATAAAGGGCGGACTTAATGCCTTGTGGCATTCTCTACCAGTCAACCCTGGATGATTTGAGCTGTGGCAGGTGTAACAATCACTCCATAAATTAATAAATAAGTAAAAAGATTATATCTAACAACAATGATTGTGGGCACGTTTCATATAGTTTCCTATTATTACAACAGTATGCATGTACAGTCAGCGCCGTATCGACCTACCCTTATCTGTCAAATTTCTGCAACTGAATTTCAACCTAATTTCAAACGCATAGAGATCAACATCAGTTGTGGTTTTTTCACAGATTTTCGTAGGTCGATGTGTCGCTGACTGTACGTTACGCACACGCCACGCATCCGGTCTGCTCAGGCCTTTATTATTGCCAATGAGTTAATTTGCAACTGTGGTAGGGAGGATAGGAAGGCGAAAACAAAGAGCGTACTTATATATTTTATTTATTTTGTCATTCAAAAATCAACAGAGTAGGTAATTAATCAGTGAATCTCGAAAATATCCGTTATAATCGGATCATTATAGTTTAAAGCCTGAGAAGAGACGCTGAGTGGAGATTCTGGTACTGAAATATCTCTTGGTGTGGATGCAGTACTTTTTGATTTGATTTGATTTGAAATTGCGAAGCTGTGGAGAGCCTGTTTCCATATCCCGCCGATACCTAGACGTTGATGGTCGCTCGTACGGTTGGTACGCTGGTGTCGTATACCCCTGTCCATATTCACTGTAATTATCATTACGTGTAGTTGTAGGTGTGTGATATTTTTGAATTACATTCAATATTTCTATCTGAGCATTCAGTTTCCAATCATCGCGAATGGTCTTAAATCTATCGTATAAAGATAGCAAAAAATGCATATCACTGTCAGAGGACTTGTCAGATTCCTGTGTACGAGTATGTGCAGTTACTTCATCGCTCAAATGACTTGTTATTTTTTTTATTAACCCATATTCTGCATCATCTTTTTTTCTTTGGATATTTTTTGGTCTCTTCCAAACTTCAGAGGCACTCGTTTCAGTAGTATTATCGTCTTCATTATCGATTTGTTCGATGTCATCGTCTTTGTTTTGTACTGGTAGAGACGATGTTGTATTTCGATTTTCAGACAATGGCTTTAAAAATAATAATTGACTAAAGTAGTAGTATCTCTTTGAACTACCTGCTGAACCGTTTCTCTGTGAATTTTGTTTTTTAAGGTCTCTGTTGAAAGAGTCTCTTAAGCTTTTCCATTTTCTTTGTAAGTTGGCAGCTGAAAAATTAATTGTTAAATTGAAATTTGTAGAAAAGTAAGTTGGTAGTTAAATTTGAAAATAACATATAAAATAATAATAATAATATTTTACAATATCGAAATTACAGTGATCAGATCATATAATGAACTCAGTATTGAAGATAATTTCTGTATATTTAAATATCCATGTTAATAGTTTCAAGTTATTCTTAAATTTATGACAGCCAAGCATCTTTATATGGTTTGATAAATGATTAGTTTTTCTTATACCGGTGGCATAAGCGCTTTTTGTAAGCGTAATATAATTATTTAATGTACTAGCTTCTACCCGCGTGGACTACACGTTATGTAATATATAAATAAGTAGTATTTAATTTTTTTTTAAATTTTACCATATTAAAATTAACTGGATTTATTTTATATTAGTCCAGTATAATGTAAGATCGATCATTTCCCAAAATATCATCAGCCTATTGAATGGTGTTAAAAAAGGTTGAAATACCTAATACTTTAAGGGGTCGTTGTACTCTTCAACACGAGCTACTTTTACTATGGGGACACATATACCTACCTGACCTAAATGTATGAAACAGCTGATTTTTTACGATTTCGTATGTGTCCCCATAGTAAAAGTTGTTCATATTCATGAGTACAGTACAATGACCCCAGTGTTATTTATTTCAACCTTTTGTAACAGCCTGTATAATTCCATTTCATTATTATTTGTTTTTAATATAATTTTTTTGTTACAGATATTTGGCAACGGGGTGTTCGTTTGAAGGTCTCGCCGATTTTTTTAAATGTAGTACTTCAACTGCTAGCAAAATTGTCCACGACGTGTGCCGCCTGATTTGGGATAAATTACAGCCTATTCATTTACCAACATGTAATAAAACAATGTGGCTTGATATTGCGAACAAATTTAAAAAGAAAGCAAATTTTCCAAACTGCTTAGGGGCTGTAGATGGCACGCCTGGCACGCAGTGGTTCATTATTCTTTACTTATAAACATTTCTTTTCTATTGTTTTAATGGCCGTATGTGACGCCGATTATTTATTCGTGTATATTGATGTAGGATCCTACGGTAAAACTTCCGATTCAGCTATTTGGAGGGACTGCAGTTTATATGATGCAATGGAAAGAAATGATTTAGATCTACCTGGACCGCAAGCAATTACCCCTGTAGGTAGGCCCTTGCCTATGGTATTCATTGGCGATGAAGCCTTTGGATTACACAAACATTTGCTGCGACCATACAGTGGCAAGCAATTAACAATGAAAAAACGTATTTTTAACTATAGATTATCACAAGCACGAAGATATGTAGAAAGTTTCTTTGGAATTTTGACTAACAAATGGCGAATATTGCATAGGCCAATTAACGTGTCAGTTGAATTTGCAACAGACATAGTGAAGGCATGTGTCGTATTACATAATATAGTACGCAAGCCAGATGCCTATAAATTCGATGACACTTTATCGATAATTTCAAATTTGTTACGAATGCATTCCTTTGATCAAAGTCATGACGGGATTCGAGCAGAGTCTATTAGAAATGAATTTGCCGACTATTTTGTGAGCCCTGAAGGTGAATTATAGTGGCAGTACAATAAAGCGTGAATGGTGTTGTTAGGTATACCCGGTTTAATAAATAGTAATTAATAAACTTACCACACTGGTTTTTTTCTTTTGTTTCCTTATTATCAAAATCTTCATAAAACTTCATGCAAAAGTTTTCCCATGCTTTGTTTTTTAATATGCGATTGGAATACTCCTCTGTCCTTTGATCCCAAATGCATGGCAAATTGCGAATCTCCTCAATAAACATATCCGTGTCAAAAGTCTCGGAGTCGGACATTTTAATTTTTCGCACAACCACACGGCAACTCAGTACAACGCAGAATGAGAGGGGGGAGCGCAGGCGCCAGCTAGGCGCGCGCTGTTGATGACGTTATGTCGTGGCGATGTGGCCGCGGTGCCGCCGCCGGTGGTGGCGTTGCCGTCGCGATGTGGTTGCGATGTGGTCGTATTACACAGGTGGTCGATAACAACGGCAAAATGTGGTACGTGTAAATTGTAATATTCATTTTCAATACAAAATATACGCCCGACCACATGGCGTCGTTGTGGTGTGGTTGTGGCTGTGGTTGTGGCTATGGTTGTGGGTGTGGTGTGGTTGTGGTACGTGTGAATTGACCCTTAAAGTACATTAAGTTTCAAATTGTGTAAGTAATTGAAACAATAAATAATGTATAATCATTTATTTTTTAAAGTTCTCATTTTGCGTTCAAGCGCTTTCTTTTTATCTTCGTCGTCCATATCTCTGTTTCTTAAAACACAATATCTTTTAGTTATTATAAAAAAATGTGCTGACTTTTAAATGGTTTTCATTTAATACTAAATGATGGATACATTTATTTAAAAAACTAAAATCTACACATTCCAATGCACTGAATATGTTAATTTTTACTTTTATCCTATAGGCATTTGCTTTTAAGTATTTATTTATTATATTTGCCATAATTTCTACACACGCCACCATATCTTTATCCACATAATTTAAAGAGTTCTGAGCAGGGTCATATTCTTTAAAATTTGTGAACATGTGTATGATTTCTTGTGTATCTGACAAAAATGCTTTTCGGCAATCCAGACAGTTACTGTGCCTTAATTTTTTAAATATGAAACCACACACATATCCACATGCTTGACTTTCGGATGTCCCCTGCTCTACTGCTTCAGTTGCATCAAATAATAAATTTTCCATCTCTTTATTGTCATCAAACTGAAAAGTTGGTGATTTAACAATTGGAGAGATATTTGCAGTTAAAAAGTTTGACAAATTATTTGAAATAATTGCTGTGTCATCTTCACAATTTCTTTTATGCCCTGAATGTTTTAAATTTGAAATTATGGCAGTTTTAATACCAGCTATAAATTGGTCTATTGTGGGATTATTATTAGATCCACAGCTATATCTTATGCAGCCAAAACAATTTTCTAAAGGATCTTGATTTTGGCGACGTGTGGGAAGACTTAATGCCTATAGCCTGCAAATTTTTCCACAATCTATAGCATTAAGGGTGTGAATCCATCCTTCTTGAGAAGGAGGATTTGATTTACTCCCTATATATTTCATATTCGATGTCTCTCTCTCTCTCATAACCTTAAATAAAGCTAAATGAGGAGTTTTTTTTATTTAAATTTGTCGAGTATTTTTTTCCTCTCCTCAAGTCTGGGCTGTCTGCATTGACAGCATCAAACAGCTCGTCAAACTTTTGCACGAAAGTTGCTGTCACATGGGCTTCGGCCTGAAGTTCATCTGAAGAAAAAAAACAATGTTATATTTTCATTTAAAGGAAAAAGATTTCATTTCAAGGAGCTTTGATTAATAATATTATATACACTAGATTTTTTTTTTATAGAATAAGGGTGACAAACGAGCACACAGTCCACCTGATTGTAAGTGGTTGCTGTGGCATAGACATCTACATCTATCTTCGTTTGCGAATTTAAATGCAGATGCGTTGTCAGCCGTGAGGACTAAGATAGAATGCCTCTTTTCCAGTAAAAGGGTCTCCGGTTCTCTACACTCACCATACGAAACACAGCAGCATTAAGCTGCTATTTTACGCTGATATTCCGTGAGAGCGTGGTCCTTCCCAGTCGAGCCGACCCATTCGCGCTACAACTATACTATTAATATAGCTGCAGCATGGCTCTACCACGTAAATATCTCATCATATAAATAATCATCATAATAGATGCCAACTAACTCATCCTAGGTGGTTGTGATTTCACTTGATTCTCAGAAAGTTAAGCTGTTTTTAATGGTAGTTTTGTTTATTTCTGTTGCTAAATAACATGTAGACGAACTTGCTCAGGTTCATATTAGTATCGACAACAGGTTACCCAAGTCTTCAGTCGGCAGGGTACAAAGTTAGCAGTCTGTGACAAGATTCAAACTTAATTACTAATGTATGTATTTGTTACAGTCAAGATTCTTTAAATATCTCTGACTGTAAAAGGTACTTTTCACTGAAAAATACACATTTTCACGGCATTACCCCAACTTAACCCACTGTGACAGTGTTTTTTCAATAGGTTAAGGTGCAGCTGACTGGGAATTAGTTGACTGTGACATATATAAATTTACTTACTTTGAGCAATTTTCATTAACATGCCAGTTGTAATAGAGTGGCTAAACACTTGTGCTGCTAACTTCACTCTCATTTTCTGCTGACAATTTGGACGCAAATGATTATCTGTCAGTTGAGGAGCATAAACCAAATTGTTTGGTTTATGCTCCTAATTGGTTTTGTCCAACTGATAAAATGCTTCAATGTGGCTCCATTTCACTGTACCTAAAAAAAGAATTGAAGATATTATATAGTAAGTACATAATTATAAATATAAATATTATGTATAATTGTCTACACAACAAGACTTTAATTTGAAAAAATGATACGGGTCAAATCTTCAACACTAAAATATTTTATTTACTTTTACAGGCTTCTCATTGCATTGAAAATCGAGGTTACTTCGATATCATGCTTCATTAACAAATTTCTGGTGCACTTTAAAAGGTGTGGAGGATCTAGACATGGACACAATTTCCTGTCCACAGAAATTAAAAATGGTGCAGTTGATGTTGCACTAATATTTAAAAAAGAAAACAGGTGTAAATTTGAAACATACACATAGATATTTTTCAGCCTTGATAATAAAAGTTACAAAAGAGTATACTATACTTTACCTCTTTTAAAATTATCGTCATTCTATCTGCCTTTATAGTTGGGAGAAATAAAATGCGATGGGCTGTTTCCACTTCTTTCTCAACCCAGTGAGCATAAATACCAGTGCCTTAGAGGCAATATCTTCGGTCTACCATGGTTGCCATGGTCTTGGAATCTTGTATTTAATCCAGCTTTTGGTTGTAATACAAATGTCTTCTTATAGACATTTCATCAAATTATAAAATGCAAATATTATCTTCTTTATCATGGTCCCGGCTCATTTTTCTAATGAGGTAAATATATGTTTATTTATGCCTGGTTTTAGTGGCACTTTATTGAGGAGTTGATTTAAAGTTGTTTGACATGGTAAAGCAAACATTCTCTTCAGTAATCTGTAACAGGCTGGGGACTTTTATAAATTAACAAAGGCTGAATTTAACGACTTAATTTGTTACGTAATCGTATTATCTCATGCATCTTATTTCTGCATATTTTATATAATTATATTTCTCGGTGTCATTTGGCTTACTTTTGTGACACCTAGGTTAGCTAGGATTTTAGTTCGTTTCTTGGCCAAATTTGACTTGCTACAGGTTGCCACATTGAGGTTTTCAGTTATTGGTGCATTCTGAAATTATAAATATTCACTCTTAGGGACTGATACCAGCATAATTTAAAATTGTAATGTATTTGTCAGTTGGTGATAAATGTCTTATGTATAATCACAAATTTGTTTGAATATTAAAATCTTAATTTGAAGCCTAAATAAATGATATGTATGACCAACTACAGCCATTAATATATAAAAAATATTAATGTAAAAGAATTTGTTAAAATAAGTATAGTCAAAGCATCAGAGTTCACACAAACACATAAATACTCAAATCACATAGTTAGTACTCCTCTCTTACTTATTATTTAAAAAAAAAACGAAAATGTATTACCTGCACGCTGTCAATGAATCCAGTTGTTCTCGGGACATCCACTAAAGTTTGTGTTGATGACATTGCACTGGTACAAGGTTTCACTACAATATTTTCAATTTCCGACAGTGGCACTCTTAACTTTGGCTGTGCAGCTGCTTCACTGGACTGTTCTACATTCTGAAATTAATCATTACAATAAATTTATTTACTTTATTTAACATAAAAGTATTCAAGTCTCTAATGTAAGACTTATCCTAATTATTATAATCCCCAATACCTATTTTAAGCAGCTGAAAAGATTTTGATGCATTACCTGAATAATTGTATGCCATCGACTGTATGTCATTTGATCTTTTAAGTTTGTCAGTATGCAATCAGGTTTTTAGATAGTTTATATAATTTGGAACAATAGATTGGCACAATTTGAGCAAATGGCTTAAAATTATTTTGAAAATTCTAATCCATATTTACCTCAGTAGAACAATGATCTGACAACCTAAGTGCAACAAACAACTTTTAATGCTTTGCCGAGGATCTTTTTAAAAGTGAAAACAAAGGGCTTCAGCTTGTGTTTTATTAAAGCTTATGGTTTTTAATTCCTTGCCGTAAAATGAAAACAAAGCACGTCGGCATATTCTTAGAGATTATGAAGATTTAAACTAAAGGAGCCCATACACGGGACAATTTGTCGTTTCGATCGATCGTCAAGAAAATCGTACTATTTTATCTTTCGATTTCCGTCCGTCACACACGAACGATATGATCGTACGATTCTCAGTCTCTGTGCGGAGTGAAAACGTGTAGCACGTACGTGGGTGAGCGATGAAGTCGCAACTACTTTGTTTAAGCGCATTGGCGCTCATTTTATATAAAAAAAAACTTTCTACAATAAATAAAAGGAAGACTAGGAGACAATGGACTAAGAGATGGCTTCTGAAAAGACATTAATATTCTCACATCAATCTTCTTGAGGAATTACGTTTTCATCCTAAAGATTGGCATAACTACCTTAGGATGTCAGAGGAAACATACTTAGAGCTTTTGCATAAGGTATCTTCCAGAATAATAAAAAATGATACCAATATGAGGCAAGCTATTACTCCTCACGAACGTCTAACTGCAACACTGCGTTTCCTGGCTACTGGAAGGACTTACGAAGATTTAAAATTTACGACGTTGATTTCACCACAGTCTTTGGGAAAGATCATTCCAGAAACGTGCGAAGCCATTTTCAATGCATTAAAGGATTACTGTTAAGTATAATATAAATTAAGTATAAATTTACCATAGCAGTCGATTATTATGCGCTGTTGGTGATGATAATTAGGTATAATGAAATATAAATATATTTAAAACATTATATTATCGACAAATTATTGTTTTACATCTTACATAACCACTCAAGCGTCCAGCCCGCGCGATTGTTATACCCTTGTACGTCCGGATAAGCGCGGTCCTGATTCGGTGCTACCGCGCTCGCATCTTGTAACAAAACCCTACATAGCTTCTTAACTATAATAGCTAGAGTAAAGAAAAAACTACGAAAAATTGATAGAAGAATACAGATTAAACCTATGTATATTTTAAGATCTAAAACTTAATTTAAGATATTAAAACGAGTGTTAACATTGAATTGGAGAAAAATAAACGTATAAATTTTATTAATTTACACCACAACGAAGAAATATTGTATTTTTTTACCAATAAAATAATGCAACAACAAACTAGACGTATTTTCCTTTCTTATAATGCATAGATGTTTATGTTTAATTAACGCTAAGTAGTTAAATAAATTGTAACAAAACACCTACTCCTCGTAATTTTACTGCGATGTCTTGAGCGCTTTCGACTCGCTTGCGAAGGCAAAATATAAGCAAGATGGCCGCCTATCTAAGGTCTCATTCACACTTTGTAATTTACGCAACTTAAAAAAAGGTAGTTATGAGTTTTTTTAGTTGGGGTTTTAAATTAAACACAAATAATAAAATCAATGTACAGTATATTGACATAATAAATATATTTTTTTTCACAAACCTTTACTTACTATAATTATCATTGACTATTTCAAGTAAATTTATTGCTAATTAAATATTTTATTTAAAACTAGGAATTGATTACAAACTAAATATTTACAAAAAAAGGACTAAATTAAAACTAAAATAAATAAATAAAACAAAATAAATTATGTATGGTACTGCATAAAGCAACCATCAATGCATAGATTTATGTTGCATAAAGCACTTCAAATAGTTCTGGCTGTGACTTTTCGCTGGGCGCACAACCAACAGCGACTTTGCTTAAAGCCAGTTTTAACTGGGAAATGTCGATGCTCGACTTTAGGTCTGCTGGTCGTGGTTGTCGTTGGCCTTTTCATCAGTCCGGTTCTCGAATTCATAAGTCGTGGTTCTGTCGTGAGGTCAATATGTCGGTGTAACTTTAGTAAGTCTTCCGCCAAAGTTGTCCTGAACTGTCTGTGTGATATATTTGGATTAGCCGTTTTAATAAAAAAACAATTAAAATGGCACAGTTAAAAGACGACGAAATACCTTTTATACCAAATTTTATTTCGTACACGTTCCATGGGCTGAGCAGACAAGAACTGGTCTTTCCTGTCCACTCCTCCCATGGACTTATTGTAGTCAGGACAACGCTTGGCTTATGTCAGTCGGTCATATTTTTGTCGCGTACCGATTTGGAGAGAATGGTATGTCGAGCATGCTAACTAGGTTAGCATCTCGCCATACGATTACCGACAAATCAGAACAATAACTGCCAATACTTCACCTTGTCTTAGTTCTGTTTTTGTTATGTCTTCAATGAATCGGAACGAATTGATTCAGTCGTAAAGTCCCAAAGCAGTCTGTCTGTTGTCGTTTCAGACACCGCGCTAATAATGGACAATTGTAAAATTGTCCATTATTAATAATGTCCGCAGTGAAGTAGAGGTTCTACTAAGTCGTAAACTATTTTGGCAGTAGCATTGCTGGGACGTACATCGCTACTGCCAGTTATGACATGTTCAGTCGTGTCTGTATCATCAGGTCTTTCGTCAGTGTCAATAGGGTTAGTCTCGTTAGATGTAGCTGTTGCAGTCGCAGTCCCAGTCTTTTCTTTTCCCGCATAAATAAAAACTTCAAAGATAACCAGAGGAAGACTCACAAAGCTCATAAGTCTTCACTCCAACTTGCAGCCTTTGACGAAATCTTCTGAGCGAAGCCTAGTCGCCCATGCCACTTCAGAAGGGATTCGTCAATGACAACCTCCTGGGAAGGATAATATAAATGCGAGAACTTTTCGTTGAAATAGTCAGTCACCATTTGAATTTTGCACAGTTTCTTTGGTTCTGTAATTGTCTCATTGTCGACGAAATGGATCAGTGACTTCAATAATAAAATCTATTGTACGACATTATTTTTCGGAAGTAAGGCATAGTGCAAAACCATTGAAACTAAAATAGGACTCCTCTTCCTGCAGGGGTATAGCCTTGAAGAATTGATATAGCTAGAAAACTGACCATTTCATCCCTGTCCGTCGGTGTCCATCGGTGTAGTCTCAAAGTCGGTAAGAATTTGTTCTGGTCTTTCAATAATTTTATTTTTGGTCGGCATATCTGTTAGTCTCTGCAAATTCTGTCTATAAAGTCGCTGTCGATCATTTTATAAAAATTTCGACGATACTAGTCTCCTCTGTAATCGAAAATGTCGGTCCTGGGTCCAGTAAAATTTTCTCGTTGTCCTGTAAAAGTCTGTCGATCTCTTTCCACTCAAAATTGTAACAGTCGTGGTTGATCTCCCTGATTGCTAGGTCATTTCGTCGGTCTTCTGTCTCTAGTATACGACCTCGTACAACGTCATGTCAGTTTCAGCTGCAGGCTCCGCCGTAGCGTTGCGTGAGGTCATGACAGGAGAAAGCAGTCCTCGTTTTCTGTGTCCATGTCACAGTCACTTAGTCATCGGTCAGTTTTATCCAGTCGCCAACGACAACGTCGAAATTCTTGTCAATAACCCTGAAAAAAAACTTACTGTTAACAATTCGTGGTTTTCTATATTTGACTTCTAGATTGAATAATGCGTACCAATCGAAGTACGCTGTTTGCTAGTGGAAGGCGTCACAGTTACTTCGTCATCGCCTCGGCTACCATATTGTTTCCTGAAATAGAATTATGCTTAAATAAATTGTTTACTTCAACTTCAAATTGACCTTAACTTTCACTAGAATTTATCTCTATGAATGTGACCAGAATTGGCTTTGACGAAGAAGCAGTGTTCCCTGGTGTTGCAGTTGTTCATGGGCGGCGTGTCACTTACCATCAGGTGAGCCGCATGCTCGTTTGCCCCTCTCCTATATAAAAAAAAAAAAAAAAAGCAGAAAGACTTCAAAAAGGAAAACATTAAAATAAAAGATTCAATAATAATTTTTAGGTGTATGTGTGTAGTGTGTATGAATGTGAGTGTATGTGTGTTCAATCTATCAAGGATTTATTGAGGAAGAATTTGCAGAAGGTATGCCTTTTGGAGTTTTGCCATTAAGGCTCTATTGATCTCCGTATCTAAGCGATCCGGATCCAGACTGTCTAAGTAGTCAGGAGAATAAGGACGGTATCGATCTGACGTACCGATACGCAGCAAATCTCTAGGTTTCAGGTCTTCTGTAACAAACAATATGAGGCTTAGGATTCTTATAAAATGAATAATACATAGGCCTAGCAATATATTTACCGTATCTCCACGTCCCTGGGCGGAGATAGTTGAATTTCATCTGTAACAAACAGCATCAGGTTAATCAAGTCATAAAGAATAAGATTGTGAAAAGGTTCAGGTGTAGTAAAATATTTTCTTACTATCTCGACATCCCAGGCGGCGATTGTTGAATGTTATCTGTAACAAAAAGCATCAGGTTAATTAAGTCATAAAATAAAGTTTGGGAACAGGCTTAGGTATAGTAAAACATTTACTTACGTATCTCGACGTTAGCCATGATTTCGGCGTGTTTGGGGGCACCAATTGTATATCCTCTAAAACAAATATATAATTCAAATATAAAACAATAACAATATAGTAAAATTATTAACAACAAATGACTCTTTATAAAATAATAATTTTTACGCTGGCTATCATTCTGGTTCCATGAACTCGCATGGTTTGCGCTCCGCGACGCCAATCTGCCAGAAAAAGAAAACTTAGTAAACACGTGTTGCTAAATTATGATAAAGTATGTAGTAAATACATTTACCGGGCGCGCCTTTGCGCGGAGGCGCGTCGAGCATTATAACTCTAGCAACCTCAGAGTCACGCTTGCGAGTTAAAAGCTCCCATTTTACTTCTGCTGGCAGCGCTGCAACACGCTTCTGGGTGAGCTGCCGCTGAGCGCAATTAAGTCTAGTTCACTGCTACAAAGAAATAATATCCTGTAGTATCAAAATAATAGTCCAACAATAAATCTGTGTAAAATATCTTACATCCTTGCTGGGAGGCTGATTGTCGTGTCCTCCGCGTCCTCTTCGGCCTCCCGGTGTCTCCGACTGTTGGGCGTTCTCCACCATAATGGTTGCCACGGTCGCCACGACTACCATGCCTCTATGGCTCCCGTCGTTAGACGGCAGATCATTTTCACTAGGTGATCTATAATATAATATAATTATTTAAAACTTGACTACATATCTAATATAAGATGAGAAAAACAAAATGTATGGTAGTTTTAGTAACAAAATTACTAAAAATAGAAAATACCTCTAACTTGAGATGGTCTCCTCCTCTAGTACGAACCCCTCGGCCTCTACGACTTCCACGAGCTAAGTTAGTTTCGGTCGGTGATCTAAAATTGTTGTATGTATTAATTTAAACCATTAATATCATCAGGAAAAAACAATAATAATGTGGTAAAGAAGCATTAAAATTACCCGCGTCAACTTAGAAGAGGTTATTTTAAATGGTAGTATCAATCTAATAACATGTATTATAAATGCGAAAGTCTGTATGTTTGTTAGTATATATGTCCGTTTTCACGTCAAAACGGCTGAACTGATTTTGATGACTTTTGGTACAGTGATAGATGGGACCCTATAACGGTTATAGGCTATATAGCACAATATTAAGTAAATGATGGAAAGTACGGTGCAATCTCTGGGGTCGCTTTTAATAGAAGCTATTTTTATGGCAGTAAGGACCCTTTTTATTATATGATTACATAACAAAGCCATTTTATTGGTTTTTTCTCGAAAGTTATGAGGTTCTTCAATGTAATTTCTTTTGAAAAGCGTTCTACATGAAGAGATCTACATAATAAATAATGACAGCTTCTAAACTGGCGCCAGACATTGAGCAGTGGTGCAAAGCAAAACCGTATACCGAAAAATGAATGATTTTGATTAAATATGAGAATTAAATTATTGTCAATACATCACAAGGAAAGTAAAGTGATTTGAAATCGTAGAACACATCCTCCATGTAAGTAAAGTGAAGTTAAATAGAAAAGCAAAAAGTCGACAATCACGAACAAACATAACATTAATATAACACAAGAACAAAAACTATGAGATAAGAGCATGATGAAACACAATTACACAACCAACTAAGCGAAAAAAAAAACTCAAGACCCAAACCAACCAAGACCTCGACCACAAAAAATAAGAAAGCGAAACATATTGCAAGCATACTTTGCTATTTGTACCGACCCTTATTTAGAGCCATTGTAGTTACGTCCGTGGATATCAAACTATCCACAACAAAAGACCTGAGGAACACAATAACATTTCTAAGGAATCTTCAGTGAATATAGTTTAATTCTGTTTGCAAAGTGCATTATTATGTTTATTACAACTATTACTCGTTGCTTAAATATAATTTTACTGAAAAACTAAGTTAACAAAACTAAAATTGGGCCGACAACTTGAGCGGCCATTTTTTCGAAACAGCTATACTTTGAATTTAAAATATGACTCGATTTTACACTTAGAACTGTGATATATATACGTAATTATAAAGCACAAATCATCTAGTTTATTTTGACGTATAATAATCTACGAAATATTAAATTAAACTAAAGTACTTACGACATAATCGCTGGCACTCCAAAAACACTTGTTCACAAAACACAGAACACCGATACTGATAAGATATTTATGGTTCATTCGTCAAGACTTGTTATACTGCCATCTCGTATTTGATACGTAAAGTAATTCGTCAGCTATTGATTCCATAAATAAAACTCACAAAACGTACTGCAGATTGTCCCTAGATGTCAGTTTTATAAAACTTAACGCTTTGGCTACACTAGTATCCAGGACGTACAAGGCAATTTTTATTTTGGATGGCGTAGTATCCATGGACGTGTCAGTGGATAATAATATATCTTAACATTTGGCTAAAATTACTTTCACTCAACGGAAAAAGTATTATAAAATGTTTGCGTCATCTGGTATGTGAACATGGACTGGAGATTCTTTTTAGCTCGCGTGTATGAAAGTTGAGTTCCTGTTGTGTCGATGGTTGAGTTGTATGAACTATTGTTTGTGTGGGTAGCTGTAATATGAGTGGCTCCGTGTATGAAAGTTGAGTTCCTTGTGTGGATGGTTGAGTTGTGTGAACAAATCTTTGTGTGGGTGGCTGTAGTATGAGTGGCTCACGTTCTTGAAAATTGAGTACTTGTGAAGAGTGGTTGTAATTTTGTGAGTGACAAATAGGAAAGGATTGAGGGAAAGGTGTAAAAACACTGTCTGTTTAAATTCCCAATTCGGCTTCAAACAGAGCATCATTTATAATTTTTTCCGCAAATAAGCGTTGATTTGTAGGCAAAGATCGCAACTTATGTGCCACGTTTTTACCGAAGGCATCAAACTTGTCATCCGCTGCTATTTCACATATTTTATTGCCTATAGTTTCAATCGTTCGATCAACATTTTGGGAAACAGGTTTTTCCGGCGTTTAAAACTACGATCTTGTTGAGGCTCACTAAACCTTTCAACTGATGCGATATCTGATCTTGGTGAAGCGACTTCATCTCTGGTGGTTTCAATACTGTCGTCATCAGATTGCTGAAACAATTAATAAAAATAATTATTTATTTGTTGCAGTTTCCAACAAGCGAGAACGAATGGATCGAAATTGGGAAAAACTGAAAATAGATGGGATTTTCCTAACTGTTTGGGCGCTGTAGACGGGAAACATATAAGGATAAGACCTTCTCCAAGAGCTGAATCTTATTTTTATAATTATAAACATTTTCATAGTCAAGTCCTAATGGCCATTGCTAACGCCAATTATGAGTTTATTTGTTTTCATTTTGGTACAAACGGCAGAGTCTCGGATGGTGGTGTTATAAATGAAACGGACTTCTACAAAAACCTTTTAAATAATTCCTTAAAATTACCAAATCCTACTACAGTAAATGGTACGACTTTGCCTTATGTTTTCGTAGGCGATGAAGCCTTTATGTTAAGGAATAATTTTATGAAACCTTTTAATAAAAAACAACTGAACATTCAAAGGAGAATTTTTAATTACCGTTTATCTAGATCAAGAAGAATAATAGAAAATGTATTCGGCATTTTAGTTGCCAGGTTTGGTATATTAAAAACAGAAATGGATTTAGACAACATAAAAAAAATCGTAATGGCTTGCTGTGCTCTGCATAATTACTTACGCTATAATAGTCCTAACACCTATACACCGTTAACTGTATTTGATAGAGAAAACTTTGAAAATAATGAATTTGAAGAAGGCCTCCGGTGTGATTTACTAGGACTCCCGAAGGCGACCATTACGTAGTAACGATACTGGTAATCAAGTAAGAGAATTATTTGTCGACTATTTTAATAATGCCGGATCTGTACCTTGGCACAGAACAACTTCATAGGACTTTATTAATAATTTTAGAAATAATAAATAAATAATTTTATAAATGTATAAAACATAATAATAAATAATAAATATATAAAAATAATAAATATCGTGTATTTACTGTATCCATTGAACTACTTGTCGCTCCATATGGCTGCTCTTGATCTTTTAAAAACATTAATTTCTCATAGTACCACAACTTAGGTACATAAATGTTGTCAGTACCACTTCCCGATTTACGAGAAAACTCCACTTTTTTAAGTTCCTTACGGAAAACAGTACGCAGGTTGTTAATTTTCTTTTGCACTTTACTTATGTCTGCACTGGGATCTACTTCCTTCATTTTTCTAAGTAATACCTCATAACATCCAGTTCGTTTCATCTGATTATGGTAGTCCTTGTGTTTTATTTTCCATAAAACCTCGTGTTCTCAGAGTAACTCTATAAATTCCAAAATCCTTGCTCCGACATCGCAAAAATTTACAGGTACCGTACGTGCTACTCGCGCGAAAGATAGAGGCAGACTGACGATGATCGCATCCGATCACGCCATACACGTGCGATATATCGAACGATGTTCAGATCGCAATCGATATTTTCGGGGTTGCCTGTTGAGATCTCCAATCGATCGTTCGACCACAAAATCGGATGCGATATTGCCACAACGTACAATTTGTCGTTCGATTTTAACATCGAGCGACGAATCGTTACGATAATTGTCCCGTTTATGGGCACCTTAAAACAAAAACCACCTATTTCCTTTGTATTAAAATGCTAGCCAAAGTAAAACGAAACCATGTCAGCACATTCTACCGAGTGAAAAAAGGTCTTCAAAGAAACGCTAAACAGGCTAATAAAACTTGCTACATGCTTTGTTCTAATATCATGTAAAAAATTGGAGGAATAATTTGCCCTTATATTGTTTTATTATCTTACAAAAAATAACATCCGGTCTGCTTAGCATCAGCATCACGAATTAAATAGGTAAATAAAGGGCAATGTAGTTACTACATTCTGAGTAAAAATATTATTACAATAAAATTCTAGACAATTATTTTTGAAAGCCCTGCGCCCAGCGGGCAGGTTTTTAGTGAACTCAGCTTCCAGATGCTTGGGCATAGAGGTACAGGGTACGTAACCATCGCGCCGATGGACTCGAACACTTTATACAATATTTAGATACACAAACACTTTGTGCAAGTTGTGATGTGACACTGTTTAAGTTCGTAATGCTTAGTTTCAGTCAACATTATAATGACAATGAGTTGTGCAAGAAATGGTTAAATCACTAGTTAAAACACTCTGATATGAAATTTAAAGTTTCTGAACCTAACGAAACAATAAAAAGGTTTTGATATTTTCGATTTATGACACTATTTGAGCAGAGGTATATGTAAACTATTTAGCCCAATCTTTAAGTATATTATACCTGGTGAAAGATATTTTCCTTTTCGTTCTGTAGGTCTTCCACTACAGTTGACTCAGGAACAGCAAATTTACTCAATTGTCAAGATTAAATCAACCGTTGAATATTTTATGCAAGTTAAAATTCATTATAATCTAAGTATCGTGAACAGGTTGGTTGTTCCGCTTCTGGAATTACTGGTGTTGACGACTGTGTCGATTCTTGATATAAGGAAAGCGTTGTATTTTCTTCCTGCTCAGCAATTGGAATTATGCGTTGTATTTTCCTCTTGGAGATTTCAAGTTTTTTTTCTCTTCCTTTTTTTATAGCTTTAATTATATAGATTGGATTACGTATTTCCATATTTAATAAAAAAGCATAATTTTGACTTCATTTTATTTTCAAAACAATCATCATCCATATAAATGACTTCCGTTTTCAATGGTTGCGACTCACTGAACCATACAGCGAATACACATTTTGCTTTGCGAGTCACGTGCAACTGCCCTTGTACCTGGTAGAACCAGTTGTGATTTTTATTTATCTCTAAATTACCTGATTTGTCTTTAATGCAAAAATTGACTTTTTTTGTAATAGCTTCCTCTAGTCTTGTCTTAAATGCCGTTATTGGACACTTAACCTCCACTATTGCACAAAAAAATCTAAAGTCTCTGTAGAATCATGATATTTTTTGATGCATTTTCTAATTGTGTAGCTAATGGTCATTATGCGTTTTTTAATTTTCTAAGATGTATGGGATATTTTGTATCTGTGATCAAGTTTTCCAGTTTGTTGCACAAGTTTCTTAACCCTCTATCACTCAAGAACGTGGATCTTTCAAATTTTTTGGATCTGGATTTTTAACGAAAAAAAATACACGTGTTTTAGTATTTTTCATTTATTATAATAGTTTAGAAGTTATTTAAAAAAAGGGGAGTGTTGCTTTAAAGCAACACTGAATCATAAGACTAAAAATGTATGTTCGTCGACTATGAATTACTTTAGAAACCTTTTTCAGAAAAAATTATGATAGGTGAAAATTTCTGAAACAATTCTTAGTTTTGGTATAACACAGTGCTACCCACATTTCTCACACATGTTATACGTAAATCCAACGCACTTTGGAGCTTGCATCTCATTTTTTTTTCAGACCATTGCGGCCAGTGGCCTATCTGGTCTTGGCGTACTGCCATTGGCGGTACGTATTGTGCAGGTCCTTTGCGCTTTTTGGCTTGAATCTCGGTCTCCAGCGAACGCCGGCCAGACATACCAGACTTTGTACCCATTTTACATAGGGTCACTGCAACCTCCTGACGAAAATCTGCTGATGATAAAATGCTTGATGCTGAAAGATTTTTGTATTTTGAGACTCTTTTATAAAGTAACCATGCATTAGCCATCGTGAGGTCTAGATAATGGTAGAACAAGCGCACCTGCCATCGTTTACTACGTAGCCGTATCTTATAGATGCCCATGATGCTGTCGATGAGGTCGACCCCACCCATGTGGCGATTGTACTCTCCAACTACATAGGGTCGCTTTATAGTCACATACTTTGACTTTGCTTGTCCCATCTACGAACATCAGCTTCTGGTTTTTGACCAGCAAAAGTTGAAGCAAGGACGACTATTTTGTTGTCCTTCCAAGCAACAGTCGACACATCAATTCCGTTCACGTCAGCTACGTATTCTTCAGAATAACCACGTTCTTTTTTCATGATTTTCTTGTTGCAATTTACAATCTGGTATTCTATTTCTTCTTACTGTACCAAGATTGTGGATACCTTCTTTAGCCAAATATTCCAACAAACGAAGAGAGGTAAAATAATTATCAAAATAGAGCTGGAAATTCTGGTGTCTTGGAATAATGCGCGCTAGTCTTGTGACGACGTTGGATGATGCACCTAAATCAGGCTCTTCTTGTGGGACAACATTCTCCTTACCAGTTTCAATTTCAGTTTTATAGGCGAATCCAGAAACGCCACTCAACACGAAGATTTTGTAACCCCATTTGTGTGGTTTGTTGGGATTGTATCTCTTCAACGTATTTCGTGCTTTAGTGGAGCACATTTGTTCGTCAACGCAAAGGTGCTCTTCCAATGGAACTTGCTGTAGACCTCATTCAAAGAGTCCACCACCGGTCTTATTTTGAAAATTCGGTCATGTTCAGGGTTGTTTCTGGAAGGTCCTTGCTGTTGTCATTGAAATGTAAAGTCTGGAGAATTTTCTCAAATTTATTCAATGGCATAGTTTCTTGAATTAGTGTTGTACCTAGTATTGGGCTCAATGATTGGTAACTCTAGGTAACTGGATAAGAGACATTACATATACCACACCTATGAATTGCCTGACATCCATTTCTGTCATACGTGAAGTGCTATTGGGGTCCTTATGAACTCGGTAAAGGTTTGTCTCTTCTGCAATCTTTTGTATGAGTTCTTGAGGAAACAGGTATAAAAAGAACTGTATGGGAGTATCCAGTTCTAGAAGATCAGGACCCAAGGTCTTGTTTCCCTTGAACATGAGCTGCTCGGCATTCAACTCAAGATTTTTCTTCTTCCAGCGTAATATCAACTTGGCGGGCTTTTTCTTACCTTGGTATTGTTCGTTGCTCATTTGTTGGTTGTCTTGAGCTGGAGAAAGCTGAGGAACACTTACGTTTGATGGGGAAATTTCTGTGCTAGTCGATGGGTTTTCGTGGTCATCTTCTAAAGTTTCGATAAGAGAATCCATGTCAATGTCCAACGCCACATTGTCATCTTCGAATGTTTCCAGTTCGGGGACAAAATCAGGGTCCGCAAGGCTGTCATCGTCAAAATCTAGCCCATCCTCACTATCCGCACCATCTTCCAGCGCTGCAGCAATGTACTCGTCCGCAAGGGATTGCTTCCGAGCCCTCCTAGAACATAAAAAACTCCTATAAACACTTTTGCTCTCATACAGAACTACTTATAATAAATTCTCCTTTTCGATCAATGTTGCCTACGAGCAACAAACAAGAATTTAAAAAAATAAACAAAACAAGACAATATATTCGTAAAGATAACTTTAGATATTAAAATTCAGACACTTACCTATCCATGTTTCCAAAATAACACCAAAACACTTCCAAAAACGAATTATTTACTATTTTTCAAATCGAAGCACGCACGCACTTGTTCAAATTATCAACAACTGACTAATGAAGTTTGATTTGCGACACGTAACGCCATCTAGTAAAATTTATTAGTACTACTTTACTTCGGTTTGTAGACCACGGACTACAGTGCAATATGACGACAAAAAATGAACCATTTCAATTTTATGGGAGGTCAAACGGTATGTTGCTTACAGTCTACAACATGCTACAGAGGGTTAAAAGGTGATTTCTGCACTCTACTTTTTCAACTGTAAATTGAGGGTAAGGTCTTGCTTCTAATATTTTAGAGTACGTGCTAGAATCTCCGTCAGATATTAGACGGTCATAAATCAGACCGTACATTTTAACAGATGATTTAAAACCTTCTACTATCAGGGTAGATTCCATGGCAGTAGATGCACCCGTGAAATTTTTTGTAACACTGATGAGCATTGATTTTTGTTACAATCTTGCGCACATATGCTGCAGTATTTATTTTTAACACCGAGAAACAATTTTTTTTTCGTTTCTCTTCCGATTATGGCAGCAGCTCCTGAAAGTGCTGAGTAATTATTTTTATAAGACCTCTTACTCCAGCATCCATCAACAATAACATCTATAATAGGAATGCCATCAGTGGTCACACGACCTTTTTCTAAAGCAATCCTTTTTTCTTCTTCTGCGGCTTCTTGCACGGATTGACCAAGTGCTTTTTCCCAGGCGTTAGAAATAAACTCGTGCTGTTTTTGGTACAGACGCTAAGTCATCATAGGTAAATCGATCGCTGATAGTAATTCCTCTAATTGTGAGTAGCCTATACCAACAGAAATTGCACCGGCAACCGTAGCTGTGTTTGTCCAGATCACCGGAGACATTTAGAATATACTTTTCTTTACACATCGACGCACCAGCGACTGATTCTGTATTTATTTCCAGATCACCTGGGACATTATTTAATAAAAACTTTCCTTTACACATTAGACACTCTAGAGTAAACTTGGATGACAATCCAACTCGTTTCTCTCCAACAATTTTTAAATTTTGTACTCGACAGTTATAGGATAGGGGCTATGATTGCTGATTTCTTGCAATTTTGAATAAAAGTATTTTATATCAACAATTCGTCTGCCAGATATATTTCTTTTTTCTGTTTTTGGTTGATTCTTTTCAATAGTTAATTCCGGTAAAATGTCATCTTGTTGAAGATGAGAACAAAATAATTATCATGTAATACATTGCTAAATTCATATAAAAAAACTTCCGTGTATAATATTATCTTGCTTATTTTTTACTGACCCTATAGGATAGGATGTCTCGAATTTTATGGGTTCTCAGACTTGTCGGTTTCCTCAATATGTTTTTATTTACCAAAAACGAATGGTTATCAATGCGCAATGGAGACCCGAAGTCAAAGTTCAATTTAACAACATTAAAAATAGACTGGCACTCGAAAAATAGACTTGTAAAAAGTAGCTACCGTAATATCCGGCGACGAAGTCTCCTCATCAACTGCCATACCGAACGGATCGTGCGTTTTTGCGATAGTCGTAGATGAATATAATGCATTAGATTGAGTTGACGGATCTTTGCCCAGATTTTCTGAATGGGATTTCCGCTCATTTGTCAATTGCCTAAAAACATAAAGTTACATTAGAAATATTATCGAAACAGTCACTCTCAACAAAAGAGTACAATAAAAGAATTTTCACAAAAGGTAAGTAAAATCATCACAGACAGCTAAGTAAGTGCGAGCCCTTTTAAATGAGTACAAATACGATGGTTCTACGTGATGCCGTCACTGAGATCGCGTACCCACCCTCGGCCTACTTCGGAGCGCAGCATCAGGTAAGTGAAATCATCACAGACAGCTAGGTAACTGCGAGCCCTTTCAAATGAGTACAAACACGATGGTTCTACTCTACGTGGTTCCGTCACTGAGATCATGTACCCACCTTCGGACTACTTCGGAGTGTAGCATCAGGTAAGTGAAATCATCACAGCCAGCTAGGTAGCTGCGAGCCCTTTCAAATGAATACAAACACGATGGTTCTACGTGGTTCCGTCACTGAGATCCTGTACCTATCTTCGGACTACTTCGGAGTGTAGCATCAGGCAAGTGAAATAATCACAGAAAGCTAGGTAACTGCGAGCCCTTTCAAATGAGTACAAACACGATGGTTCTACATGGTTCCGTCACTGAGATCCCGTACCCACCCTCGGACTACTTCGGATCGGAGTGCAGCATAAAGGAAGTGAAATAATCACACACAGCTAGGTGACTGCGAGCCCTTTCAAATGAGTACAAACCCGATGGTTCTACGTGCTTCCGTCACTGAGATCCTGTACCCACCTTCGGACTACTTTGGAGTGCAGCATCAGGTAAGTGAAATCATCACAGACAGCTAGGTAGCTGCGAGCCCTTTCAAATGAGTACAAACACGATGGTTCTACGTGGTTCCGTCACTGAGATCCTGTACCCACCTTCGGAGTGCAGGACTGTAGCATCAGACCAGCCAAAAATTGTCACTTTCATATTACTTTATATTTTTTCACTAGACGTTTTTGTAGTACCAAGCTTATTTGCGGCTCAAGAAATTCCCCGCCTATACAATAGAAGAGAACATGACAGTTTTCGGAACGCAGCCATACCCTGTATAAGTATTTACGCAAAAGAAAATAAATCAAGGATAATTTATTTACCAATAATTTTGAAGAGCTTGGCCACGCTTCACTTTTGACTTGCTTTTGTATTTCGGCATTGTCAAGCTTAGTCTATTCTATGATACGATCATATACAAAACTAAAACTAAAAACAATTTTATTTACATAAATCAACTTCATTCCTAATTTTTTAGCGACTATTACTAATGTATGTTTTATTTACAACAAATCTGTTTTTATAAATTTAAAATATTGCGCAGTTTTAATTTTTTTTTTCAGAAAATAACGCGCGCACAGTCCACCCGTCGGAAGAGTCCAATCGACACTGGTGAATATCCGTAACGGGCCATAGCGGGGGAGCTTCGGGGGTGGAAAGGGGCCGAATTATGTTTTACTATACTTTATGAAATATATTTAACAAAAATAAACAATACATCTTTTTTATTATGACTTAACAAATATTTTAATATAAATTTAATCTTAATCTGTTGAGCCGTTCTTGAGGAAAAAATACAAAATAGGTTTAAAACAGCCTTTGTATTTGATTTTTTTTTTGTAATAATGGTCAAATATTCAAAAATTTTAAACAATAGAAATAAATTGTGACGATCTAAACTATAAAACATAATTTTTTATAACATTATTAATTAGTATATTATGGTCTACATAGTCAAATGCCTGTGACATATCGCAGTAAATAGCACAAATGGGAGATCTTTTGTCAACGTGGCATATAATATTTTTAATGAATTCATAAATGGCCATATTTATGTTGTTATTTTGCCAAAACCCTTTTTGTTCATTGCACAAAATTTTGTGTTTTTCGTGATAGGAATTAATTTCACCATAAAGATATTTTTCAAAAATTTTCGAAAATATTGATAATAATGCTATGGGTCTATAATTTTCCATTAACTGTTTATTTCATTTTTTAAATAATGGATCTTATTTATTTGGTATGGTGTTGGTGAGAGAAACATTGAATTTAATTGGTGTTTAATTGTAGTTGTTACCTTTTTCCCGGCATTCGGAAGGGGGTTGACTTTTTCAATAAAATAAGTATTAAACGCGTTAGCTATTTTTCTAGGATTATCTATGCAAATTCGATCATTACTTTTTATGTTGACAATAGTTTCTTTAGGTATATTGAGTCTTGTTTTGTTTATAATTTGCCATGCTGTTTTACTTTTATTATTTGAGATTTTTATTTTATAATTATTTTGTGCACGTTTCGTTAAGGTTATAATTTTTTTAAATAATTTATTATAATTTATATATTTTAATTTGTTCTCTTTAGTTGAATTTAATCTGAATTTCCAAAGCAAATCTTTTTTCTTTCTATTGCAAACCTTGACTCCATGGGATATCCATTTTGGTTTACTATTGACTTTTATCAAAACTTGTGTTTGCGGAAAACAAAGGTCATAAAAAAGTTTGAAATCATCAATGAAATATTGATAGGCTATGAGTGGGTCATTAGCATGGTAAATATTTAAAAAAGATAAACTTTTAATACATATTCTAAATTTTTCAATGTTTTCTGAGCTATAATCACGTTTTCTCGTGCGCCAAAAATTTAATGTCGGTATTTTTTTAACAGGTGCTTTAATTAACTGAGCAGTATTGTCTGATAGACCTAATTCTAAAATTTCGGTTTTACAACCCTTTTTGAAATTGTGTGCAAAATTGTCAATACATGTACGACTGGCCAGTCTCGTCGGTTCATGTAGTGCTAGCTTAAGATTATAACTTAATAATAAACATTCAAAGTCTAAGGTAAAATTATTGCTTTTTAAAACATCTATACCGGGTATTTGTGAAACGCTCCCGAAAACGAAGACAGACGATAGTACTAAGGATACCTTTGGTGATCGGTCTCAAAGAAATTCGGTCCCGAGGAAAAAAAAATCATCTTTTCACAACGTTTTATTAGCTTTATTCACGCTCCATCATGTAAGTACAGCTAAATGAAACGATAATTTCATTAAAAAAAATCATGAAAACACTTAAACATAAAACCAGCAGTGGAATTACAATCAGCTGAGGGGGTCAATGAACGCGCGGACGCCGAATTCGCGCGGCCCGCAGCTAGCGATGGTACCACAATACCTAATAATTTACAACACTTGTCTAAATACCTAACTTATTATTACTTAACCTACTATTTTGCCACTGTGCTTGTCTCCACTTAGCCACTTTATTCACAGGTTAAATAAACCAAATACCTGGTTCAATTCCCCGCTAATAAAAAAATTACTTAAATGAAATGTTAACAAGGTTAGAGTCATGCTTTTTTATCCATTTATTATTCTGATGTATTCAGTTATGTACCTATTCAGATGAGTTCAGTACTAAGTTATTTAAAAAAAATTAGGTCTGAAACAGCTTACCGATCTAAATCCTAAGTGGCCTTATGAGATTCTCCAAGGCACATTAAAATGTTGCCGTATTCACGAGCACTATAAACGTACCTGAGCGTTAGGCATTATTAAAACAAAACAAGAAAAACAAAACGATTGAACTGTCGCCCACGCGCACGTGATAGTCAACAGTCAACACGGAACTGTCTCAAAAACTAAAATTAAAAAAGATAAACTTTAATAATCAATCCCGCCTAAACAAATGCGCACGAGGCATTCGTAAAGTCCTTGAAGCACTGAGCACTACCACAGACCGTTAAACCGTTACGACATTGCCAACGGCATTTCGACGGCTCCGTGGCGCAGTGGCTTAGCAATGAATTGCAACGCTGGGGGTCGAGGGTTCGAATCCCGCACGGAACAAGTATTTGTATGTCCTACAAATAATTGTTCCGGGTCTGGATGTTTGTCCTTGTGCAATTTATGTTTGTAAACTGCCTCCACGATACAGGAGAAGATCCTAGTGTGGGGGTAACGTTTTATAAAAAAAAAAACGTTTATTTTATTTATAAGTTTAGTATCTCTACGACTACTCTTCATATGGAATTTAGAAGTTATGGTTGTCATTTTTAATACAATTACACAATCAATCGTACCCTGACGCAACAAGCAGTTCTTTACTACAAAAATTATATTGAAATTAATAAACGTACCTAATTGGGTACTCAGTACTCACACAATTATAAACACTATTTCATCGTTATCTTTGATTTTGTATAAGAAAATAGAAATGAAATGGTACCGAATAATTTAATAGTTAAAATCAATTGCAATTATGATCGACAGTTAATTAATCTATCAGAATTAATGTAAAAAATAATACTTTTACTTTATTTTAATTGACTTTCCGTATTAAATCCGACCAATATTTTGAATTTAAAAAGAGGTGCGTCAAAATTATTAAAAATTACTTGCAAGTTTTATAGTGATTGCCGCCTCTAATGTCTCTAATGTCGCCGGCAAACTAAATTTCGGTGCAACATGGCAGCGTTGCCAACACCAATTTGTCAAATTCCCCGAAAATTCATGTCAAATTCCCTAATTTAAGGACAAAACTTCAACAGATTCCCCACAAATTCCCCTCAATTTTATTTTAAGAAATGAATCAATTTTCAACTAATTTTATAAGATTTACTTTTTAACTAACATTTTTTTACTTTAAAATTAAAGAATAAAGAAATGAAAAGCATTAAATGAAATGATACACAAAAGTTGCCGAAATAAATCCGAAAATTAAATGTGGTGTAATGAAGATAATTAAAAAAAAGGGAGTCATTCGATATTCATAAGTGACCTAAAAAAATGTTAAGATAAGTATTTAGATTTCTTGAAAAAAGGTTCTGACTTGGCTCTGTTTATCGATTTTCAAAATCCCTGCCTTTTTCCCGCATAATACCAATCCCCATAAAATCCCAACCAACTTTAAATTCCCCGCAATTTGGGGAATTCCTCACATGTTAGCAACGCTGGTATGTGTAAATTCCACAGCGCGAGGCAACACGAGTCGGCCGGGCTGCGGCAGCGCGTGTGTGAAAGGGAAGGGTAGAGTGAGTAGTATACGTAAAGGCTCCAGTATACAATGGCCTGTGATGCAATGCACAACTGTAGGCCACGATCACTTGGTGTTCACACAATGGCGCATGGCTCATTGCTGCCTGGCAAACCACTTGCGATGGACGTGGAAGTAATTACGGCTGCGGCTATTTATTTATACACTGTTTACAATTATTACATAAGTGTGTACCGCCACAAAGCTATTAAAAAAAATGGCGCAAAAGGCGATGGTGGATGCTGACCATTCATCGTAATAGGACAAGGTACGTAGATTTTTCAATGTTAGGTACTTAGGTTATGATATTATGTTAAGAATGTTAACGTAACATGACTAAGTAATTTTTTATCGTTTTCAGGCAAACCATGAACATTCTGTTAAGCGACCTTGTTGCAAAACCAACAGGGGAATTCGATAACTTTGTTCGTATGTCATCTAGTGATTTCGAATATATTTTGCAAAAAATATCGCCAATTATTGCAAAAAAGGACACATATTGGCGAGAAGCAATACCTCCAAATATAAGTTATGTTATCCAAATATAATTTTTTTGTTAATCGTTTCACTAATGTCTTAATTATTTAATTTATTTATATTTAAATTTTACTTCCCACCTTTTAACTAGACCCTGGCAGGGTCGCCATGTAATATAGGAAAGATGTTAAATGAATGAGAAGTGTTGTTGGTACTAGAACTTTAATTATACTGCTTCAACTTATTCTACTTTAACACTAATATATAATATGTCGTGGGGGCTACACTACTCCTCCCACCGACAAAAATAAATAAAAAGTAAAGTTATATTTTTTATAACAATCCTTAAAATTATTCTAAACGTAATTAATTAATATCTAAATGAAAACTATAATCTAAGGCATAATATCTAGATTTAGGAGGGCGTTCGTCTAAACGCTCTGGCACGTAAAAATGTGTAGTCACATTAGTTATAGTAATTGACAGGACACTACATGGGTATTGTTAAAATTATTCTAAATGGCATTACAAACTTGAACAACTATATTTGATTAAATTGCTTCAACGACTTCTGCTTCCTATTCAACCTCTGCAAATTCTGCTTCAATTTTATCTTCTCCAGTAAACGCATCTATGGCGTCGCCACCGTCTCGTACCCCAGAATTCTACGTATCATTTAATGACGATATTTGAATACCTACAGTAACAAACATACCTAATATTGTTATTATTTTTCTTTTTTATCCAACTTTATACATAATTATAAATTATTTCAGTCTTTTATTTCTATCTGCATACATTACAAGAAGGAATTTACATACACACATACATATAATATAATACAAGGTGTAACAGAAAGATGTAGTCATATTTAGGGGGTGTATCTACCAATGAAACTAAACAACTTTACAAAAGAAACATGGGTCGAAATTCAAAAACAAAATGGTGATCTCCTTTGCAAAAGTGTCGATCAGATGATCAATTTACTATGGGAGTCCAAAAAATTTTCTATACACTATTCTAACTCATAATATCGGTGAAAACTACTAGAAAATCGCTTTTAGTTTGTTTTAAGGTTATTGTGATATTCATATTTTAATTTTTAATTGCTAAGTATTCCCATTAGATGCCGTAAAACTAATATTAATTTTGTAATCTATATATTATAAGGAATAAATCGACTTACATTTCATTAAGTTTCCCTAAAATTTGTGGTGGGCCCATTCTCCATACAAAAAGAAATTGTCTACTTTATTAATATTACATAATATATCATTAAATTGCTCGAATTAGTAAGTAGAGTTCATCGCTATATTGTAGACAGATATTGCATTGACCGTACACGTAACACGAGTCACTCGGGTTAATTTATCTTGTCACTCTAATTGTATTCGAGTTTTCGAGTGATTCGAAATAACTATTTACAGTTCCCTGCATCGGGTAAAGTTTATCACTCGATTTGAGTAACGATTTCTTTAGTTAAACATTTTAAAAGGTATCTTTATTAAGTAATATGTGACAATATGAAATAAAATACAAATATTTATTATTTATTTATTTTTAGTATTTCCATCTTTTATTTTCATGTCTCTAGTATTTCAAAATCTATAAACTGCTTTTTACATATCTTAGAAACTGCTTTCTTCACGATTTTTTTTTCAAAATAAAGCCACACTGACGAATTTGTATTATTGTTTCATTGTTATCACCTATACCTTAAACAAACAAGTATATTTCAATCACTTTTTATGTGAACAACAATGATAGCACAACCACGATATTATAAATCAAACAAGTTCATATTTGTTTATAACACGCCAGATGCAAGTTTGAATTTGGATGTAACCTGTGACGTCGCTAGGAGTGAGGCGTATTTATCGTAAGAGATAAAAAAAGCACGTATCTTAAAATAGCAGACTGTAACTGTGACAAATAAACTGAAAGAACAGCTCCTGTTCCACGAGATATCAAATCCACTAAAAGACAGTCACAAGTTTTTCTTTATTCATACATATGCCAGTTACCTTTGTTAGAATAAGACGAAAAAATTTTACTATGACACCCTGTTACTCGTAACAAGTTCTTTCCTTTTCTCGCATAGGTTCAACACCTTAGATAGAAAGAGAAGTACCCTATGGAAGTATCTTAAAATAGCAGCCTGTCACTGTGACAAACTGAAAGAATAGCTCCTCTTCCGCGAGATAACTAAATTCATTATACTTCTGCTTCGTCCTTCGAGATAAGCATAGAACACATGTAGTATCGTGTAGTTACACGCCGATTTCGCACTTAATTTGAGCATATTTTTTTTAACTTGGTACCCACAAATCCCTGTCATCTTTATTCGTGTTTTAGTGCTTCGCCGTATCTCGCGTACTTCACAGTTCGTGGCAAAAATTTTTGTGATTTCTGGTGAAAATATACCTAAAAGAAAGAATAATGATGGATATTACTCGTATTTAGAACGAAGGATACGTAAATTGGAAAGGAAGTTGCACCGAAAAATGCTCACAAAATTGTAACTGCACTATACGTTCAGTATGGGCAATTACATTTCGACCATATCGTAATACGTCCCCGCCACAATCACACACCAGTGTAGTGAGGTACGTGAGGTACGTAATTACATGATAACACCAAAGTATGCAAACCAACAGCAACATTATTTATCTCAGTGTAACACAGGGCAGCCTCTCAGCAACACCATCCTTGCCTGCACTAGAAGAATTACTACAACGAAAAGAACCACGACACTATCTTAGCACTCGTAGAATGACTTCACTGGTAGAATGACTTAAACTGAATCTCTCTCGCACGTCGCCTACAGTGAACTTTATACTACAAAAACAAGTGGGGGTTTCTCGATATACCCTAAATTCCACCCCGCTGCAACCGGTATTTTATAGACGCTCCGACACGGCTAACCCTGATATACGACCGTCCTCGGGCGTGTATATTCATGAATTCCTGTAACAAACACAATTAATTGACAATTCATCCGCTCGTCTATCCTGACACGAATAGTTACACTGTTCCTATCTTTGGGCATTGACGCACACATACGCAAGGCGATCAGCCATCATCTGACTTGTACCGGGCAACGTAGCCCTCGACTAGTCATTATCTCATGATGACACCTAGCTCAGAGAGTGACAGCGTCCCTTCGACCAGTCGTTATCTCATATGACAACATGGACCGGACAACTGGCTCTTTTCACCATACACACACAGACACACAGCTACACACACATACGCACAGATTGCACGGCACTATTAGCATCGATAGAAGATATACGCCTTAACAACACATACTCTCTTGTTGATAAACTAACATCCTCAATCATACAATAATCAAAAGCGTGCATCCCTTCGAACACGCAAGGACCGGACGGCACTGTCTCTTCAACCAGCTTCACAATATCGATTCAAAGAAAACATCACAAAATAAAATGTCCAAGAGCCATAACATTCTTAATCGCTTACAAATCGTTACACAACAAATGTACACTACACTTTATTTTATTTCCACGAGCACTCATATCCATGCTCAGTCATACTCGCTGCGTCTCAACGACCACCAAACCAGACCTTTACCAACACCACACGCGCACCGCACCCACTCCTTGAGTTACAGTCACGTCATGGCCGTCGACACAGTCAAAACACAAAATAAAATGAAACAAGAAACTTTTCAATTTTACAGAGTCGTTAATCACCCAATAGATCCAGGTCAGTCAACTGAAATAAGCTTGGCTTTCAGGCATTTCTTTCAACGAATCAAAAAGTTAACAACTTGTTACTACAAAATATTTTTCCAAAGACAAATTCACTCCCCCCATTTGTATCAAACGCCGGCCGGCAGCAGAGGCAAATAGTCTGTCTGCGGCGTCCCACACTGACAGCATACTTCCATTCAAGAGGGAGTGGGACAGTACCACGGTTTCTTCTAAGCCCCGACTATCACACGGCCTCGTGCGGGTGGTAGTAAACCGCATACGGTCTAGCAGTTATCACCACCTGCGAACAGAAATTGACACTTGTTAAATATTACAATGCTCGACCATTTTTGACTTCATTTACGTCAATGGAAGCAGACTGATTTGGGCGCACAAGGCCCCCCTCAATCGATATACCTCGATAATTTCTCGATATACCCTCAATTCCACCCCGCTCCAACCAGTATTTTATAGACGCTCCGACATATGAATTATTATTGTTTTAATGAAATGGCTAGATGAAACATTTTTAAGCCCCAGAATAGGCTTGGTGGAACGATTTCATTAATGGATAGTGCAACTTTACAAAGTTCGCATATGTATTTTGAACGTTTTTCTTGGTTGCGTTTTTCAAACCGTTTTTTATTCAAAGTAGCAATATAAAATGATATTTTAGAAAATATAAGATGGATAAATTTTGTGTAGTGTTTTCTTGATATACGGCTACTCATCATCATCATCATCATTACAGCCCTTCACAAGTCCACTGCTGAACATAGGCCTCCCAAAAATGCCACAAAGCACGGTCCCGAGCCACCTGCATCCATTGACTTCCTGCATGTCTTACCAGGTCGTCACTCCATCTAGTGGGAGGACGCCCTACACTTCTCCTGCCGGTACGAGGCTGCCACTCGAGAACCTTTCTTCCCCATCGGTTGTCGGTTCTTCAAGCTACATGGCCGGCCCATTGCCACTTCAGCATACTAATGCTTTGGGCTATGTCGGTTACTCTGGTTATACTGCGGATATCCTCGTTTTTAAGTCTATCACGCAGAGAAACGCCGAGCATAGCCCTCTCCATAGCTCGCTGAGCGACTTTGAGCTTTCTCATACGGCCAGCAGTGAAGAACCACGTATCAGATCCATAGGTCATCACTGGCAACACGCACTGGTTGTACAATATGATTTTCAAGTTTTGAGGTATACCTGACGAGAAGATATGCAGTAATTTCCCGAACGCTGCCCAGCCGAGTTGAATCCGTCGATTGATCTCTCGGTCGAAGTTGGACTTACCTAGTCGGACTATTTGTCCCAGGTAAACATATTCGTCAACAACTTCGAGCTTAGTGCTCCCAACAACTACCGGCATAGGTGTGACATGGACGTTAAGCATGATCTTTGTTTTGTCCATGTTCATCTTAAGACCTATCCGTTGGGAGACACTATTGAGGTCATTGAGCATAGTGCTTAGGTCCTCCAGCGATTCTGCCATAAGGACTATATCGTCGGCAAATCTAAGGTGGTGATGTACTCGCCATTGATGTTAATACCGTGTCCTTTCCAGTCCAGAAGCTTGAAAACGTCCTCAATGCAGCGGTGAAGAGTTTCGGGGATATAACGTCACCCTGTCTTACACCTCTCTGCAGTTGGATAGGTTTCGTACTCCTGTTCTGTACTCGGATAGCCATCGTAGCCCTACTGTACTTTCTCATAGTCCACATACGCCAGACATAGTGGCAAATTGTACTCCTCGGACTTCTGTACAATTTGCCGAAGGGTATGTATGTGGTCTATGGTGCTAAAACGTTTTCGGAAACCGGCTTGTTCGGGAGGCTGGAAGTCGTCGAGTCTGCGTGCGAGACGATTCGTAATGACTCTCGAAAACAGCACGTAGACGCGGCTCAGAAGGGAAATCGGTCTGTAGTTCTTCAAGAGAGCGTTGTCGCCTTTCTTGAAGAACAAGACCACCACACTTCTGCTCCACGCCTCCGGTGTAATGCCACCACGTAGGACGGAATTAAAGAGCTTCTGAAGGACTTCAAGTACCGGTTTTCCACCCGCTTTCAGAAGCTCCGCTGTAATTCCATCCTCGCCTGGGGCCTTGCCGTTTTTAAGGTGCTGGAGAGCCATTCTAATCTCGCTCAAACTGACGTCCGGGATATCATCGGAATAGTGTCGGATAAGACTCGCTCTTGGATTGTTACTCACACTTGCGTGTGGCTCCAACGATGATGTGTACAGCTGCCCATAGATCCTTTCAATCTCACTCAAAATCTCAGGTGTCCCGGAAACGACGCTGCCGCACTCGGTCTTCAGCTTCGACAGTTGGCTCTTTCTGGCAGACAGATCTCTAGCAAAGACTTTGGAGCTCTGGTTCCGCTCGATCGCTTCTTCAATACGAGCTATATTGAAGTTGCGCAAGTCCCGCCGCATGCATTTGGAGATCTGTCTGTTCAGTTGCCTGTATTCTGTCATATCTACTGAAGACTGCAGCTTCATATCCCGTCTAACAGCCATGAGATTAAAGTGTGATCGGAGAGTTTTTGTGTTCTTCTGCGGCGGGTCTTGCAAAACTTAGCTCCGACCGCATGGACAGTTTCCACGAGCTTGTCATTCATATCGTCCACTGCATTGCAATCTTCTAGGCACTGAAAACGGTTTCGTAGTTCGAGCTGAAAGGTTTCGGGACTTTGGATTAGAGCACGAGGGGGACGGAGCGTTGACTTCATTAGACGTGACCTCTCCAACTTTACGTTTAGGTTCAGTGTGCCCCTCACCATTCGGTGATCGCTGCCGGTTTTCACCCTCGCGATCACTGAGACATCACTGAACAATTGTCGCCTGGTCGTCATAATGAAGTCAACTACTGTCGTCGTAACGTCGGCTACTCATATTATCGTATAAATGCAATATGATTATGATAGAGGCATTTTAAGAACACAAGATTGTTTGACCTTGACGTGTCGACAGCAGAACATGCCTATAACGCATAGGTGTGTTATAGGTGCAATAGCACATGGGCAGAGCATGTCCTTTTTTTGCATGTCTTGTATTGACGGATTTAGCGAATTGGTTGCATTATCCTAAAACGTCCTGCAAGCTTACTCTTGAAAACAAATCCGATCGATCGGGATTGAAATTGTAACGTTTCGTACTCTTGAAAGCGACTCTAGCGCTAAATTAGTTTAATATTGTGTGGTGATTGTGTGAACTAATTGAGATTGGAATTGATATTTTCCAATCCGATTGTAAGCAAAATCGGCACTCTTGACGCAGTTTTGACAGTTAGTTGACAGCTGCGTATTGTGTTTGTATTGCGTTGGGATTGGAATTTAGGCAATAACAAAACAGTAACGTTTTAGGAATTGTGTTCATATTAATCGTTTGTTTTCTGCAATTATCTTATTCTTTGCGATAAAATAATGGCACGTTTAGCTCTTGCGTTTAATATTCTACGCCGTTATCGTGCATTACAATTAAAATAAGGACGAAATGAGCTTCGAATAATGCGTTTTAAGGACTTAATGTTTTCTATGAGTCATGATGAGTTTAGGGCTAGTTATTTTATTATTAACAACTTTACTGAGAAAATAGTGCATGAATAAAAACCTAAATATGCAACCTCCGAAGAGAAGATATATTACGAATGAAGTACTGTTAATCAATGTTAGTCTAAATAAAGTTCATTTACATCCTTTACATATGTCCCACTGTTGGGCAGAGCTCTATTCTCATTTCTAAAAGGTTAATTGGCATATTTCACATGTAGCAGGAAATATGAATATAATGTTAAGTTACTTTAAATGTATGATTTTATAAGAATTGAAAATAAAATTACATATGTAGGTAAAGTAATTTTAAAAAGTTTAACCATTTATTTAATACAAAAATATTTTAACAACCTATCATCATTAGTATCTATTCTTAAATAAATTAATAAAATATAATTAATATTTAAATAGCAGTTATAAAACTATATTTAAAATGAACAAAAATCAGTTTCTTTTACAATAGAAATTAAAAGAAAACAAATTAATTTAAAATAACTTGAAAACATTGATAAAATTTAATGAGTCTTTTTTTATTTCAAATTACAGTAATGCTGTTTTTATTGTATTCTGTTTTGAAAAATTAAAACAGAACTATTAATAACTGCTGATAACCCTCAATTGTCTTGGCTATTTGGTACATTGCATTTGCTTCTTATTTTCTTTTCAGATGTTCCATATCTTGATCAATTTTGTTGGTACAGTGTTGTTGCTTGGGAAATGTGATATGGAATTAAGTTGTGATTCTGAAATTAGAATAACAAATATTTTAAAACTGAAATAATATATTATAACTTAATGACAAAATTAAGATGGAATATTTGAATTGGAAATTTTAAACCATCACAAGCCATTTAAAAGGATGTTTAAGATTTATTAAAACATCTATATTCTCCACACTAAGACATGACATATATGACGTTAATTTATGTAGATTATTGCAATTAAAAAACGGTGGGTTACCTTTTTGTACCACTTGAGTGCAAGGCATACATATTGCAAGTTCCTTAGAAGTGTCCTTTACATTTGATGTTCCTAAAATAAATAAAACAATATTAAAATAATCCATCTATAAAGCTGAGGAAAAATACAGTTATTCTGAGAGAAGTTAATGAATTATAACATTGTTATTTGTTATAACTGAGTGGTGAGAAAGGTCAATTGTAAGTTGAGTCTCTAAAAGTAATACTTGACCACCTGTGCCTGCTATCAATCCCTTGTATAATGTTGACAAAATCGGTAGGTTGTCACGTTGTCAGAGGCCTATGCTATGCTAAACACACAATTTATTTAAGGTACATTTTTTTCTGTGCCCAATTTAAAAAAAAAACATTACTTATACTATTCTTAAAAAAACATTATTGTACTTACTTTAGCCCAACCTTGACCATTATTATTTATTTTGTTCCTCTTAATGAGCTTAGAGATGGATGCTCACTTCCTCTGTTTCATAAGATTAAGATTCTTAATAACTGTGCTTGAACGACGGCAAGCCGTGTTATTGCGGCAATTAACTATTTCAAATTGCTTATAGTTATACCCAAATTAAAAGGTCTTTTAGTAATTCACACATACTTAAAAAGCACTTCACCTTTAAGCTTTAAACAAAATCAAAAGTTGATCTTTGTTTACTTTGTTTCGTGATAACAATTTTTTTCTGACATAACAAAAAGAACGAGGCAAAGGAACGCTCTATACAGCCACATAATTTTTGAAAGCTCGCAAATATAGCGTTTTTTATAAAAAATGTGTGGAAAGATGTTATGTTTGACGAATTATACCATTTCTTAAATGTTTTTACTACTTAAATGCTCATTTATGACAGATACAAAGGGTTTATTATGGCTTCACCGGTTTAACGATAAATAAAACATGCCTGTTGCTAAGAGTAACGCAGCTAACTTCATGTGTTACGACAAAATTTTAGGCCAATACAAGCGCAATTCCGATTTCAATCCAATGTTAACATAATTGTTTTCGAGAGTATGGTAATTTGTCAAGATTGTAATTACATTGGATTGAAATTGACATTGGATCGAAATTGTTATTGGATTCAAGAGTAAGCTTGCTGTTTAGTATGGTAAGCATAGGTCCTATTTTTTGTAGTTTTTGTAGTTAGATCGTGGTCTCCGTGACTACGGGGTAAATGGGTTGTAATATCACATGCGATTATGTTACCTAGAAGTATTTTGCAAGTCACGGTACTACTAATTTCTATATTGTTGTAAAATGGATAAGAATTCCAATATAGTTCTATGTCTGGCAAAAAGTTAAGGCCCATGAGAATTAGCGAGAAATGCTTTAACTTCATTTACCTTAGTGTCTTTCCAAAATTTTCTCCCCTTTAATGTTACATATTTATTAGTATAATATACAATCATTTCAAAACTTTCATCTGGTAAAATGTTATTGAAATATTGAATAGGAGTACTTCTATGATCATATTCTTTTGTTGGTACTAAACCTTCAATGAATTGAGGTTCTACTTAATTTTCTACATTGTTTGTCCATATTTTGTTTCGGGATTGTAACTGAGAATATGTCGGAAAGACAGCAATAACATCAGCAAAGAAGGCAGCATCTCTTCATCGGCTGCAAAATCACGGGCTTGAGAAGGAGCAAGTAAAAACGGCGGCATCTTTTCATCAGCGGCAGAAGCACGGAGTTGAGATGGAGCAGGTAAAGCCGGCGGCATCTATTAAACGATACCTTCTAATATATGTAACAACATATCCATCGATTTAGGTACATAGTCTAAAGCTGCACATTCTTCATCCTCTTCATCATCTTCTGATGATGAGTTCCATTCTTCCAGAATTTTTTCTATTTTTTTTTGTCTCTCAGCGGTCCCTGTATAAAATAATAGCATAAATTTTAAAAAAAGGTGCAAATTTCTAGATGGTATTTGTTAAGGTTTTGCAATAGAATCCCGAGTTAGAAAAATTTGTGTAAAATAATCTTAATCATGCGTATTTTCCAGTAGAAATTTAAATATATTATAAATCTCAAACGACGTAGGGTGTGAAAGGGCTAGAATAAAAAAAAATTGCGAATTGCTAGTAAATTGAACAGGCAAAGGAAATATAGTTCCCATAAATTAGTTCGGCTCATCATGCTCCCCACATTATTATTTATCTTATTTTAGACAATTTTGCAAGAAATCAATTAGAAATAAAGTAAATCTTATTAGAAAACCTTTAATTAATTACCTTTCTTTGTTTCGCCGTAATAGAAATAAAACTAAGACCTACGAGTTTACGTATGTAAACTGCCCACGATACAGGAAAAATCCTAGTGTCGGTGTTAAACACAGTGCCACGAAAGATACACAGACAAAGATACACAGGCACAATCACGTTCGAAATAGTTATCCATATTTTGTGTATAGTATATTCAGGGAATTTTTGTTGATATTCGGAGTTAGGTGTAAAGCAATACTAGGTATATTTAAGTTCTTAACTATATTTATTACAAAATAATAAAGTTTTAAATTAAAAAAGACTATAGTAATTCGTGCAAAAATATTAAGAATGGCAAATTATCCTAGTCAATAAATGATATACCAGCGGGATATTCATCGTTCGGAACGCGGCTGCAATTATGCATGTACATTAAATCTGGAAAATATACCACTTGATCCAGGAGTTGGCAGATCATCATTTTCGTCGGATGACGATGACGAACTCCCTGAGTTCGCTGTCTGACGAATCTCTTGCTCTAATAATTATCTCGGTATTCGTCAAATTATCAATTATGTGATCACTTTCAATGTAAAAGTCTTCAATTCTTTATTGTTATATACTCTATCACACGTTTGAGGTTCCATTTTAAATTTTTACTACTCTCTTTACCTTTTATCGCAGCCCAAGCCATTTTAGTTGAGTTTAAATCAGGGTATGAGGGTAATAGCAGTTCGGCATAACCGTGTTCAGATAATATTTTATCAATGCTGAATGTCTTATACTGTTCTTTATGTATTTTTATCAATTTGTACAATTGTAGTTTGAACATATCTGGTGTGTAGGTAATTCCTTTTTGGGTTAGCCATGATTGCACTTTTGCTTTCATGGTGTTTGAGGTCGGTGCAGATTCGTATTCCTTGTTGTAGTACGAGGCATTGTCAACTACCACGACTTTTAATAGATAGTAAACATATATCTGATTCTAATTAAATCTGTAAAATATTTAATGAATATTTTTCTACCATAGGACCGGAACATCACTAGCAAAAAAATATTCTTAAAATTCATCAGAATGACTTTTCTTACGTTCTACCTAAAATTTCGAATCAAAACATATCGGATATCTCTGCTTTAAAACCATGTACAACTAATGAAATAATAAAAATAATAGCAAATCTTGACAATAACTGCAGTATTGGAATAGATGGCATAAGCACCAAAGTAATCGAATGTGCGACCAATCAAATAGTTACTCATCTAACACAATACCTCAACAAATTATTATTAGTTGGAACATTCCCGGACACATTAAAAGTTGCAAAAGTCGCACTATTTACAAGTCAGGGCCTAAAACAGACCCTGCCAACTACCGTCCCATTTCCGTGCTGCCTATTCTATCTAAGGTTCTGGAAAGAATTTTATACAATAGACTATACAATATTTAGTAACAATTAATTTTATTTCTGATCAACAATATGGCTTCAGACCAAAGAGCAGTACATTATCTGCAACAATTGATCTAGTTACTAAAATTAAGCGCAGTATTGACAGTAGAAATATAGCACTAGGTATAAACATGTCATGACAACAATATATTTATAAATTAAATTAATTTACAAAATTGGTTTATATTTATAAAATATGGCTGTTAATACAGTGAAATGTATTAATACAATAAAATGTGCTAATTGCAATGTTGTAATTTCGGAAGTTCTTGCGTTCATTAGAAGCAGACATGATGTTATGGACAATGAAAGCTTAATAAGATTATGTGTGTCGGCATTCTCTGAAGAGGAGATCGATGAAGCCAAGAAGTTATTGTTTGCCTCGACTAAGACGAATCGAAAATAATTTCAAGAAGAAAAGACAAAAGCAAAAAAGACCTGGAAGACATGATATCTGTGTTTAAAACAACTGATCCTGATCAATTACAGTGTTTGTAGCTTATGATTTGCATAAGTTACCACTATAAGCTTTGATCACGTTGATGTGACCAAATTGTTAAAAGATATTTTGGTTCTACGTGCTCAAATAACGGAGATTAAAACGATTATGTGACTAAAGAACATCTAGAAACATCCATGAAAACGGTAGCAGATCAATTACAAATCAAATATCTAACCAAAATATGAACGAAATTAGGAGGGTATACTGCGGACAGTGGGCCATTTCATTTGGAACCGTTGTCGCCAGAGAAAGAGGCACAAAGCGACACGGTGTCGCACAGTGACGATGATATTGCACCGAGATGTCGCTCCCTCATTTACTCAGGGACTCACAACGCTCCAAGCAGTAATAGTGTCGCAGTTACACCTGTTAACTCAACTGTACTGGAAAACCAAGATGGCTTGACTGTTCGCTCGTCAGGGAAACAGTTGCGTAAAGCTTCAATGGCAGATGTTCTTAAACAGGGCGATTGGCTTGAGAATAAAAATAACCCAAGAAATGACTGGATTTTAGTGCAACGTAAAAAGTTCACTAATCGTTTTAACGGTAAAACCGGGACTGCAACGTCTACCGGATCTGGGAATTTTAAAGCGGCGGAAACTGAAATTCCACTTTTTATATCTAATGTAAACAAAGAGACTACTGAGAATGATATTTGTGGTTATATTCAAAGAATGACAAATCTAAAGGTACAATTGGAAAAAATCAATATGAAACTAGAAAGGCCTTATAATTCATTTAAGGTATTTGTTGCAAAACATAAAATGAGTATGTTCTTAGATGATAAGCTATGGCCGGAAGGCATCAGGTTTAGACGTTTTATTTATTTTAAGAAGAATAGTGACAGTGTTAAGTCTCTGCTCGGTGGTGATAAAATCTCCAACACTTAAATGGACTGCAGTCTTAAATACGTTACCTTTGCAACCTTCAACTGTAAAAGCGTTGTACGTTCAATCGACTGCGTAAGAAAACTATGTGCGTATACTGACGTCATAGCCCTACAGGAGACCTGTCCTTCCTCACACGTGCCTTACCTTGGATGCATCGACGGAGACTTCGGGTATGCCGGGAAATCTGCCGTCGACACGTCTACAAGTATATTGAGGGGAAGACCATACGGTGGAGTGGCGCTTTTGTGGAAAAAATCAGTTTTTCATTCGGTTTCCATTATAAACTGTCGCAGTGATCGCATAGTGTGTATCAAGATTGAAATTGACCATCGTAATTTACTTATTTTTTCGGTATATATGCCTACAGATAGTGTTGATAACCTCGTAGAATTCACGGAGTGTCTCAGTGAGATTGTTTCTATTATTGAGAGTAATGAAGTGGAAAATGTTTTTATGCTGGGAGACTTTAATGCTCATCCAGGTACCAGATTTTCAAGTGAGTTGCTTACTGTTTGTACTGATCAGTTATGGTCTTGCATTGATATGGAACTTCTACCCACTGATACTCATACATTTACTAGCTCAGCTAATGGGTCTCTAAGATGGTTAGATCACTGTGTTGTGACCTGTGCGGCTAAGCCCTTAGTAGTTAAGGCCTCGGTATTGTATGGTGTATATCTGTCGGACCACATTCCTATGTTTATTGAGTGTAATATTAGTTTAATTAGACCTAAGATCGTTACCTCACCTGTCTATAGTAACAACATATATTGGGGTGTAGAGACGAACAACAAATAAAACAATACTGAGATTATTGTAATTCTAAATTACGTCAAGTTGATTTCCCACCGAATGTCGTGACTGTGCATGATTTTTGTAACAATACTGAACACTTTTGCTATTAGACAAAATGTATCGAGAAATAATATATACTTAAAGAAGGTGCAGAATTTTCGTATATTTTTAAAAATAGTAGAAACAAAAATACATACGGGTTGGAATAAGTACGTACGTCAGGCTCACTGTGAGGCTCGATTACATTATAAAATTGGATATTATATGGTAAACTGAGATCTGTTATGCATATGAAAAATGAGTATTTCAAGAAATATCTTTAAAATAAATTAAAATCCTTACAGGACAGTCAACTACAAATAAAATGGACAAAATTGCTCAGTGTCATTCAGGAAAACAGTTCAGTAAATTCTGAAATATACTAAAATTTAAATCACAGACGAGCCTCCCTGTGAGCGTGGCAGGGGTGCACGGGCCATCTGAAATCGCTAATGCATTTCGTAAGCATTTTATGGTTGAGCCTCCAGTAGTTAGTATTGAGCAGGTGTGCAATGCTCGGGCCACCTATCCGGGTGGCTCCCAGATTGGATTCTCGGCTAAGATCATTAGAAACACTATTCAGCGGATGGTAAGAGGTAAATCACCTGGTTATGATGGTTTAAGCATTGAACACTTGAAATATGCTGGTGTTCACTTACCTCGAGTACTTGCTATGTTTTATAGTTTATGTGTAAGTCATAGTTACTTACCGGCTGAGCTTACTAAAACCGTTGTAGTGCCTATTATTAAAAATAAGACGGGGGATGCCTCTGATATTACAAATTATAGGCCAATATCCTTGGCTACTATTATGTCGAAAGTACTGGACAGTCTGCTTGATAACATATTAGCGGAGCATGTACAACTAAATGATAACCAATTTGGATTTAGGCCCGGTTTGTCGACCGAACACGCTATTTTGTCCCTTAAACAGACTGTCCAATACTACACTGCCAGAAAAACGCCTGTATTCGCATGTTTATGGTAAATTGTGGCAGAAGCTATATGATGAGACTAGTGTACCCAGGGAAATTATATCGTTATTCCAATACTGGTACGGGCACCAGAAAAATGTTGTGAAATGGGATAGCTCTTATTCCGAAGTATATGGGTTACAATGTGGCGTGAGACAGGGTGGATTAAGCTCTCCAAGACTGTTCAACCTCTATGTAAATCAGCTGATGGGTCGACTCAACAGTGCCAACGTTGGCTGTTACGTTGATGGTATTTGTGTAAATAATATCAGTTACGCTGATGATATGGTGCTGTTGAGTCCATCTATTAGCGGCATGAGACGACTTTGTCTATATGTAGAGCTACGCAGCGGCTCACGGACTTAAGTACAACACAAGTAAAAGTGAGTGGATTCTATTTAAGTCGGGTTCAATTAACTACACTGTACTTCCGGAAATTACATTGTATGGGAAACCTTTGAAGCGGGTTACGAGTTTTAAATACCTGGGCCACTGGGTTACAGTTGATTTGAAAGACGATATGGACATGGAGAGGGAGCGTAGATCATTGGCGGTTCGTTGTAATATGCTGGCTCGCAGTTTTGCGCGTTGTAGTAGGCAGGTCAAAGTAACGCTTTTTAAAGCTTTCTGTCAATCGTTCTACTGTTGCAGCCTGTGGGTGAGCTATACCAAGCGAGCAGGCAGCGATCTACGTGTCCAATACAACAATGCCTTAAGGGTACTGTTGGGGCTGCCATGGCGATGCAGCGCCTCAGGTATGTTTGCTGAGAGCCGTATTGACGGCTTAGCCGCGATAGTTAGAGGCGGTGCCTCCACGCTGACCCGTTTGCGGAACAGCACCAACAGTATCCTTGGGGTATTCATTGATCGGTGGGACTTGCCACTTCTACAAGCATGGGTGCGGGTCCACACAGCAACATAAAAGTGTATATGTTGTTGTGTGGATCTATCTCACAACTGTTTGAATTTTTCTGTTGTTTTTATAGATTTTTTTTAATGTATTTTTTAATAACTCTAGTTATAATTTAAATTTGTTAAAAGCTCATATGGGCTCTGCCTGAAATAAATAAATAAATTAAAAAAATTAAATATACATTGATTTAAAAAAAAGCTTTTGACACTGTAAGTCACAAACTTCTTCTCCAAAAACTTTCTAGTATAGGGCTCAATGGCAGTGCCTAAAAAATGTTCTAATCTTATCTAAACAATAGATTTCAAGTAGTCAAAGTAGAGGAAAATCAAAGAGAGGCACTACCTGTTATATGTGGAGTTCCACAAGGGTCCATTTTGGGACCATTACTCTTCTTTGTTTACATAAACAACATTCAGGAACTTGACTTACACGGGCATATCACCTTGTACGCTGACGATACATGTTTATTTTATTTCGGCTCATCCATACAGACACTTATTAATCAGGCTCAAGATTTAAATACTCTATCCATTTGGTTTCAATAAAATTTACTAACTATAAATGCATCTAAAACATCATACATCATTTTTAGAGCTATAAATAAATTGACACCACCACACGAACCTCTTACAGTTAATAACATACCTATACAACAAAAAAAGTAACGAAAAATATTTAGGATTAAGAATTGACTATAAGTTGACTTGGAACAATCAAATTGAACACATAAGAAGCAAACTAATGTCTGTCTCTGGTTCTATTAGAAATTTAGTAGGATGCAATCCGCGAAATTTACGTTACACCATTTACAACACTCTTGTCAAACCACACCTTATGTACATTATCGAACTTTTGGGAAGTGCTACCAAAACTAGACTAGCTAACCTACAAGTCGCTCAAAATAAAGTCATAAAAATACTCTTCCAATATGCTTTTCGAACATCCACCTCAAAAATCTATAGTGAAACAAAAATTATGACCATACAACGGTTATACATTTACCACTCATGTCTTTTAATGCCGAAAATTATTGACAAAAATATTCAGTCCAGTATCACTTTCACAAAAGCAAAACACATCAGACAACGAAGAACGAGAAGAGCCAGCTTTCTTGTCCTACCTAAAATTAGAACGTCCTATGGTAGAAAAACGTTAACATATGAAGGAGCGCAGCTTTATAATAACATACCTGCAAACATTAAAAATGTACACTCATTTAACACATTCAAAATAAAATTAACAGAATACGTTTTAAAAAATTACACAAAATAGACGAATGTGTTAATTGAGTAACACATTCGTCTATTTTGTGTAATTTTTTAAAACGTATTCTGTTAATTTTATTTTGAATAAAATTAACAGAAACAGACACACATATTTACAATGACGAACATAACAAATTAAAATTTTTGTTATTCTTTTTAATGTTCTCATGTAAGTGACTAATGTAAGTCTTTATGAGAATAAATGTATTTAAACCTAAACCTACACGTCGTCGTGGCAGTCACCAGTTTTTTAAACCAGATTTAAGTGAGTTGTTGATATTATGCAAAATTCTTACAATTTCCACATACAAAATATTTATAATAATATATACTCAATTTAAATAAAATATAAAACATGTCCAAAGTTTGAGTTATGTTTTAAAAGAAAAATTGATCATGATGAAACAGCTATTCTGGACGCTGTAGTGACTGGGACATAATCATAACTTAATATTATAAATTCGAAAGTGAGTTTATTTATTTTTGTTTGTTACGCTTTCTCGCCTGAACCGTTGAACCTCATTTGATGTATTTTGATATAGAGATAGATGAGACCTTGGAGAAGGACATAGGCTACCCGAGGGTAAAACTGCGGGCATAGTTCTGAATTTTTTTTTACAATTTTCACATGAATTTTTGCTTTTTTTTAATAAAGCCACTCATAAGAACTTTATTTTATTATTGATGACAAGAAATTATCAATAACAGAATCATTACTAAGACCCTTAGGCAAAGTTCGACCTGTGCTTATTTGTGGGCGCTTTAATAGTTTGTTTTCAAATTTTCTACGATTGCTTTATTCTCTTTTTATTCTCATATTCTTCACAAATTCCTTTCGTTAAATTATTAAATTTTGAAAAAATGCCACTTTTCAAGGCAGGCACAAATTGGCGCACTGTTGGGCTCTCGTTAGAACCGCAATTGGCTCTTATAGATCAGGAAGGTCAAACAGTTCGTCCATTTTGAAAACTAACTCAGCTGTTGCAAGGGCTTCAGTAGTACGTGGTAATTGTACAGTTGTAGCACGAATGGGTCTGGTCTCTTAACATAATATGCTGATGCTGAAAGACCTTGATATACATTTCGTCTAAATTCTGTTAGATTGGTTTGGGCGTGAAAAAGACTGCTGTTATTTATAAATTAAAAAAGGCGTTTATGAAATAACAATCAAGAAAGTGAAAAAAAATTCTGTGCCACCCTGTGAGCTTTTCTGTCAACAGCATAACTTTCTTTTCATTGATCAAACTTATCAACAAAGTTCATATTTGCGTTGTAAACTTTCACGGCTTCTGGACAGGATATTTCCACACTGCTATTATCGCGCTCTCTGCCATTAACTTTGCTGACATTTTTAGAATCATAATAATTTGACAAAATATAAACCGATCTCTTGTCTTTTCATTTCAGGATAGTTATACGTGGTAGAGCCATGCTGCAGCTATATTAATAGTATATTTGTAGCACGAATGGGTCGGCTCGACCGGGGAAGGAACACGCTCTCACAGAACACCAGCGTAAAATAGCAGCTTAATGCTGCTGTGTTTCGTATGGTGAGTATAGAGAACCGGAGACCCTTTTTAATGGAAAAGAGGCATTCTATCTTAGTCCTCACGGCTGACAACGCATCTGCATTTTGATTCGTGAACGAAGATAGATGTTGATGTCTATGGGCCACAGCAACCACTTACCATCAGGTGGACTGTGTGCTCGTTTGTCACCCTATCCTATAAAAAAAAGGTTCGAGACAAAGAGCTACCTCACAATGTTCAGTCATAGTTTGTAAGTTTCAAGAACTGATTACGCTTCTGACATCAGATGCAGCGATGTCGCCAGGTCCGGTCGTCCCGACAGTGAATTAATAAACTTCCTAGGCCAGTGAACATTGTTCGTCAATCAATATGTCTTGAACTAACTGTAAACGAATAGACACATGATGTTTCCGTTCGTTACAAGATTGTTCAAAGAGAATTCTAGAATTGAGAATAGAAACATTTAAAAGCCTCTTGAAGAGCTTCATGTTCCATTTTGCACCACGTTTTCTCTCCAATAAATACGGTTCCAACATTTGATCTTTACGATCAATCCCACTCATATTCTTGTTATAATCAAGAACCAACTGGGGTTTCCACTGAGGCGGCACATGGGGCTTGGATGGTGCCAACCCTTGCTCGTTGCCATGGTAAGTACTGATTAACGGAATCCTTTTTTTATCCTAATACGCCATTGTTACAACGTCACCCAAGTGCCACCTGTAGCCAGAGATGGCCCATTCTGACGGTTAGCTTGTAGTGTTTCCACACAATCGGTTCAACGTTTTTTCAAAAACCTCGCCAGGAAGGGCAATTAAATCAATTGTCCATAAAAATAAAATTGTCTCTTTGTAGTCGAACAGTGGCCAAATGAGTTTGAGTACAGTTTTAGTACTCACGTTAAGTGACGATGGAAATCGAGGATCGGGGGTATTTTCCTTTGTATTTCGTAGCAGACTCGCACAGTTCCAGTTTTTATTCCGAACAGAGCCGCTTTAGTCTTTATATATTGTTTGAATGAGAGTTTACCTTTCCATAAAGTTAAGCTCTCATCAATACATATTTCCTGTTTAGGGGTATAATCGGATTAGAAGCGGGAATTCAAATGATTTATAATTGGTTCAATAGGAAATACACAAAATGAAGAGCGCGGCACAAATTTTGATACCTATGGAATGAAAATAATTTTCTGAAAATATGGGTCTTCAATAGAAATTTTTCATTGAAGCAAGATTTTATGGAGGGCATACGGATAATCCCCAACATCATCCAAACAGAAAACAGAATAAATATCTCATGTGCATTTGTTTCGTACCAATCTCGTGCGAAAGAATCATTGATACGAGTTCTACAGCGTACCGGTTTGTTTCTGTCACTATACCGGGTGATTGAGAGATGGGTGCAAAGCTTTCAAGGGGCGCTAGTATAGACAATTTAGAACCATTTAAGCCATGCTAGTCTTAGATGAAGTCTAACCATTTTCTTTAAATAAGTTTTATGATTTTTAGCGAAAATGCCCAAAATTTTCCAATTAACTATTATCTATAGCCAAATTAAACAATAACAAAACATGTTTCTTATTTTATACTATTAAAGTCATGTGTAAGCAATCTAATAAGACACGTTTTAAGCACATGTATCTTAAGATAATTTTTTTACAGACGTTTGAAGTTTATGAAAAAAAATCTAAAATTTATAAATACTGTGTTTAGCTCTCATTAAAAAAAAAACTAGGCTATGTTTTTTCGTTCAAACCTCTTTGTAAACATGTTTGATTATCGCTCTTTGTTTTGAGGTATCATTCATGCCGATATCATAAAACATGTTGAAATTAGGACCTGCGAACCAATTTGAGGAAGAAAAAATTTTTCTTTCGATACCTAATTAAAACAAAATTTGAACTGAAATTATCAATTTTTGATGTTTAAAATAACTACCGTGATTACAAGCACAGGATCGTGAAATACGGTCTCGTGGATCGGAAACTGCCTTATTATAAGTACATGCCGGAAGCCGTGCTCGAGAATGACCGCGCCAGGCTCTACTGGGACCGGGCCATCATCACAGACAGGACCATTCTTGCGAATAAGCCTGATATTGTGCTGATGGACCGGGCACAGTCAAGGATATTTTGGTCGACATTACCATTCCGTATGACGAGAACCTCGTGAAAGCCGAAACAGATAAGCGTACAAAATATCTGGACCTGGCTCACTAGGTGACCGACATGTGGGGTGGACTGCCGACCGAAATTATACCTGTAGTCGTTTCTGCGAACGGGTTAATCCCAGTCAGCCTCTCGAGTCATCTGAGGCGACTGGGACTCCGTGACGGACCGCTCCAAGCTCAAATGCAGAAGGCGGTGCTCCTCGATACCGCCCGCATCGTCCGCCGGTTTCTTTCCCTTTCCCCCTAACCCTCGGCCGTTTGGTCTCCCCTGTCGAGGGCTTCCATCTGGTTGGGTTTTTTTTTTTTTAATTTTTATGTATTTAATTTATTGATATTTATGTATGTTTATCATTTTCATTTACAATTATATATTTATACAGCCCAACCAGATGAGAAAACTACGAGTATATAGATACCCCACATAATAATAATAACACAGTTGCCTCCCTCCACTGGCTACGTTTTGGTGACCTCTTCGGGGAAACCGAGGGTTTTGTCTGTGCAATGCAGGATCAGGTTATTAAGACCAACAACTATCGGAGATACATCCTAAGGGATGGCACCGTCGACATTTGACGAGCTTGTCGCCATCCCGGTGAATCACTTAGGCATATCATCTCTGGTTGTTCGGCGCTTTCTAACTCTGAGTACTTGCATAGGCACAACCGAGTAGCCAGGATTCTACACCAGGAGCTCGCTCTGAAATACGGTCTCGTGGATCGGAAACTGCCTTATTATAAGTACATACCGGAAGCCGTGCTCGAAAATAACCGCGCCGGGCTCTACTGGGACCGAGCCATCATCACAGACAGGACCATTCTTGCGAATAAGCCTTATATTGTGCTGATGTACCGGGCAAAGTCAAGGATATTTTTGGTCTACATTACCATTCCGTATGACGAGAACCTCGAACCTTCGGCACCTCATTTTGGAAGCATTTTTAAAAGTGGTATAAAATCCACTAAATATTATCTCAAGAGGGTCGTACACAAGATGTTAAAGAAACTTATAGCACAGGACATATTTCACCTCATTACGGGCATGCAAAATCATAGTAAATTTACATCAATTATTTGAATAAAATTACAATTATAAGAACTATTTGAATAACAATTTATAAGAACTGTTTTAATTGCAATTATAACTATCTTTTAAATTTCAATTATTTGAATTACATGATTACAATTATATAAATTATTGAATTATTAAAGTAGACACAAGAAATAAAAGAAAGATCTGATATCTTAGTGGGCACCAAATCGGCAAGTGCTATTATTAAGAAAATCTTTAATAGTATAGAAACTCTCTTGGATCAACCATTTCGCAAGGCACAACAGAATCTTTTATATGGCAGGTCAGTCATTCCTTTGGGCAAAGAGTTATATATTAGAGGTGCCATATAAGCACAGTTTTTTTTAAACAGTTCTAGCTTAGGCGCAGGCATTTTTAAGGGCACGTGGTTAATTTTTCGTTTAAATGTATTGTCGTTAGCGGTGAAGAGATGACTGTGGTATTTAACAAATTTAGCTGTTTCGTAGATGTATATGCAGGAACAGTTAGTAGATTATTTGATTTAAAGGTCGGTTTACATGATTCCGACCAATCCATGCCGTACAGTGTCCTAATACATTTTTTTTCTGTGTATAAACACCCTCGTGATGTCGCAGGAATTTCCCCAGACAACTATGCCATATCGTATAATAGAGCAAATATAAGCGTGATATACCATAATAGAGGTATGTCTGCTTGTTACGTCTTTTACAGTGCAAAACAAACTTATTTATTTTTATGCATAAATTATTAATATGTTCTTTCCATGAAAGATGTATCGAGAATAATGCCTAAGAATTTTGCGGTGTTTATTTGTTGTATAACTGAATTGTTGTAACTAATATTCAATTCCATGTTTTACTCTGATAAGTTTTGAAGTTAATTATTTTCGTTTTTCAATGTTTATTTTTAGTTTGTTCATGTTTAACCATTGATAACATCTTCTAACGTTTTATATATTTCCATCTCATAGGTATCTATATTTTACAGCCCATAATGATAGTCGTGTCGTCTGCAAACAAGACACAATCATGTGTGAGTGCACGTGGAAGATCATTCACGTAAATAAAAAATAAAAGGCCCTAATATACCTTGTGGCACCCCTACAATTAATCCTGTGTTTCGAGTCAAACTTAACTATATTATTTGTTTCAGTATCAAATTTTGTAATTCTAGCGAATTGTTTCCTGTTTTTAAATATGACTGAAACCATAACAATGAAGATCCCTTATTCCACATTTCTCAAGTTTCGAGATGAGTATTGAATGATCAACAAAATCGAATGCTTTGCTGAGGTCTAAAAGAGCTAGCTAATGTTGGGATTTTATGGTTGATATTATTAACGATGCTGTTTATTAGAGTGAAGGTAGCTAATTGCGTTGATCGGTATTTCCTGAAGCCAAATTGTTCCGGTGCCAGAATGTGATATTTATCTAGGAAGTTAACTACTCTTTTGAGCATAATTTTTCAAAGATTTTAGATAGGACTGGAGTTAAAGCAATAGGTCTATAATTATTTTTGTCAGATTTTGACCCTTTCTTATGTAGCGGCTTTATTATCGACAACTTAAGTTTGTCCGGAAAACATCCTTGTTCGAAAGATAGATTTATAATGTGAGCCAAAGGTTCCGATATAAATAGAGCAATACGTTTCAATAAGTCGGAATTAATTTCGTCACCCTGCCGACTTTGAATTTTTCAATGAAGTTGTGTGAAAACTTCATTAGGATCCGTGGTTTTACAAAATACTGTACTCGTTACTTTCAAAATTTGATGTGGGATACTTAACTTCATTATTGGCCAGCAGAACTAGTAGAGTTTTGAACTATATCAATGAAAAAATTATTAAATATGTTTGCTATGTCAGATCCACATGTAAATGAACATCCATTGTCGACAATATTATCTACGAATGGACCAGTCCTAGGAACAGAACCGTCAACATATCGTTTGACTACGTCCCAAGTTGCTTTACCTTTATTGCGAGAGTTGGTTATGTACCTTTGGTTACAAAGCGATTGTGTGCTTTTATACATTTTTAACAATTTGGAATATTTTATATACGCTAATTTATTATTATTACTTCTATTTAAATAGTAGTTGTATCTTAGTATTCTTTTGGTTCTGCAACTAATTTTAAGACCTTTCGTTATCCAAGATATTCCGCTAGCTCTAAAACTATTTTTCCGTCTTATTATGGGAAAGCAAAGTTTATAGAATAGTGTTAATTCTTCGTGAAATTCATTAAAAGCCTCATTTGTATTTAATCTATTAAAATTTCAGAAAAGTTATACAGCTAATGCACTCTACAAATTTACTTAGGTTATTTTTGCTATAGTCACGTGTAGTTGTGAAGTAATGTTTAGATATTTTTCTAATTGTTTGGTTTCAAATTCAATTGTTTGAGCTGTATCGTGATCTGAGAGACAGAAGTTGTGCGTCCTACCTACCGCAGTTGAAATATTACTAAGGATGTTGTCGATACATTTATCAATTCGTGTTGGTTCCTGAATATGACACTGGAGTCCGAAATTGGATATAAGTTCTAGGAACTGAGTACTTACGCTATTGTGAACCAGTATGTCAATATTAAAATCGCCGCAAACAATTAATTTACGTTGTTTGTGTTTGTGTAGTTTAGATAGCGCTTCATTCATTTTGTGAAAAAATACATTTATATTGGAATTAGGAGTTCTATAGATACATATAATAATTAGTTTTATTTGTGGAATTTCTAGGCCACAAATTTCAAAATGTTTTTCAATACATAGTTCATTAATCTCATGCAATGGCACGCCTTTGAAGTCATTTCTTAATAAAATACAAGAACCCCTCTGTTGCAATTGCTAGAAAAGATGGTTGACACATGAAAATTACTTAGTGCTAAAATTGCTCCTCACCTTTAATTATAAAATGTTCAGAGAGACATACAGCGATAACACGTTTATTTGATTCTTGTAGTTCATTGAGGGCTAATTCTAGATCTTCCATTTTACTTAGCACCTGCAATATTTTGGCATAATACTGCACAATGAGGTATTTTGCGCTTACTTACGAAAAAGCTGCTCTTTATCTTTATTAGATAATACCGAAGAAATATTTACAGAATGATTATTATTTGTGACTGCTGCGAAATAGAAGGGTATTGTGCCTTTACGAGGTTTAAGTTTAGATTGCACGATAGTGCAGAAAGACTTTGGAGTCTTGGAAAATATAGTGCTTTAAAGTATTAAAGATGTTTTTCATGCCATGTCTATTTAGTACTCCACTTTGCTTATAAAACATTGTGTTATCGTATTTTAGATTTAAATTGGAATCAAACAATATTGCATAATTATATTTACTTATATCTTGGTATAATAAGGTATTAAAAGTCTCAACTCTTGAGTTAAAGATGTTGTTATAACCATTGAATTTATAGGTAGGCAAACACAGTACTAGGTTAGTGTAGCTAATTGACATTAATGTTTCGCGTATACTTATAACTAGATCATAATAATTTGCAGTTTTCTCAAAGTCATGTTCTCCAATAAAAATCAAACAGTAGTCCTGTTTATTGAAATTGACAAGCTTGGTGTTAATATTATCTAGTAGCTGTTTAATTCCACAGTTTGTCGAAATATAATGGCATACATCATAATTAGGAAACGTATTTAGCGCCAAGGTGAGAATATTATTTACTTTGTTACTACTAATAATACAGAGCTTTTGACTTGCACGATTATTGATATTGCACGATCTTCTGATCCTGGTGAAGTTGATGTCTCACAGCCGGTCATTTTATTATAGGACGTCCTTTAGTGCTTCTACGAGAACCGTCCGTTGAAGATATGAATCCTAGAACACGCTAGCAGTTACTTCAAAAGCTCTGACAAAGTTTTTGGCGTATTTGGCAAAATGATTATTTACATATGCTTCAACAAAAGGTTAAGTGGTTTTCGGAGGATCACAAACATCCTAGTATTGGTCAACTCGTTTCAATCATTGAACCTAATCTACCACCTGACAAATGGCGCCTAGGTCGAGTAGTCCAAATCCACCCCGGAAAGAACAATATTGTAGGGTTTGTGATCTTAGATTAAAAGAGGATTACAAGACCAGTAGTCAAAGTCTGCCCTCTTCCTCTTAACTGAATCTTATTTTTTTAAATTTGTTAGGGGATATTAAGCTAGTTTTTAAGTTCTAACTTTAAAAATTTCATTAACTAAATTTGGCTTTCTTTTGTAGTTTTAGTGTAAGGTTATAAATGTGCAAATTAGTTCAGATATCTATTTAATTTATATTAATGGTCTCGTATATTCTATGAGCATCTGGGGACCTGTGCCTGCAGTCTCGACATAGATAGCGACGCCATCGTTAACTACCGATCGTTAAATAATAACGAAAAAATCGTTTGCCTTAATGATGCTTACTTTAAATGCAAGTCTCTACAGCCGAGTTACCAAACAAAATCGTTACATATCTTTACTTTACGATGTCGTTACGCTAACGGAAAACATATTCATAGTGCGGTGTTTTCTTAAAAAAATGTTAACTGTTAAATAATCTCCTTAAATCACAGGGAAAATTGGCAGACACAATTATATAAAAATAATTGATTTTCTTTGAAAATTGTACAGAAACAGAAGAAACCTTATCTTATAAATATATTTTTCATAGTAACTTCCCAGTAGCTTTTACCGTTTCTAAGAATTAAATTAACTTGTTAAATATCGAGGGGCATAAAAGTTTGCCTCCTTGCAACACCATGATGTTAATGTCAAAACTGTCAGTCTCGATCAATGACAAATGACAACGTAAACGTATTACATATTATACATTTTATAAATATCGTGGTATCCTGTTTTTTTTGTAATAATGTTTATGATATTTTCTATGGTGGGGGACAGTGACGCAGTTGCAGGCCCGGTTTCGAGCTGCGTTAAGTAAGTACAACCCGAAAAGTATAAATGGTACAACCTACACCTATTTTCGAATCTATCGTTGTTTATTTAATGGTTTGTTTAGAGAGTTTTGTTTAGAGAATTTTTAACATTCTGAATATTTACTTCTATGTATGTTTCAGACGTAAGCGTACATCACGTGTTACGAGGGGGCAGCTTGAGGCACTACTGTCCAAGCTAGAAGCTCGTCCATTTTTATTTACCAGAAAATTTAGTGACATGCAGAGCAAAGAAAACTATGAAACGGGATGGAGGTAAGTTGCCGACGAGCTTAACTACCTTCCCAACGGATCCGTCAAGATGGCTGAGCAGTGGATAGCAGTTAAGTTTCTATCAAAGAATTTTCCAGATTTACTACTAATGGCTTATACATCAATCAGCCAGCATATTATGCAGCGCCAGTGTAACTAATATTTACTAAAATACATAATTATTTGTTTTGTAGGTATGGAGAGACTTTAAAAGCCGGGCCTGCACTAAAGCGGCAAAATTAAGAAGAGAAAGGATGCAGACCGGCAACCGAGGCATCACCACTGCTCCGCTGACTTATGCAGAAAAAAAATTGTATCTCTAATAGGTGTTGAGTACACATTTGGCAACGACTGCCCTGACTCTATGCCAGAGGAAGAAGTGACTTCAGTAGTGTGTAGTATACTCTTAATAATTACTTATATAAAATTTCATATACCTAATCAAACTTCATAATCTTATTTTTTGGTTTTAATGCAATTTACAATAATAAATACTTTAACTAATTATTATAGACATTACAACATGAGATGGAAGCTGGTGTGGAAATGGTAGAAATTATTTCTTTGTCTCAATGTAAGTTTTTAAGATATATTTAAAATATAATGTAAATTTTGTTGCACTTTAAATGTACTTACCTACAATGTATTAAAACACAAATTTTAATTACAGGTAATGAATACAAGTTGCTTGATACAGAGAGAGATCAAGCATCGCCAGCACCACAAATTAGTAAGTTTATGTTGTTTTTATTACACCTACATTCATACCTTTCTATTTGATTATATTTCACTAATATATTTCATGTATTTGATTATTTCAGTAGTAAGTGGCAGCAGAGCAACAGCTGTTGCTTCACCAGCACCCACTGAACAACACGTGCAAGAAGTAACTATGCAGTCCCAAGCACCACAAATAAGTAAGCTTGAGCTTTGTTATTCATATAATTCCCATTTACATACATTATATATTTGTGCTCCGCGGTTTTATCCACTATTTCAAGATAAAATGGTCTATGTGCCAAATTTCATATAAATCTTCTCCTGTTTTGGGTATTTTTAGATCTGAATCCTCGCCAAACTGTTGCTGAGCAAGCGAATATAGCTCGTTAGGATTTTTCGGCAGTCGCACAATCAAATGCAGAATCAATGAGGTATGTTATAACATTACATCTACATTCTAAGCTAAACAGAAGAAAAAATCTAAAATATATATTTTTACGTGGTAGAGCCATGCTGCAGATATATTGGTAGTATAGTTATAGCACGAATGGGTTGGCTCGACCGGGGAAACACCACGCTCTCAAAGAATATCAACGTAAAATAGCAGCGTAACGCTGCTGTGTTTCGTATGGTGAGTGTAGAGAACCGGAGACCCTTTTTACTGGCATGACATCTTAGTCCTCACGGGTGACAACGCATCTGTATTTTGGTTCATAATCGAGGATAGATGTAGATGTCAGAGCCGCAGCAACCACTTACCATCAAGTGCACTGTTTGCTCGTTTGTCGCCCTTATCCAATAAAAAAAATATAGAATAAAAATTATTCCGACAGGATTTTTCGTTTGGTTACAGCCGAGTTGAATTAGTTGTTCGATATGTTCTTATAATAATCTATATACAAGTAAATTAAATGTCTTTATTTGTATTATTGTTGTTAAATAACTGCCTCATATTAAGCTCAGTGGGTTATTTGCACGCTATTAAGACACGAATAACTACTTTTACGTAGTAGAGCCAGTTGCAGCTTTATAATAACCATGCTCACAGAAATAGCAGCTTAATGCTGCTGTGTTTCCTATGATGAGTGTAGTGAACCGGAGACCCTAACCCTAATCTAAACCCTTGACTAGTAACGAGGCATTCCATTTTAGTCCTCAGGGGTGACAACGCATCTGCATTTTGATTATTAATGTGGGGGGAGGGAGGGGGGAGATGTAGACAAAAATTTAAACTATTGTTGGTCTGTCAATAGATGTTATATGCTATAGCATACTTTATCCTAAAGATTCACTAGCATGCTAGAGAGAATTAGCAAGCATTTCTCGATCTATCTATATTTTTCATTACAGATGCTATTAGCTACAACTGAAGTGCAAGCAGAGGCTGCCAAAATGCAGGCAAAGGCTGCCAAAATGCAGGCAGAGGCAGCCAAAGTGCAGGCCGAGGCGTCTCTTTTATTAGCACAGGCTGCCAATAAAATGGGAGATGCGTTAATTTTATTCGTAAATAAAAATAATAAATAAATTAAGATGTTTAATGTTTTATTTCAATTCACAAAATAAACGTAAAAATTTTTCAACTGTCAAAAGCTAACGTATATTTAACTTATTTTATTTTGTTATTTAGAGGTCAATTCTGGCTTACAAATTTCAACATAAAGATCAGTAAATATATAAGACAGTTATTATAATAATTATTTTTTGATTTCAGACATAATACTCATTTATAAAGGGAAATATTTCTGCTGCGTTGTTGTCAGCTGTCAAAGCATAACGACTACATCCAATTTTTATCAATATGGAATAAATCCAGGGAAGTAATGTGATAATATTTCATTTTTAGAGCAAAATGCTTTTATTTAGGCCGTTAATGATTGTGTTTCAGGGAAAGATGCGGGTTACAGCACATTTTAAGTCAATATGAATCTATGTAATATAAAGACTTTTGTGTGCTGTAGAGATCTGTTTAGATTTTTTAATGAATATCTCCGCTCCACTACATTCACAGCCGGGTTTCCTACAGTGTCAAAATTGTACCGACGGTAGACTGTTTAAAGGTAAAAGGGGATTAAATATACATATTAAACGATGCCATAGTAAAAGTATTTCGGCTTCACAGCCTAATGTAGAAATTCATAACTCTATTAGTAATTCCTCTAATGACACAAATTTTTCCGTTTTTTCGGAGCAAATTATCATCGTAATGTACTAGTCGTTAAAAGAATTCCTAAAGGTGCGACGATGCAGCTTGCTAAAGCCATGTCATGCGCTATTCAAAATTGTTTCACTAATAGTGAAAAGAGTTGGCAAAAGTTATTTACTTTCGCGTATTCCCATTTTCATTTTGATAGAACAATAAATAAATCAATTACGTCTCAACTAAAAGAGACCAATTAATACTCATTTACCTCGATCTCGTCCTAAATTTGATTTAAAAAAAGTAGTTGAGTCGAAAGTAATGGATGGCGGCTTAAAAAATGCATCCCATATTTTGTTCTCAGACGACATCCTGGCTCCTCGTAATGTCGAAACTCTTGAAGGCTCCTTCTCAAAGTTTACCGCTGCCTCCCAAGACTTCTATGCAACCTTACAAATTTCTGATAAAGACACTTTAGAAGCAATTATGTCATTTTCGAATGGCTCTGCTGGTGGCATTGACGGAATTACGCCTCAAAATCATAAAGATCTTGTAAGCGCTTCTGCCGGTGACGCCGGCGGAGTACTTCTTAATGACATTACAAAATTATGTAACTTTATTCTTTCCGGAAATGTTAATCCAAATTTCATTCAATTCCTATATGGGGCAAGATTACGTGCCTTAAAAAAAAAGAATAACGGCATCCGTCCTATTGCCGTTGGTTCCACATTTCGACGCTTAACTTCAAAATTAGCTTGCAGGCACATAATCTCTAAGCTTAAGACAAAATTTCAGCCTACTCAACTAGGCTTTGGAACTAGAGGTGGCTGTGAGGCGGCGGTACATTCAGTGCGTTCATTTTTAACAAACTCTAACGCAGATGTTCTTGTGAAGAATGACCTAAGGAATGCTTTTAACTATATCGATAGGGTAACTCTGCTGAAAGAAGAGGCTAATAATATCCCTGAAATTTATCATTAAGTTTGGCAATGTTACAGTCAAAATACTAACTTGTTTTACGAAAACCATATTATTATCAATCTTTAACATCAATCTCCTTGAAACTTCTTCCATTAGTAATTAAGTTTATCTCATTATTTAAATCATATAATCTTGTTAATTTATTCTTAGAACCAACACGTATTGCTGGGCTTAGTGCGACCTGTATAGATAACATTTTTACAGATGTTAAGCCCTTGCATAAATCAATTATTCAAAATTTAAGTTCGGATCTCTGTGTACAGTTGGTCTCATTGCTTTGCATACACAAAAAACAGAAAAATAAGAAAGTTGTGTATGTTCCAATAAATGAACATCGCTTGGAGAGGTTTAGAAGTAATATAATAAAAAGACTTCCATCGCTTTCATTTAAAATAGTGCTGATTATTTGTATGGTGCGTTATTTAAAATTTAACTTGGGAATTTAGTAGAATATTTACTTCTAAAACTTTCTCTTTTAACAGTCGCAAATCATTTAATGAATTGCGACTGTTAAGAGACACAGTTGGAAATTATAAAAGTAGGCGAAGGTTATACGAGCTTTATAATGAAGATCATATAATAGTAGTTTTATATTTAGAGATTATGTAAAAACATATTCTAAAATATTCAAAAAAGTGCTCCACAGCTAAGGCTTTACATTTAAGCAACAAAATTAAAATTGCATCCAACAAAATTAAACTGACCTGGAGAATAATAAATATTGAAACGGGCAAGGTCAAACCGCGCAACTCGGATTGTCAATTGAATATTAACAATAATTTAACTCGATCTGATCAAGAAGTTTATTTATTTATTTATTTAATCTTGTTTGTTGACACCATTATAACAAGGGTAACAAAGGGCGCACTTAATGCCTAACGACATTATCTGCCAGTCAACCCGTGGAGTGATGAGATTTTGTGGCAGTTGCAAATACATGTATATATAATATATATATATATATATATATATATATATATATATATATATATATATATATATATATTTATATATGGAAAAGGGTCACAGCAGGACTGTAAAAACTACCGTGGCATTAGCTTGCTTAGCATTGTGGGTAAACTGTATGCTAAGGTGTTAATTGAAAGAGTTAAAGAAACTGATGGAAAAATTTGGGATGTGCAAGCTGGATTTAGAAAGGAGATGGGGTGTACGGATCAAGTCTTTTACATGCGCAATATTGCGGAGAAGTTTTTGGCCAAAAACCAGAAAGTTTTTTGTGCGTTCATGGACTTGGAAACGGCTTGTGACAGAGTGGACAGTGTGTTATGGCAAACACTGAACTCATTTGGGTTGAGCGCTGGTTTGATACAGGCATTAAAGTCTCTTTGTAGGGACTCTAGTCCTTGTGTCAGGATCAACGGGGTCTACTCGGACTGGTTTGGCATCCAAAAAGGTGTCAGACAGGGCTGTTTAGCTTTCCCGTAGCTTTTTAACCTATTTATGGACAGTTGTTTGCAAACTTTGTAAGTTGAAGAATGTGGGTTGAGAATGGGTGAGTTAACCGTCAAATGCCTTTTGTACGCCGATGATCAAGTCATATTTGCATCGTCGGCGGCCGAGTTGCAAATTATGGTTACTTTAATGAACGGGTATGATAGTCATTAAAAGAAAGGGGTATGAAAGTGAACGCAAGTAAGACGAAAGTAATGGTTTTTGAAAGAGAAGAAAGTAAAACGTAATGTGAAATAAAAATAGAAGGGGAGTTGATTGAGCAAGTGGATGAGTTTGTATGTTTGGGATGTTTATTTAGCAGGGATGGTAGATATGACAAGGATAAAGAACGACGAGTGAACGCAGGAAATAGAGTGAATGGGGCTCTACACGCTATTATGAAGAGTCAGAATGTGTCAAGAAAGGCACGTTTGGCAATTCATAATGCTGTGTTAGTCCCTACTTTAATAGACAGATAGATAGATAGAAAATTCTTTATTGCACTCAAACAAACAAACATTTGGTACAAAGGCGAACTGAATGCCGAAAAGGCATTCTCTGCTAGCTAACAGCCTGGCCACGGGACATTCGCCATAGCGAATAATCGCGCGGTGCGAACGACGAGGCGTCTAGCAACTTAAACAAATGTATAGAAATGTACGGATCAAGCCACGCGCAGCGGCGAGTGGCGAAGCGACCGGCGAAATTTACCGAGCGAACCGCACGGGCGACTGGCGGCGCGGCGGGCGACTGAAACAAAGGCATGAATCAGTACGACGCAAGCCACGAGTCGAGCGGCAGACGCGGCGAATAGTATAGGATACAAAATAGTTTAGTTGTTTTCGCCGCGAAAAATAAATACTGAAACTTTTATTTCCGAGATACTTGCTAGGCCAGCTATTTGGAAGTCTAGCCTGGAATTTAAAAAAAAAACGACAAAATATACAAGATATTTGAGCAGAATATATAGAGATTGAGAAAAAAAAACTAAAAATTTGAAAAACGATATCTCTAAAAATATACCTGTTGACAGTGTAAAAAAAACTGATGATTACTATTTTTTAATGAGTATTTTGCCTGAAATGGAAAAACTGCCTGCTACGCAAAAAATCAGGTTAAGAAAAAAATTAACTAGGCTCTTTTAGACGAAATGACTGTCACGATATACGGCGAACCTTATGGGCGATATTGTTACTCTTCTCAACCAAACGAACTAAATAATTTTAATAACGAATAGAGTACCTATATAATTAACATCAACGATTACTTTCCAAGCAATATCGAGATAACTTTGATATAGACATTTCACTCTCGGCCTATCTAGTCGCGGCGGCGAACGTGACTGCCCGTGGCCCTCAAACCGCGCCGCGCGAATTGTCGCCTCGCCCGCCGCTTCGCCGTTCGTGCCGCCGATCCCCGTGGCCAGGCCGTTACTTTGGTAGTGTGGTGAGAGCTATGGGTAGAGCCGCAACAGAAAAAACTAACTTATATTCACATATTATTCAAAAATATAATATAATATAAATATGTTACTTTATACATATATACACTTATACACACATATACACATATACATACATATATACAAATGTATATATACATATAATTAAAATACATACTATACCAATAAAATACATAATCTAGTGTAGGAAATTATAATATTATATAAACCAAAAACATTAATCAAGTAATTTTAAATAATGAGCCTCAACCTTACGTTTAAATGTATTTATTGAGGGAGCATCTTTTAAATCTCGTGGAAGGTTATTCCAAAGTGTAATTGATGATACCGTAAAGGAATCCGAGTAGCATGTAGATTTATGCATCGGGTTAGTTAGAGTTTAGTTGGTCATCGAACGGGATAAGCTTAAGTATGAAAAATGCTCTTTCAGATAAGCTGGGGAACAAGGATTGTGAAGAATACCATACAAACTGATAAGAAGGTGTGTTCCGGCGAAAACGGATGTCGAGCCACTTAAGTCTTGAGCGAAATTGTGATATATGATCAAACTTGCGCAAGTCAAAAATATAGCGTATGCACAGATTGAGCAGACGATCGAATTTGCTAAGCAGCTCCTCAGTTATATCAGGATAAGCAATATCAACATAATCTAATATAGGAAGCAACAGAGAGTTGACTAGCGTAACCTTGGCCGTCTGAGGGATAAATTTTTAATATTTATATAAAATTAAGCCGAGGTTTTTAACCTGCTTAGCATATTCTAAATCTACACCACAATCACACTATCTTATCTACAATCTACAATCTTTAATGTATGGTAGTGAAAGTTGGGTCTGGCAGAAGAAGCATGAGAGTAGAATAAATGCTGTGGAAATGCGGTCATTAAGGAGTATGCTAGGGCGGAATCTGAACGACAGGTTGAAAAATAGCGTGATAAGAGAAAAAAGTGTGGTTTGCAAGATGACGTTATCACCAGGATTAAGAAAGAAATGCTTCGGTGGTTTGGTCATGTAGAAAGAATGAACGAGGAAAGAGTGACAAAGCAAAGGAGTCAGTCGTTTTTGGGCCCACTAGAAATTTTAATGACCCTTAATGGTATTACATACAAAAAAAAGTTACCAATTTATTATAATAAATGGCCTATAGATTTTATGAATATCAAACGGAATCAAGAAATCTAAAAAATGAGTGGTTTTGATATTCCGTGTTCTAATGTAATATGGGAAAAAATGCGTGTAATTAATCATTTTGCAGTTTCTATTAAAAAGAAAATGTTTTTATAAAGATAACTTATTATATATATATTATATTTATACTTATTTGTATATTATGTATCTATTACTAAAAAGGGATACCACTGAGATTTTTATCCTATTTCTAAAAGTGTTAGCTTATATCATATAACATGGTTCAAAGACACCGTGGAACGAAACGCTATTTTGTCATTGACTTTTGCTGGGTAATAACCGACGGCCATATTATCATAATATAAGCATCATATCTATGTCTGTGCCGGCGGCCGGGTATTACTTTACGGCATTGACATTCGTCACGCTGCTGTTTTTTGTACTTATTTGTGGATTTCAACGCACTGTGCGAAGACAATAACTAGCCGGGATTTCTCAAGAGGTGAGTATCTTATCTTATGGAATGCGAAGAATTCAACTGTACAAAACCTACAATTGATTTAAAGTTTCAAAGTTTTATGTGAAATATATCTTATTTTTGTCACTCTCGAAGTTCTAGTCCAAAAATATTATACTACGGAAACGAAAACTACTAATTTTCGTTTATAATGTATCACATTTTATTTTATTTTTACTGAATATTGAGATATGGTACGATTTTATTGAAATAATAATAAACCACCCACACCCACAGACACTTAACGATCTATACATGTTTTAGTACTTAATTATTTTAAGTTTGTAAATATACTAATAAATATCCCTTCATATTACTAACAAATTCATAGGTCAATGTCTAATCAATGCAACAAGTGTTGGATTATATTATACAGGTTAGCCAAATATTACACATTATGTATTTAATTCGCCAATGGCATTCGAAAATGAAAACTGACGAGTTTAATTAAAAGTATATGTGAGTGTATAGTACAAGTTTATTTTGCTCCTAGAATTTTGGAAAATCTATAATTTATGTTGAATTACCTAAAACAAATGACAAACACAATTCTTATTAGTATGTTAAAAGGTTAAAAGTGTGAAAGTATTGAAGTGTTATGTAATTGGTAAAATCTAAAAATAAAATCACACAAAATATACACAAATCGATGTTAAAAGTGTCTGTCAGAGTAACTATATCCACAACCGTTACATCCTATCAAAAGCCCATTGATGAACATAGACCTTCCTTCAGATTTCCTCAAAGGAGGATACTTGCTATAGTTGCCATGCTTAGTAGATGAGTCGGCAACCACAGTTTTTTTATTGGTAGTTGTTAATAGGAAGACGCTGCTCAAATTCAGAAGGAATGTACACACATTCCTTCTGAATTTAATATTTATAGATATAGATAACATAAACATAAATGGATGTTATTAGGGAATACATATTAGTGTTAATATTTGATTAAATACATCTACTATTTATGTTTATTATATCTAAACTCCATCAGGGAAGCAAGAATTTTGTTTACATTATTTTTATTTTATTTTGTTGATTGTAGGTAATGTACATTCTTTCTGAATTTAATATTTCTTTACTTCTTTATTTTTTATTTGCATTCCCAATTTTTTCAGTTACATCTACTTGATACAGTTTGTTGTAACTGTCTAAGAATATTGCAAGAAAGTATTGAAACTGCTCATTCCATTAGAAGATTTGTATTCCATGTGGATCTTCAACTCAGATGTGCCAATTAACTCAGCAGAAAGAGATATTATTTTGCAGTGGATACCATCACACCTGGTACTTACTTTACTTTAACAGCCTGTAAGTGATCCCCTGCCTGAAATAGGCTTGCCCGGAGGAGTTGACATAATCGCTTCGGCACACAGATTGATGTTTGTAGTATCATACACCTCACACTACAAACATTTTGGCTATTCACCACCAGGTTATCTTTAACTTTACAGCCTATCAAAAGTCTACTGTTGAACATAGACCTCCACAGATTGCCTTATAGAGATATTTGATAACCACAGTTTTTTTTCTTTAGTTGTTATTAGATAGATGCTACTTCTTCCTTACCTTACCCCATATTTGTATGCCTTTGTACTTAATACACAAGTAATATTTTTTTACCTTAAATGAAATTAGTGTAATTAAAACGTCTAAGAACTTGTACTTAGTCAAATAATGTTATAATTCTAAAATAACTACTTCACTTGTTTACCTTTCTGATTTGATGTATTTTTATTTCTTTTTAACTTAGTGGAATCTGGTTTACTACAAAAGTATTATGAAGGGAAACGAGTACATGCTATTTATATATAATTTAAGAGACATTAAGACTGTTTATAAGTAATAAAGATTGAAATAAATAAAATATTAATAAATATTATTATTTAGGTGGTAGACACTGTAAAACTATAGTCTGTTCGGTTAGTTGATGAAAAAAAAAACACTTTTCAGGTGGATCATTTAGAATGAGTCTGCAATCTTGTCGGACGGGAGCTTCTACAACTGTATGGAGACACAAATGATAACAGGGATATGGAATTACAATCCATGAATATTGAAGACATCGGTAACATCCCACAACCACCCCTTATGGCTGTAACTGTAAATCCTGCCATTTCCAGAGCGGCATCAACAATTACTATAATAATATGCAGACCTTTTCTATCAAAAGGTTTAAATTATTTCTTAAGCAAAAATTGTTTAGTAAGGGTTATTATACTACTAGAGAGGACATGACTGATAATAACCCCTGGGAATGAGGTGATCGCTACCATGCTGTTTCTAAATATTTTCAAAACAATTGTATAAAAAATTATATAGTAAAATGTGCTTTTTTTAAAAAAAAAGTCTCGCTGGGTTTCTTGCTGGTTTTTTCCAGGACAGAGGTTCTTTTGCGAACCAGTGGTAAAAGTAAAAAATTACTTTTAATAAGTATTATGTATTGTAATCTATATTGAATAAAATGATTATATTCTATTCTGTGGCTAGTTATAAGCGTGCTGCTTCTACTTCCCGTCACTGTATTTTTAAGTTATGTAATCATTTATCTAGATTCTTAATACCTAAACTACTAAAAGAGAGATTGCTGATTGATAACTCATTTTATGTGCCACTGTGCGCTCGTATTTGTGAATACCACTTAAATGAACCTCACAATAGTTGGAATAATTTATACATAAGTAGTAATGATGCATATATAGTAATATAAATATGCATCAATACTATATGGTGTTTTTGCCACAGTTGCTACGCTTGTGGCAACCAAAGCTTTGTGGTATTCTATAGGAGATGTTGCTCATCCCTGGTATCTTTATTTTACTCTGTTACGACTTTTACGACACCATATGGACGAAACGCGATGGCAGTTGACGGAAGGGCTATATACAATATTTTACATTATATATTTAATTTAGGAAGACCTATGTTCAGCAGTGAATTGTTGTAATGATGACGAATAATAATCAATAAAACTTGTAATTATTGTTGCTTACTTGACCTGTTTCTACTATGTGCCTTATTATAAATAAAGCGCCTAATTTATAAATAAACGCCGAGCAAGTTGAATAGATGCTCTGGTACCTTTTCGTATCTCTTTCAATTGACAATCTCCTTTTGTTTTTTTATAGAATAAGTGACAAACGAGCGCACGGTCCACCTGATAAGTAGATGCTGTGGCTCAGACATCTACATTTATCCTCGTTTAAGAATCAAAATGCAGATGCATTGTCACCCTGAGGACTAAGATGGAGTGCTTCGTTTCCAGTAAAAGGACTCCGGTTCTCTACACTCACCATACGAAACACAGGAGCATTAAGCTACTATTTTACGCTGGTAGCGTTTTCCGTGAGAGCGTGTCCTACCCCGGTCGAGCCGTATCCGTACACAATTAGTTTAAAATTTCTTCATCATTACAGCCCTAAACAAGTCCACTGCTGAACATAGCCCTCCCCCAAGGAATTATACAAAGCACGGTCCTGAGCCACCTGCATCCATCGACTTTTTGAATGTCTTACCAGGTCGTCACTCCATCTAGAGGGTAGCCGCCCCACACTGAGCTTACCGGTACGAGACTGCTACTCGAGAATTTTACATTTTAGCTTCAATTGTGGTTGGATGTAAACATGCTAATCAATCAACACATATTAAAAGAATGTCCTGGCACTGCACCTCGCGGCCTGTGATACTTATAATAGAATGCTTTAAGAATATGATGATTTGACAATAATAAACAATAAAAATGCAGTGACAATACAGTGTTTCTTTTTATCCTAACACAAATAGTTCAAAACACCTTACATGCTTTTTATTTTCAGTGGTTTATATCGTAAAAATCGGATATGTTACTATCCAGTTATTTTGGTTTTAATGGTGCTTGGAATGTAAACATGTTATTCAATCAATACATATTAATAACAATGTCCTGACCACAGAACAGATAAAAGAGGTTAGAAGGGCCTTGTGGGCGTGGCAGGCGCGCCGCACTTATGAGCAAACGCTCATAAGTCAACCGAAATTTGGTTCACCAGTTAACAGTCCCGCTTATATTGTAACAACGTGCGAAGCTCCGCGAAAAAAAAGAATTATGCCGTCTTGCGCTATTATAACGTGTCGAAAAAGAAGTCTGGTGTGTAGTGTAGCCCGGGAAGGGATTTCTTTTCACCGGTAAGTCCAAAAACCTTAAAATACAAGTGATATTTGTAATTATTACAGTAGTATTATGTAGTTTGTATACAAAAACGATACAGTCACAAACAGATGCAAAATTATACATTGCTTGCAATGCATGGGTACCATCTTGAACTAGGGGAGTGATCGCGCAATGTATTGCGTTTACTGCGGACGTCGCGTGCGCCAAGCCAAAGCTGAAATTCGGCGAAATACATGCGTATCGATAGTGATGTACCAAGTTGTAAACAATGTCGATATTATGTGTGTTTGATACAAATAATTATTATCAATAATATTATAATTGAAAAAACTTTGTTTATTACCACCAATTATTGTTTATTGTGGGTTATTAATTTAGACAAATAATGAAAACATACATTTTAAATTTTATTTTTAGGTTTCCAACAGATCCTGATACAAGAAAACTGTGGATAGAAGCAACTGGTCAAATTGAATGGATACCTACTAAATGTAGCACAATTTGTTCGCAACATTTTTCTGAAAATGATTACATAACAAAAAAATCAGGGAAAGATACTTAAAATCACGAGCTTCTCCGCACAAAAATATCGTTATGCCTTTTCAGTAAGTACTAAGTAATATATAATTTATTTTATAAAACTTTATTGCTGCTATCGAATTGCGTACCTAAAATAAATGACGTCACCTAGATTATCTTTTGTGATTATTATTATATAAGGACGTGTTATTGGGTTTATGCAGCCATAAAGCTAAAATCCATGGTTGAAGTATATAGAGTTACAAAATGATGCTTTTTCGTTACGCTTACTTTTATACTTCTCTAATTACTGACGATACTAATTTTTGTTTTTTAACAGTCTTCACTAGCATCTACCTGCGGTACCGTGACACAAGCTGCATCTACCAGCGACATAACACAGGCTGCATCTACCGTAGAAGAAAACACAAGTGAAAACAACGTAATGAAATTTTGAATTTTTCAATCAGCTAACATACCTAAATAGGCAATAAGAAAAAAATCATTGATGTTTTTATTCTAAATTACAGCCGATTGTGAATGCAAGCCAATCACCTCCATCTACACCACGAAGAGATAAGTCTATGAAGAGACGAAACATACAGGTAAATATTTTTTTTTCCTTGTTGCTTTATGTCGTAATCAGTTTATTTATTTAGGACATATTATAATCTTAAGTATACTGTTTAAATTACAATAATTATAACAATGCCACCAGTAACTGTCACAATACCCCCTGTGCTAGTGCTAACACAATTACAAAATAATATTGTATTTTTTTTTGTTTACAGCAACAATTATTGTCACCTTCAAACGCGTTAACACCTAGAAAGAGAAAACTGCAAAATATCATTAACACAAAGGAAAGTATAATTAAGAGGCAGAGATTGCAAATAAAAATAATACAAGCTCAGAATAGAAGATTGAAAAGAAAAATTAATAAAATAGAAGACATTTTAATTAATATTCAAGAAAAGTTTTGTTTGAAAGATGATGTTTTTTTTATTGACAGGCTCAAGAACTGACACGACGAATGGTAATGAAAAAGTCTGGAGGAAAGTCGAAACAAAAATATAGCCCAGCGCGTAGTACCTTTGCGCTAACGCTACATTACTATTCACCAAAGGCCTACGAATACGTACGTAAAACCTTCGATACTTGTCTTCCAGAAAGGCGTACCCTTAGAAAGTAGTATGAAAAAATCGGAGGAGACCCAGGCTTTACTAAAGAATCCTTTGAAGCGTTGAAGCAGAAAGATACAATTACAAATTATACCATCATTGCAGGGTTAACTATTGATGAAATGGCTATACGCCGACGTATAGAATATGACGGTAAAAAATTAGTAGGGCACGTTGACATCGGCACTGGCGTAGAAGGAGATCACGTAGAAGAAGCTAAAGAGGCTCTAGTTTTTTTGGTGACAAGCGTGAACTGTAACTTTAAAGTCCCCGTTGGTTATTTTCTTGTGGATGGTATAACAGGACGACAGCGTGCTGACGTAATTTTACAATGCTTAGAATTAATTGATGAAACTGGCATAAGAATTATATCGTTGACTTTAGATGGATGCGCTGCAAATATAGCAATGGTTAAATGTCTGGGTTGTTCTATAGAAGATCGAAAAATTACTTTTAACCATCCTGTTACAAAAGATCTAATTTTGGTAATACTGGATCCATCTCACATGATCAAATTATTGCGGAACGCTTTTCAGCGCTATAGAACTTTTATAGATCCAGAAGGAAACAAGATATAGTGGAGATTTTTGGAGGAATTAAATAAGCTTCAAGAAAAAGAAAATTTTCATTTAGCGAACAAGCTACGTTACCGTCACATTCAGTTTCAAAATCAAAAGATGAAAGTCAAGCTCGCAACACAACTGTTCAGTATTAGTGTTGCGGATGCTATAGACTTTTGTGGCAATGAACTAAAATTACCGGCATTTAAAAACAGTGAAGGAACATCGAGATTTTTGAGGGTAATTAATAATATTGTTACGAGCTTGGGGTTCAAGACAATTAAAAACTGCCGAGTGAATTACCAAAATTGACACTTTAATTACACAACACTAATTACCACTTTAAACCACACTAATAACAAAACACAATTTTACTACAGATCACTTTAATTCGCAGTTGTATCGCTGAAGTATTCGCTTGTATCCTTAATTCAATACTGACTCGGTCGCGGTCTATACCGGCCTTATATAGGGCCTCAGATAGTTTCCAGAACCTTCTACTGTAGAAACATCTAGAATGTTGGAGTACATATCGGTCCCGAAATGTCTAGAAGGATCTTGACTCTCCTAGTTCTGCTACTCGATACTAGAGGGCGCTAGTGGTAACTAGTGTTGCCATGTATAAACCATTAATAGTGGCGCGCAACACTGCCCCTCCTAAGACATGCTCGTCCCGAGCATTGTAGCCCATAATAATAACGCGCCAGTCGATCCACATGGACGATCTTATGAGTACCTTTTGCACTTTTCTGTATCCGGTAGGTTACGTCATTGATCCTTGTCACAATCCGGTACGGTCCGTCCCATTTAGCTTGAAGCTTAGGAGATTTCCCTTTGCTGCGAACTGGATTGTGTAACCACACTAGTGAACCTTCGTCAAACCCTTTGTTGTTCATTTTGCGGTCATACCGTGTTTTCATCTTCTCAGACGTTTGCTGACCCGACTGTCTGACGTGCTCATAAATGTCATTCATTTTGTCCCGCAAGTCATTTGCATAATCGGTTATACTGCGTGGGGCATCAGGTGGTATTCCGGTGATCAGGTCTGCAGGCAGCCTTTCTTTCGTGAACAGCGCTTCGATATGACAACAAAAACGGTTGTATGTGCCTGTCCCAATCTCGTTGCCGTTTTTCCACAACTTTTGCTAGGTACCTCTCCAATGTCTGATTAAATCGTTCTACCATTCCATCAGATTGTGGGTGGTAAGAAGTTGTTCTTGTTTTATGAGTACCCATAACTCGGCAAGTTTCCTGGAATATTTGAGACTCAAAATTCCTTCCTTGATCGCTGTGAATCTCTAAAGGTACTCCAAAACGACAGAAGACTTCATGAACTAGTTTATCTGCAACTGTTGAAGCTTCTTGATTTGGAATGGCGAAGACTTCTGGCCACTTAGTGAAGTAATCCATCACAACCATGAAATACTTGTTACCACTTTCACTTTCCGGAAACGGCCCCGCAATGTCAAGGGCTATCCTCTCCCATGGTGCACCAACATTGTACAATTTCAATGCACCTCTACTACGAGTTTGAGGTCCATTTACAGCCGCACAACTTGTACATTTGCGACACCAGTCCTCGACATCGTCACGACAGTGGACCCAGTAAAACCGTTCTCGGATCTTCAGTAGAGTTCGTTTAACCCCCAGGTGGCCTCCTGAACAACCATTATGATACAGCTGTAGAACATCCGGTACTTTAGCTTTGGGGACAACCATTTGCAAATGACAATTGTCTCCCCGAACATTTTCCCATTTTCGGCACAGGACTCCATCCTGAATCAGCAAGCTGTCCCATTGGGCCCAATAGCTTTTCGTGGACGAACTCATCGCTGAGACGTCACTCCACTTGGGCTTAGGAGCACTGGCCTTCATCCATTCCAGAATCGGCTTGATGTCCGGATCTTCCTGCTGTGCATGTTGTAGGCAGTCCTTCCACTCATTGCTGAGCTGGTCTGCCCTGAGCATCTTCACAGAAACCACTTCCTTACCCTCTCGCCTAGTACAATGCTTGCAATATTTAGGACAAGGTCTTCTTGACAATGCATCTGCGTTGCCATGAGATTTCCCGCTGTGCTCGGCGGTGCTGTTAGCCGCACTGCCCTCTCGAGATAGTTCACTTTCCCTTTCTACAGTTCGCTTAGGGCAGCTGGGTCGAAGATGGCCCCTTTCCCCACATCCGTAGCACCTAGGGCTGTATCCTTTATTGCGGTCGCGAACTGTAGCTGCTGCAACCTCCCTGACGCGATAGGAACGATGATCCTGCCGCACAGCTTCCACCTCAGTGCATGGGCTAACGCGTCCTTAAGCGTCTCGTGGTGCCGAGCCTCACAGCAGCTCTGACTTCAAGGTCGCGTATGCAGTCGATGAATGTCTGCACCAGGTTCCCTACAATGAGCGCAGGTATAGACTGGTATGCTTTTCGAATTTTCCACCTCAAGAGCCCACTGCTGCAGGTTTTCGTTGCTGCGTTGCACGCGATCTTTGAGCTGCGCACGAACGTGTTCCAGATGAGCGTCGCCATATCTTGCCTCCAATGCCTCAAGGAGCTGCTCGTAAGTCACTTCCTTACCGAGAGCTTCCAGAACAGTTAAGGCCTGGTCGCGCAGGCTTAGGGTGAGAGCAGTCATGGCCTGACTTTTATTCCAGCCGTTCGCCTTCATGACAGCCTCGAACTGGATTTTGTAGGCCGACCAGGAAGAAGTCCCGTCGAACGGCGGCACTTTGAATCCACGTAGCGAAGGTGTTGTAGCTACCACGGAAGCTGTAATTCCATCCCCAATTTTTAGGTCGTCCAGCGTTTTCTTCACGTCAGCCATCACGTTGTCAACCCGATTGTTCACTTGGTTGATTTGGGTTTCAACTTCCGACAGGCGGTTGTCATATTGAGCAACCCTATCCTTCACCTCCCTTATCTCTTTCCCGAAGTTAGCGTGAAGGTCCTTCATGAGAATAATCTCTTCTTCCTTATCGCGTTTGAGCTGCTCTTCCAAACGACGGGCCTGTTCCTCCTGTCCCGGCTGCAGCTGCTCTTCCAACCGACGGGCTTGTTCCTTCTGTCGACAGGCCTATTCCTCCTGTCGGCGGGCCTGTTCCTCCTGTCGGCGGGCCTGCTTCTGCAGCATCATCATCAGAGCACCTAATTCAGGTGCTGCAGATGCAGGAGCTGCTGACGGGCCGACCTCCGTGGTCGGCAGCTGGCCCTCCGACGTCTGTGACGTTGCACCACCAAATCGTCTCTGGTCCGTCTCCTGTTGGCGTGGACTTCGGGTACGGATACCCTCCGTGTCGTCTTTAGGTAAAATCGGCATGATTGAATCCCACTTCTGACACCAATTGTTACGAGCTTGGGGTTCAAGACAATTAAAAACTGCCGAGTGAATTACCAAAATTGACACTTTAATTACACAACACTAATTACCACTTTAAACCACACTAATAACAAAACACAATTTTACTACAGATCACTTTAATTCGCAGTTGTATCGCTTCGAAGTATTCGCTTGTATCGCCAATTCAATACTGACTCGGTCGCGGTCTATACCGGCCTTATATAGGGCCTCAGATAGTTTCCAGAACCTTCTACTGTAGAAACATCTAGAATGTTGGAGTACATATCGGTCCCGAAATTTCTAGAAGGATCTTGACTCTCCTAGTTCTGCTACTCGATACTAGAGGGCGCTAGTGGTAACTAGTGTTGCCATGTATAAACCATTAATAGTGGCGCGCAACAATATGTTTGACATATTCAATTCCCGAAGCTCCTTTCAGTATAAATTTAAGAAAGCACTTAGTGAAATCAATGCAATGTAGCTTTTAGGATTCTTAGACACGGCAATAGAATACTTATCCCAGTTAAAATATCAGGATGACAGACTCTTAATACAAAGCCCACGAAAAACAGGCTTTATTGGCTTCATTGGTTGCGCTGAAGCAGTAAAGCATATTTATAACCATATAATACGTACTAAAGTACTTGTGTATATGCCGATGTATAAAATTAGCCAAGACCACCTTGAGATGCTCTTTGGGAATATAAGGTCACATGGCGGGACCAACAATAACCCTACGGCACGCCAATTTAAGGCAGCGTACAAAAAATTACTCGTGCATATCGAATTAAAGGCTTTTGAAAATGGGAATTGCATGGCTCTTGAACACATTTCTATACTCAATTGCGCATCATCGCCTATAGAACGCATAAATAGATCGACTAATAATGGTCTAGTCGAAGACAATGATCAAATGGTTTCCGAAAATAATGATGATGAAGATATACATTTCTTTTTCCAAAATGTTTCTGATTTTAGTAAACAGATTATTAGTCACATAGCGGGTTACATAGCACACATTTTAATTAGAAAAATTGATTGTGACATTTGTGTTGGAGCACTGTTGTCAAATGAAATAAATTCGGACCATAAATTTATAGTAGCAAAAGATAAAGGGGGTCTCTTATACCCTTCGAAAGAACTTATACTAATATGTAAAACCTCGGAAGCAGTTATCAAGAGTTATATCGACAATCTCCGGAATATTAACAAACATATGTTGACAACAAAGATTTTGCGCAGCTTCGTCGGAACTGACTTATTTAGCAACATAAGTAATCATCAGGTTGGATTATATACTACTGCGAGCCATGTTACAGACCTAACTAAGGCTATTATCGGAAAATATATTAATTTAAGAATGCACTTTATTTTGAAAAATTCGAATTTAAAAGATAGCAAGCGCATGTTACTTAATAAATTCGTATTATTTCAGGGTCAATAATGAAATCAGCATTGAAATTAATTGATGATTGATGTGTTTAAATTATTGTTCAATATTAAAATATACTTGTATTTTTTCTTGTGTCATTTATTTACTTACTTATTAGCTATAGCCCATTACCTTAATTGCGTAATACACGATCAATCAGAATCTGAATAGTTTTAAAACAGATTGCTAATCCATTGCTTCATAAGTTCGAAAAAAAAATCTGCTCAACAACGTAAATAACGCAGCTAATGTTTTACGAAAATGTGTTACGTAATTAGGTAGTAGACACCATGTCTTTCTAACCATGAATGACGTAAAACAGAGCTTCAATTAGCAAAAAACTAAAAAAAAAAATTGAATTTCGCGGCTATATCGGATGTTTCCTTTTAAATTGACATTATTATTTATATGTATTTAGGAAGTCTACACTAATTTTCCTCCCTTCACAATTTAATAGCGAAAAATTGTAAAACTTAAAAATAACAGTATTTTTATCGATATAAATAATCGACCTTTGGTTGCCGTGTATGTATGAAATTAATTGCTTTTGCGCGTGTGTGCGTATACGTCAAGCGCAGTGTTTTCATTAGTGTGACAACCAATAGCAAACTCGCGATCTAAGCGCGTGTAGTTTATTTGTGTGCGTAATGCGCGTACGTATTGGTCACTTGCTTGCAGTGGAGTTAAAGAGTGGGAAACAAGCGGCGACACTCGTTCTAATACAAATCAGGAACTATTTCCTTTCTAACCTCTTTTATCTGTTCTGTGGTCCTGTCACTGCACCTGGTGGCACTTTTAATACTGCTTTAAGAATGTGATGATTTTACAATAACAAATACACTGACAATACAGATTTTTTTTATCCTAACACGACCAGTTCAAAACATCTTACATGCTATTTATTTTCTCAATTGCTGTAGAGGTAAAACTCGCAAAACACCCCTTAAAAGTTCACTGTTGGACGCACACATGCACCTAAAAGCGTGTAACTGGTTGCAAATTATATTAGATAAATAAGTACATGTGTGCTTGTTTTTAGAATTAGTTGAGCATAGTTTTGGCTTACTTTTTGCTTCACTTGAATACATTTGTAATGTATTCTGTGCTTAGTATTCAATACACCACAATAAATAATAAATACAGTTAAGAATCAATACATCACCGCGTCTGTTTATTCGTACTGTTTACTCCGGTACGACTAAAAAAAATTCCATCCACCAAGTAGTACTTAAGAATTCGAAGAACCTACAACTTTTTTATACTGTTTGTTATTCACAGTGCACTATTATAACATAGGATATCAATAAAAAAAACTAGGTATTAGACAGTCGCCCGTATAGCATTTTAGGTTATAATGAGATTGCCGTTTGATTGTTATTTTCTCAGTATTCCCTTTATATACGGTACAACTAATATTACTATAGTAATCTAGAGATTATAAGGAATAAATCTACATACATTTCATTACGAGTCATCACAGTTTTTGGTGGGCCCATTCTCCATACAAAAAGAAACTGTCTCCTTTATGTTGCAGAAGTGAACGGCAGAGTCGGGAAGGGACGCCCTAGACGAAGGTTTATCGACCAAATTGGCGTTATATTGAAAAAAGGCCAGATTACGCTTAACCGACAAGCGTGTATGCGTAGATATATGGATGTAAAGGAGGCGAGAGAGGTGTGCCAGGATCGTGCCAAATGGAAGTCCGTAGTCTCTGCCTACCCCTCTGGGTGACAGGCGTGAGTGTTTATGTTACGTTTATGTTTTATTCTTACAATTAAATGTCAAATTTAAATTATTATTACATGTCAAATTATGAATCAATAAATTTAAATTATATCTTAGTTAATTTTTCTGTGGCCATCCCTCTATGTAAGGCAATGTAAACAAGATAACTTTATGCACATTTATGTTATTGAGATATTCAATATATTTAAGTAGTTGATCCGTGTCCATATTGCCTCTTCTCCCAACAAAAATTATTAATATACTATTAGAGCTAAATTTACCAGTTGAAATTTTATTCATGATATTACTGAATGATGCTCCAGGCATGCAGTAATTACTTATGTATCTGTTGCCCTTTTAAATAGTTATTTAATGATATTCCCAAATTTTTGCCTATGTCATCACTATACACAATAACATTATTTTTTTCATTTTATGTTTTTTTTATAATTTATCTGCTATTGTTATGGTACTGTCATAGAGTGTAGGTAAAGAAAATGAAGTATTACTGCTTGTCATATTATTAACACACACTGTCCCTAAAGAACCTGGCATTGAGCGCTGATATTCATTTTGATATTTTAATAAGGAGTCAAAACGTTCTTCGTTATATTTAGATGACTTTACCAGATTATCCATGGCCAGTATGTTGGGTTCTTTTATCTCACTCTCTGATGATTTATATTTAAAGTAAGTAAAGTAAAGTAAAGTTACAGCCTATATACGCTCCACTGCTGGGCACAGGCCTCCTCTCATTTCTGAGAGGGTTTTAAGGCTAGGAAATGTCCGCCGCGCTGCCCCAATGCGTGTTAGCGAACTTCACATGTCTTCGAAATATTTTTTTTTCTCAGACATGCAGGTTTCCTCACGATGTTTTCCTTCACCGCCGAGTACGTGGTAAATTAGCACTTAAAATTGCAATTAACAATTTCATTGGTGCCGGCGGGGATCGAACCCGGGTTGCTCGCGTAATGTATAACTTACAGCGAGCGCTAACCATCTGAGCTACCACGGCTCAATTACGATTATATTTATTTGGCATAATTTGTAATGAGGTTTGAAGTGATAAAATTTATGAATTAAGGACGCGTTTACAAAATTGATAGGTATAGAATCGAACTATTACATTGACACGGGCCACACACACAAGTGTACACACGGTTAGCTGCGGGTGCGGGAATCGTAATCAAGTAAAAACATTTTGATAATTTGAAAGATTGTTTTTTTTTACCTTAGCTTTGTCGCTATTTCTTGAAATACTACAGGTTGGACTTTCCGTGCGATCTAAATCAATTGGTATTTTAAACATAGTGTGAGCAGTTTTACCTCCTGGTAGCAATGTTGCAGCTATACCTGATGAAGCCACGGGAAGAGCAATTTTACGCTGATTTCGAACATAAGCTAATATTAATTTAGTCAAAAAGGTTATCCATATTGTTCCCAAATTATTTTGAACACTCTCGCACACGCGATCATAGACTGAACGTTGTTCTGCAGTCATCATTGGGACACCGTTTTCTAATGTTGCCAGCAGTTCCATTGAGTTGTAAGCAATCTCTGCAGAATATTCCCTATTGGTAACCTCTCCGACTGAGGTTGGTGTTGGCAAACCATATTCACAGAGTGATTTACCGCCTACTGCTGTTAAGTCTTCCTGTAGAGCTAATAAGCACAGATTTATGGCAAGATCACGGAAATTATCATTAGTTGCGCCTTCATCATTGTGAGATATATTCCGAAGAAAGTCTTCTGCAAAATTTTCTTTATATTTTTCCCATAATTGTACAGCATCTGACAAATTACAAAATGTGAGTAATGTTACAAATAAATAGCGTAACCGTCGTGGATTATCACTAACACAGGATTCTGCTAAAGCGTCATCCCAATGCTGATCATTTTCAAGCAAACGACGCGCTTGGCAAGCTGCATGATAAGTTGGATAAACAACATCGTCTACTTTTCTCAAATCTATAAATGATGTTGGTCCTCGCACTGTATGTAATAATAGTCGCAAATAGAAACACTCAGCATTGTTAGGATGAACGGTATACACTCTACCAAGAACATGTTCTTTGAAAATACCTGACTCGCCATCTACAGGCCTGCCACGGCGTCAACGATTAAAGACACCTCGTGGCTTATCGTAGGTATAATACGATGGAACTTCCTCATACAAAAGAGGTTTCGCAAAATCATCAGTTTGGCAAAGTCAAAAGAATGCTAATAAAGTTGTTTGTCTAGGGTTCTCTAATCGTTCTGTAACATTTTCGGCGTTGAAATATATACGTTGACCGCCTTCAAGATGAACATCCAGATGAGTCACAGGTGGACACACATTTCAACATTTATATGAGCTTGAAATGCTCTAGACATCACAGGCGAATACGGAACGACCCACCTATTATCTAAAGTAACCTGTTGTCCAGACACTCGCTTTTCAACAGTAAAACCACCATTGTCTCTTGAACGGCGACGATATAATGGGTATCCATCATGTTCTGTTACAGTTTCATCCACTAATGCTTTTGTATATCTCTTTTAATTTCAACACCGTCTTGCATGCAAGGAGCATTCCCGTTAAATGCACCACATGGGATCTGCAATCGGATCTGGAATTTCAGCACTGATTGAACTGTCTACATCATTAGGTCGAACCTTATCTTTTAACCAAATCAGGATATGTGCGTGAGGTAAGCCGCGTTTTTGCCACTATACATATAACACAATACATCTCAAAAATGTTATCTTTGGTAAGTAGATCTATCATTGATTTTAATTTTAAATGAAAACTCTTGCGATAATATCATGGCGGTCATGCGGTGCTTGACCTCAATAAACTCGAGTGATTTCATACCACTTGGGATTGGTAGTTACAGTAATAAATAAGTCAGGACGTCCATATTTTATTACGTAACAAAAAGCATTTAGTACGTTCGTGCATGTGGACCACCAGTAAAGAGAGGTAAAATAACTAAACGGCCCATATTCACCGTATCATTATCTTGCTGCATGGCGTCGCGAAAGTGCACGTATTCTTCAGCGCGCAGCTGCCTTTGATTAGATCGTATATAAACTAATCTGGTTTCAATTTTTGCGTACATGTCAACAATAAACTGATTGAATAAGCCACGAAATCGTTGAAAGTATACAAATCTATTCCGTCTCACTTGCAAGTAGTAACAATAAAATTGAAGGCATGACATCTTTTATTATAATTGCGCCTGTACGCGGATCAGTTTGGTATAAAGCGAAATATAACCATCTTCCCTCGAGTATATCAAAGGATATTGCAAACTGTCGTAAGCCCTGTGGGTTTCGTAAATACGTTGCAAACGATTGTCTCTGGAACGGATAACGATATCACGCCTACCACATTCCTGGTCGACCAATACTACAGCAACTTCATTCGTGGATGGAACGTTATAACGCCCAGGGTGTTCCTGAGTTGGACGCCTATCGGCATTTATAACAATTTTATAATTGTTATCACCATCTTGAGGAAGAGCTTCTAATGCCGATTTAAAACTGCATATATACGAATTAACCTGATGCAACATGTTCTGAAGTTGTGAAATAAGTTCAGTATTTAAATTCGGGAAATATTTATTTCTTATATTCGACTGTTCGTTGTAGTCGGATACAAAATATATTTGAAGAAACTTAGGTTGGTCTTCAGGCAAAAGGGATCCTATCAAATGGTAAACCTGACCTTGTATCTTAAAAGTAGGCATGAAAGGACCTTCTGAGATTTGTTGAGCACCAAAGGATGTCATTTGAAACGCACTATTATAAGTGCGAATATTATCTAAGAACTGTTTAGATTGCACATGTTCCCCTAAAAGTAGTGACTTCAAAGGTTCCGGTGGATCTTCGAACGAAGGCAAATTTATTTTACCTCCAGAACAACAGAAACAACCGACTCCTTACTCCACTTTGAAGCATTACAAAAGAACATACTACATTCATATCGCCTATTACAGAAGATGATCTGTAATCAATGTGAGGTTATAAGCAAACCCCTTTTATATTTGTCGGACCACGCCACCGAATTCGTAGATTGATCTTCTATGTGTACATCTAAGTCATTAAGACTATGTCGAAATCTGTCTGCAGTAAGACGGGCCTCTCGCTGTTCGTCCGTTTCAAGAGACCGAATATTTTCAATTCTTAATCTTTCATTAGACAAACTTATTAATCGTTCTTGTCTCAATTTGTAATATTCGCGTCCCGACTCTAGTCGTTGTTCATGCTCATGTTCATCTTCAAGAGATCGAATAATATTATGGTGCACCCTATCATTTGTCAAACGGTCTTCATATTGAGTAACAGTTTCAGATTCTCGAGATAAAATATGACGTTCGCGATCAGCTGTGAGACGTAATTCCCTCTCAGTGTAGGTTTCGGACTCACGGGATAGTACATGCCGTTCGCGGTCAGCTGTGAGACGTAATTCCCTCTCAGTGAAGGTTTCGGACTCACGGAATAGTACATGCTGTTCGCGATCAGCTGTGAGACGTAATTCCCTCTCAGTGTAGGTTTCGGACTGGCGAGATAATGTATGCCGTTCGCGGTCAGCTGTGAGCCGCAATTCTCGTTGTGAAGCAGTTTCAGCTTCTCGGGATAACACATGTTGTTCTCGGTCAATGGTAAGCCTTAGCTCTCGTTGAGAAGAACTTTGAGACGCCCGTGATGTAGCTCGTCTCGTTCTGTCAGCTGCTAATCGCATCTCTCTTTCTGGAGAGCTTTCATTGGCTCGAGAAGTTGAGGCACTAACTCTCATAGAGTTTAACCGATGTGCTCTTTCCTCTGCCGATTCTTGAGACCGCACATTTCTCATTCTCTTAGCTTCTCTCGAATTTCGAGATAAAGATAATCGTTTTTTAGGTGGCATTGTGTATTTTATTTTTAATCGACGGCATTCAGTTACCTAACAAAATAATCTACGTTAGAGGTCCTAACTATAGCTACCATACACTTAAAAAAATCTAAATGCTTACTTAAATAATAAAACGGATCCTAAATAAATCCTTAAATCCAAAATTAAATTCTTAAATATATATAAGTAGGTACCTAAACTACGTCTAATAGAATGAAATAACCTATTTGATACCTAGGTACCTATTTAAAACTACAGCTAAATAAAAAAAAAGTTTAATTTATAATTAAGCTAATACTAAGAAATATTTAAACACTACCAAAATAACTAATACCTATTTTATAAAATAACAACCAAAGAAATCTAAAAATAAATTATTAAACGTAAGAGTGGACTAAAAGTCGCGCTGATAAGCACGGTTTGTTAAAATCAATTATTGTCTGTCAATAAGGTCGAACACTCTGAACGTCTATTCGCATCAACAGCCAAATATTGTATGAAGCTCGCACAAAAGGCACCCTCCGGAAGCGGGGGAGGGAGGTGGTGAATGCTCTAAGCATACCACGCAGCCGGCTGCGTGGTTATGTGGGACTCACTGACTAACCTAACTAACCTAAGTGCCTACCCACTAAACACCACCTTGGGGTCGGTATTGGCCATAGTGGCCTTACTGCCGAGATTTGATGACCCTCTTTAGGAAAAGAGGGCGCAGGCGGCGAGGCCGCTGAGACGTGCCTACTAAGACATATTAAGTATTGGATGAAGAAGCTGCCTGAGCCGCCAAGAGGCAGTTCAGGTCGGCCAAAGCTTGTTGGGGGTCCGAGAGAGCGTTTCTCGGTCTGCGGACTCGATAGCGAGAGGAAGTGGGGCTGCATAGGAAGCTGCCTCACAGAATGAAATGATTGGAGTGGGACTCTGAAGCTTTGAAGAAGTTTTCAGAGTTTTTAAGAAATTGTTGGACTGTGGGGAGCTCTAAGTCTCGGTGGAGGTCGGCGTTACGGACGTACCAAGGTGCGTTCGTAGCCCGACGACAGAAAAGGTTTTGAACAACTGAAGTTTGTTCAAGGTTTTGAGCTTAGCGTGAGCAAAAATGGGGCCGCGTAAGACATTACGGGTCGTATACAGACCTTATAAAGGGTCCGTTTATTATGGAGGATTTTACTGTGTCGGCCCAACATATGTTGAGCCTACCCAGATAAAATCGCGCGTTACGAGTTACTCTCTTGACATGGGGCTCGAAAGTGAGCCTCGTGTCAGGGTGACACTAAGTATTTAGCGGACGTATGCCAGGGACCGGGGTCCCAACATACGGATTGGCGGAATAATAGTGGGGCGGCGTCGTTTATGTTCGAAGTGAACGGCGGAGCTCTTCTCCGGGTTCACATCGATACGCCATTTTTGGAACCAAGCTCCTAAGTCATTAACTGCTTTGGATCTTGTTCCGTATAAAAGGTGGACGTGCCTTTGCAGTAGAGGCAGTGTCGTCTGCAAGAGGAGATCTGAACACCATTCGACGGTATGGGAATGTCGTTGGTGTACAGGATATAAAGAAGAGGGGCAAGTACCGAGCCCTGAGGACACCGGCTTTGATTGGACGCAAAGAGGAGAGCGTGCCTTCGTGTCTCTGTAACGGAAGGTACGGTCTTTCAAGTAGGAGGACAGGACGAACAAGACGATCAGGAGACCTATATTGTGCAGTTTGTAGATAAGGCCTTCGTGCCAGACTCTATCAAACGCTTTCGCTATGTCAAAGAAGACCGCGATGGTCTTATGACGGCGAGGATAAAAACCGCTGAGGATGTATTCCACAATACGGTGAACTTGTTTGGGACAAGAGTGTTTCGCTCGGAAACCAAATTGGTGAGGGATGACAAGAGGGTCACCGTCTGTGGGAAACAGATGGCGCCTCATGCAGTTGGATTACTCGTTCAAATAGTTTGCCCATGGCCTTGAGGAGGCTGATGGGACGATAACTAGAGGGAAGATTGTGAGGCTTTCCTGGCTTGGGGATACCAATGACAGTTGCCTCTTTCCACGTGGTGGGAAAGTAACTAAGGTTGAAGCAGGCATTGAAGATAATAGCTAAAAGTTTAACACCTGCTCAGGAAAATGTTTAAGGGCTTGGTTGGAGATGCCATCGCGCTTGGAGCCTTTTGAGCTTCAGTCCTTTGATGAGGATGAGATCTCATCATTGGACACAGTGATAGGGTCAGAGACTGTGGGGAGTGAGTTCCGGCGGCGGACCTCATCCTCCACTGTCTGGATGTGGGAGGGGTCTGTGGGTTGAGAACTGGGAGAGCATTGAGCAGCGATGCTGTCTGCAAAGCACTCAGCTTTTTCCTCGTCCTCGAAGGCAATAGTACCGTCGGGGCGAGAGAGAGGAGGGATATGAGTGATAGCGTCTATGCGGAGGGCTCTTGCCATCCGATAGTACGCTGTTGAGAGGAGAGATTCTCCATGAGATTACTCTTTTCGAGGTCTCGAAATTCGGTAAGGCGTGAACGGACTTCTCGTTGAAGACGATTGGCCGTACGTCTATATTCGGGGGTTGGATAGAGTGCAGCTCTCCGGAGAGCAGCTCTCTTGGCTTTTATTAGGTTGCTAATATGTAGGAGAGACCATTATTATAGCCAGGACGACTCTTTCATTCTCCTTAAGGAGGATGTTATAAGGTGGAGAGTGAATCGACCGCGGTGTCGATTTTTCGGTACTGTCGAATAAGTCCGAAGAAAGGGGATAGGGGTCCGGAGGTCCAAAGCTGTGCTAGGGACGTCTTGAAGCCCTTCCAGTTAGTGAAGGTTTTCGTGGATGGAGTTGGGGAGGTGGCTGATGGCCAAGTATAAGGAGACAGGGCGGTGGTCGGAACCAAGATCGTCAAGGGTCTCCGGACCTGAGGTTGAGACAGACTTCTTTGCTATTGCAAAGTCTAATACGTCAGGAGCGTGGTCGGTGTTGTCAGGATAGTGAGTGACACCGAGGGGACTGAGGACAGTGAGGTCGAGAGACTGCGTGATATCAAGCAGTATCTTGCCGCTCTGAGTAGTGGTAAGACAAGTCCAATCAGTATGCTTGGAGTTAAAATCTCCAAACATAATAACTGAATTGCCTAACGCAAGGATGGCCTCAAAATCTTTTTAGAGGGGGAGAGTTCCACTGGGGATATAGCAGGAGGCTATGACGATGGACGGATGTCCGGTCAAGGCCAGCCTGCATACCGTGGCTTCCATATTGGTAAGCGGCGGAGTGGGAATGTGAGAGCAGTGAAGTGTCATCTTGAAGTAAATGGCAGTACCGCCGCCTCTGCGGTCAGGTCTGTCATTACGAAGAAGAGTATTTTTTGATGGAGAAACCTTTGAGATTCTGGGGTCTGAGGTGGGTCTCCTGTAGGAGGAGGAGGTCGGCTTCGCGATCTCGAAGGAAGAGAAAAGCTCAGGGAGGTTATTTCGCAAACCGCAGTATTGAAGGAGACGAGTGATAAGCCAGAAGCAATCCGTCCGTGGGACTTTGGGAAGGCAGAGTGAGTCGTCATAGTGTTAAGTTAAATTAACTTAACACACAGAACTCAGAAGATTGTGGTGCTCCGCTAGAGCGAGGAGACGGTCCTGAGGGGACCTAGCAGCACGCAGTTTGCGCGCTAGTATGGCGATCTCGCCAATGTCGATGCTCTGAATAGCGGAGTAAACCGTATTCAGGTCATCAACCATTGAGGGTTGAGCCTGTTGAGGAGCAGGAGAAGTCCGCGGAGGGTCGGCCTTTGGGGCCCCAGGGAGGTGGTGGCTGCGTGGGCCGAGAAAAGCCCGGAGGGGGCTGGATGGGGCCCATAAGGGGCTGGATGGGGCCCATAAGGGGCCTAGGGGGGCCCATAAGGGGCCCTGTGAGGGCAAGTAGGGGCCCTGAGGGGGCTGGGAAGGGCCCTGACGGGGCATCCTTGATGGGAGTGCCGGGAATGAGTTTTCATTCATCGGCGGCGGAGGTCTAGTAAGACAGGGCCGAGGCGCGAGGGCATCCTGTAGTTGGCCGGTGGCCAGGTTGCCCGCAAGGACGCAAGCTGGCGGGATTCGGCGTCAGTGGGCCGAGGCACTCTTTCAGTGGTGTGGGTCTAGGCACTAACGCACCTGGAGGGGCTGAGCAGTTGGCCGCCGCATGCCCGTAGAGCTGGCAGCGGTGGTACTGCGCCGAAACCGCGCCTATGTGGGGCTCGATCCTCACTCTCGACAGGCCGCACACGGTGCGTACCTGCCGGAAGATGTTCTTTGCCTCCGGCACATTGGTTAGGATGGCTAAGGCAAGCGGGAATCTCTTGCCCTTGCTGCTGTGCATCTTATGCACTGCTTTGAAGGGGAAGCCTTGGGACTTAAGGTCCTCAAGGATGTCCTCGTTGGCAAGCTCGTGTGGGACACCGCGGATTACGGCCCTGACTTTGCGCTCTTCTGGGAGAGCGTACGTGTGGTAGGACACACGTTGGGCTGTGAAGAGCCTGGTGAGTCGACGAAAGTCGTCGATTGTGTCGGGGATGATTTTTATGGAGTCACCTAGATTGGTGGCCTGACTGATACCGATTTTACTGTCGTAACAGGTTTTCGACAGTTTGGTATATCTTTCCTTGTCTCTAAGGAAGACAGGGGGACCTGATTCTTGCGAGGTCAGGGCGCAGCAGCTGCTGGCTTAGAGCAGGGGAGGTTGAGCGGCAGTAAGGGTACTGCGGCGGCGGGGCTGCGGAGGTGGAGGCAGCGGTGGGAGCTGCGGGGGCGGGTGCAGCGGCGGGGGCTGCGGAGGTGGCGGCAGGGGCTGCCGGGACGGGGGAGCGGTTCTTAGCGTCGCGCTTTGGGCCGCGTTTTGACTTCACTACAGTGAAGGGGGTTTCGTCGGTCATAGTACCGTCAAAGTCGGCGGAACTGCTACTGGATGTGTAGCCAGTTGGGGTGATGGTCCTCTTCCGGGAGGACGTGGAGGAGTCGGAGCACGAGCTCTCCGTTGACATGGCGACGTGGGACGCGGGTGGGACGGTCTGCGGGGCAGCCGTGGGGGCGACGGGGGCCGGGGGGGTACATGCCTGAGGGGCAAGGGAGGCTTGGACTGCGGCGAGGGCCGTCTCGTCCAGGTTGATGCCCAGACCAAGAGATTGGTTCAGGGCGGCTACAATGGACCTGATGAGGTCCTGCGTGGACATGTTGGGTGGGGGGAGCGACGTTCTAAAAACAGTAAGGGAGGGACTGTCCCTGTTCTCAAAAGAACAGGGCTTGTGTTCTGAAAAGAACAAGAGACGTGACTTTCCCAAGAAACAGTATACACAGTATATAACAATAACAAAAACAAAAAGAAAAATAACAGAAAAGTAACAAAGAAGTAACAAAAACAAAAACAATAACAAAGCGGTCAAAAGCAAGAACGGTAAGTAAAGGCAAAAACTCACCAAGGCGGCTGTTCTACACTGCGTGAGCAGGAGGGCGGAGGCGCGAGAGCGAGAGGCACTCAACGTACGGGGACGTGAGCGCTGACTACTTAGCACGACCGCTCGAGAGCGGTGCGGTAAGCGGAATGAGCTCGCACTCGGACCCCCCGCCTTTTTATACCTCCCGCCGCGAGCCGCGTCGAGCGCGGCGACCGTTACACAAAAATAATCCTTATAGCATGATTCAGTATTCACGCGCGATGGCTTATTAGCGTATTTCATGTATAACTTTGGTGTGTCTATACCGATTTCTATGATTCTTTTTTATTGAATAGATAATAATGTTAACTTTTTTTAATTAGGGATGAGTGAGAGTGTTATAAACGTAAGAGTAGACAAATATAATCAGAAAGCTCCGAACTGCTAAGCTATCGGGAGTTACACGTGTTATTGTGAGTCAACCATAAAAGTTAGACATATGCTGTCGTGGGATATTTTTTATATAATTTTAAGGAGAACATTTCCGTTATACATGATTTCTGTGTAGCTTTAACCATTAAGGCTGCACACGCGACGGAAGCTTAAAAAATGGAGTAATTTCTCCCGTTTCCCCAACATTTACCTTCACTGCTCTGCTCCTATTGATTGTAGCGTGATGAAAAGTATACTATAACCTACCAGGAGTATGAAGAATGATTGTACCAAGTTTCGTTAAAATCCGTCGAGTAGTTTTTGTTTCTATAACGAACATACAGACAGACAGATAAAAATTTTACTGTTTGCATTTTTGGCATCAGTATCGATCACTAATCACCCCCTGATAGTTATTTTGGAAATATATAGCACTGTGTACGAAGCCGGCGAACAGGGCATTATCAATTATGACAGTTGATTATTGTATTTAGATTTAGGAGAAATAAAGTACCATTTGGAATCAACTTTATTTCTATTGGCGGGATGGCCGAGCTAGATTACTCTCTAAGCATATTTTGTCCACAGGTACTGCACCGGAGGACGGGTGCTAGTCAGGGATGGCCGTGTCGTGGATTGATGGCGCCATAGTGCAACAAGCAGCGCCATCTAACAATTAGTTTTGTGAACTAATGATATCGTTACCGGAAACGCAAGCGTGCCCTACCGCTTGGACACGATCGTCGGCAGAGGGGATACAGCGAGGACTGGAGAAGAGATCGGGTGTTCCGACATTCGAACTCCGACAGCCTTCGCGGACGCTCACTACCAACGCACGTGTTTGTTTCTTGTGTAAAACCATTTGAATAAAGCTATTTTGATTTAAATTACCTTTCGTTCGAGTGCCCACGATAGTGCCTACATTTACGTAGAACTATGTCGGATCGTGAATAAGACCCAATGCTTCGTATCTCGGCCACCTGTTGTTGTATGCGACATATAGGTGGCGATAGTCAGAATCAGACATGGCCAATAGAACAACAGAATAATATTTTTTGTAATTTGAAAATAAACTTCCGCTGTGTTCAGGACAGATTATTCTTACGTGCTTCCCGTCTATACTGCCGATGCAGTTAGGGAAGTTTGCCATTTTCTTAAACCCGTCAGCGACTTTAAGCTATTCTTTCTGTGTATTCGGTAACGAAAGGCATTGTTTATGAAGTAGAACCCAAATATTTGCACACACTTTTTAATGATTCCGCCAATAGTTGCCGTACATATACGGTAACTAAAATAAATATCACTGTAGCTTTGTCCAGTCACAAGGTATCTGAAACAAACAAAATACTCTTTAAAATTATTGTACTTACAGAAAAACAAAAACAAGTACAACAGCGGTGGAAAACTGGGCGGGATTCTTACGTAAGGAGCAAAGTCACATTGAAGAATATAAAATGTGGATCTGGAGGTGGAAACACTAAGATTTTTTTTTTGACTGTCCGCAATTTTTAGACAAAAAACAAGTAGTCAACACTGAAGATTCAATTTTAGCAAGTCAGTACACAATTAATGAATCCCGGTCAAATAGCGAGCCACCAACCATTGATACAGGAGAATGTTCTTCGATCAAAACTTCATCAATCCAAAATCTGCTTTTAACTTCCGAGGGTCTCAATACTTCCCAAACAAACCAAACAGCTGCAAGTAGACGGAAAAATGTGCATAGAAAGCGTAGGAGAATTCGTGATAAAGACGACCATTTTGAGAAAGAAATTTTGAATATATTTAAAGAGAACACAAAATTGATGCAGAACGATGATGTCATTTTTTTGTTCGCTTCTGCCGATCATGCAAACTTTTTCTACCCACCAAAAATTCTTGTTTCGTTCGGAAGTACTAAAAAGCCATAGAAATTTCATCTGGTAACAGCTCTAGTGAAGGCCGGCCTGGGACATCCCATACTTCTTCTAAGATGTCGGAACATTCAGATATACTTACTTTATACTCATCAGAACAATCCACATTGCAAACCCTTCCCGAACAATGTTCTCATTTTATAGAAAAACTCGCAACTCAACAATTGGTAGCACTAAGTGATTCATCGATCCCAACCTAAACATTGCAAGAATATCTTACTTTCAAGAAAATGTAAATCGATACTAATCAGAACAATCCACATAGCAAACCCTTCCCGAACAATGTTCTCATTTTATAGAAGAACCCGCAACTCAACAATTGGTAGCACCAAGTGATTCATCGATCCCAACCTATACATTGCGAGAATATCTTACTTTCAAGAAAATATAAATCGATTACCTACTTTTGCACTTTTAATTAAAGTACCTACTGATTATATAATTTTTGAGTTATTCTTTGTCCTATTATGAAATAGATATAAGTAAAAAAGAATATTAATAAAAAGTACTTAAATACAATAAAGAGTAAATGAGTACTTACCCAGCAAACATTTTTGTCATATAATCAAACATTTATATGACCTTGAGTCTTATTAAAGTTATTTTACAGTATTTTTTTTACTCTTCGTCATGTACTGGTGCATTATGTGTCCGAATCAGATACCATTATAAAAAGTGGGCTATTGATTTTAATATTCCACAAGTTGCATTAAAGCAAAGTTGAATTAAATGTAATTCTGAACAAAAAGAATGCCCTGTATAGTCCCTTTAGACCCAAGGACGATTTTAAAAAGTAAAAAAGATGTACAAATAATTCTTATCGATGATGGTCATTACTGGCATAATGGTCTTATTGAATCTTTAAAGACGATTTTACAAAACCTATATGATAAACATAAATGCGTTTCGCTTAATGTAAATATTGACGGTCTACCATTGTTCAACAGCTCTAAGCATCAAGTGTGGCCTATATTATGTAACATCCACGAAAGACCAAATGTGCCCTCTTTTGTTGTGGGTATTTATGAAGGTACGAGTAAAATTTATCCGCATTTTTTCATTCTTTAGTAAGTGAATTACAAGAATTAATGTCTAATAATTTGAGAATTGCATCGCAAGATTGGGTCGATACATTGATCGAAGTTAAAGTTAGAGCCTTCATATGCGACTCGCCAGCGAGAGCCTTGGTTAAAGGTGGTTATCCTAGTCCCAATTATGTAATTTAAAATTTTCTGTTAGGTAATATTCTTATTAACTTTTTAAGTAATGTTTTATTCGTTATATATGTTAAATTACGTGGTAGAGCCATGCTGCAGCTATATTAGTAGTATAGTTATAGCACGAATGGGTCGGCTCGACCGGGGAAGGACCACGCTCTCACAGAATACCAGCGTAAAATAGCAGCTTAACGCTGCTGTGTTTCGTATGGTGATGTGAGAGCCGGAGACCCTTTTTACTGGAAAGGAGCATTCCATCTTAGTCCTCACGGGTGACAGCGCATTTGCATTTTGATTCGTAATCGAGGATAGATGTAGATGTCTATGGGCCACAGCAACCACTTACCATCAGGTGGACTGTGTGTTTGTCACCCTTATCCTATAAAAAAATTCGAAATCCGACCAATTCTGAAAAACGGCCAGGAACTTAGGTGCAATATTGTACCGGCTCAGACGATCGAGTGGCAGCAAGCGCTATTACATAAAAACGATTCTGAGTTAGATAACCAACTGGAATATAGTGAAAGGTTTTCGTTTAGTAGTAGTAATTTAAATAAAAGTAAATTAATTATATTTTATATTTTACAGGAGTATGCAACTTTAATGCTAAACATGGTTGCTTGAAATGTACAGTGGTCGGCGAGTATAGTCATAAATCGCACACAGTCATCTTTGCAAAGACTGATTGTTCAAGAAAAATGACGCGGACTTTCGTTCTAAGAAGTATGGAGATCACCACAAGTACGATTCTCCTTTTTAGCATTTCAATAGATATGATTGAACAATTTCTGTAGGAGATTCTCTACATATTATTGATTTGGGTATTATGAAACAGTTATTAATTGGTTGGAGGGATGGAAATTTAGGAAATCTAATTACAAAATGGTCTGCAAGGGAAATAGGAAAAGTCTCTCAATTTTTATTATGCTGTCAGATGCCAAAGGAAATACTCAGGAGTGTCAGAAGCCTTAAAGACTTGCCACATAGAAGAAAGGTTCTGAGTTCCGTACTTTTCACTCTATTTAGTTTTGTGATATTAATCTTAGATAATGCAGCATATCATCATTTTCTGTTCTTTTCTCAGCTGTAACTATTTGTACAAGCAGACACATTTTCAACTTCTACCAGTCATGAAACAATGTTAAAGCACTTGGTTGACAATTATGGCAAGTTTTGTATAAGAGTACATTACAAACAATGTTCACAATTTAATACACGTAGTAGACGAAGTAAAGAGATTTGGAACCTTGCAGAGCTTTAATGCTTATCCTTTTGAAAATAAATTGAGTTCAATAAAGAGAGTGATCAGAAAAGGAAACCAGCCACTTCTACAAATTGCTAATAGATTAATAGAGAGACAATATTGAAGTAGAGAACTTAAGAAACGATATTAGTTATAACTGCCCTACGATAAAAAGCTACAAATATAGAAGTAAACTTAAAACGGTGATTCAACTAAAATCCTTTATCCTCTCAACTGATAATGGAGATAAGTGGTTTTTGACTAACAACAACCACCTCGTTGAATTGCGTTCGGCTAATTGCAACGAGGGACGTATGCAGATAATTGGAAGTCGAATTGAAAACTTAAGGAATGATGTTTTTGAAACGCCTATTAAATCTTCATATCTTAATATATTTATGATACATGAGAACGAAATTTCGCAAACTGAAGCCATATTTTATATTACTGATATAAAGTGTAAGTTGGTTAGTGTTTCATACAACTCAAATATATATTTTGCTCCGCTTATTTATACATTTAAGAAATAGGTAATAAAAAAGGCAGTAAAAATTGTTTCATTTTTTTTTCATTATTCCAGGAACGTAATTAACAACAACATTTCAAGTTAGTCAAAATGTGACACTTATTGGAAATCAAAATTAAGCAAAGCTTTGAAACAGTGCTCGTTTTTGAAAAACTTAAATCGCTTTTTGATCCATAAATGTAAATTAACAAAATCGAACCTTCATTTAGTTTGCCATATTGAAACATCTTCTGTAACTAATAATCTCACAATAGAACATCCAAAATTACTACACAACAGGCAACTTATATTTTAAACTTCCGATATTAGGAATTTCATATAAAAGTTCTTAATAAAACATACAAAATCGCAACATAACAAAAATCAATTTCAATTGCAAGAAATAGAAGTTAACGAAATCCTTTTATCACTTTTTAGTTATACAAGCTGTAACATATTAAACGCAAGCCAACATAACATAACAATAAATAAAACTCAAATTTGTAATCTTTTTACCTGCTAAATAACTATATAATTAAGAAGTGGAAAGATTCTGTCAAGTGGAAGTTATTATCTAATTATTTCGCAAGTGAAAGATTACAAAATTAACATAAAAAAATACAGAAAAACAGGAAACAACTTTAAATTATCGAACAACGCAAATAATCAAATAGTCACTGTGGCATTTACATATTCGAAAGAATGAGAGATTTTATCTATCGTGACCGTCGGTATACGCGACCATCATAGGAACTGCATCCCAATCTAGCTGGTCAAATCAAGTTGTGAGACATTTCCTTTCTGATGTGGTGTATTTTCTAGCTCTACATTCTGGACATCACGTTGCTCTTTAACTGACTGGCGGTTATTTTCTTGCAACAATCGCTTTTTTTTGACCTGTTCTTTTGAGCAGAAGCCCTCAGCAGTTTGGCTTCATTTCTTTTAATAGCATGCTTCATAACATTTTTTAAAAATGATTCGCACTCTGGTATTGTGATGTAATTATCAGATTGGTGTATTATTTAAAAAAATAATGATATAGTTTTAGTATAAGACTTAAAATATATTTTTGGTTCCCCTCTGGTACCTCCAGCCCAAGAACATTGGGTCATAAATTGCCGATTGAACATGGCATCGACCAATGCGTAAGCGTTATTATATGCGCGACCTTTGCCTTTCGTGCAAGTTACAGAAAGTAACTTTATAATATTTTCTTCAGCTTGAGGATTATTTAAACGTTCCTCGAAACTAGTGAGTTCCTGTAGGTTGCTTATAATTTTGAATTTATTGTCATTATTACCCTGCCGATTAATGTTAGTTACTGGTACCGAAATACGTGTCACCAGTTCTTCTAATTTGGTGTCCAATAACGCAAGTTTTTGTAAAATATTTTGCTGATTATCAAATAGCACTTGTATATTTACTTCATTCGTTGTGGCATCAACGAATGAAGCTTATTAAATAGTCGAGCTTATGCGCTATACAATCCAGTTTTTCTGCACTAATTCCTGGGATTCCTGTGCTCTCAGTGGCTTGATCATATGGTAATTCTATAACCTCAACTTGAATGTGGTGTAATATCAAAACTGGAATTTTGATCAATTAACTCAACGTCACTGGTATTTTGCTAAAAGAAACAAAATATATCATAAACGTCCAACTGTTAAACGTGAAGAAGTAATTTAAAAAAAAATCACTTTCGCATTTGTATATTAATTAAGGAGTAAGGAAGAAAATATTATTATTAACTTTACCCATGACTTCGTCCACATTAAATTAATACTTCATACATAATTGTTCCCCTCTTGTTTGCCTTTGGTGATAATTTTATAATAAAAATTATCCCATGTCCTTACCATGGTCTCAATCTATTTCGATAACCAATTTCGTAAAAAAATCATACCCTAAAAAAATATATATGTAAAGTTAATAAACTTACCGATAGACAGTTAGTTACCAGGTCGTTCAAATTAATTTGTGTAGTCGATTTTTTAGGTCGTTGGGTTTTTGCAATGATCTCCTGGTCCGTATCCGTGTCGGACATATCCGACATAAGAGCGATTTATTTTTCGGAACTTTCATAATTGGGAATATTATTTCGCTTCACGATACATGGCATCGATTTCCAATTTATTTCTGGTATTGAATCCTCAGCCTTTATCAAAATAGTCTTCTTCTTTCGTGGCCAATATAATGTTCCACGTTGTTCCCATTGTGCTGGCACAGTTGTTAATAAAGATTTACCATTTTCTGTGGTCTCCACTATTTTAAAAGGTATTTTTCAAAAAAAACAATTTATTATGGACAACAAAAACTTCCCAAGTAACAATACTTGATAATTAGGGTATCTTAAAATCTAAGAGCCAAGCACCCACTCGCTATTACCAACAACGTACTACAACTGACTGACTAAGCGTAAGCGAAAGTGCGTGAGCGAGAAGCAAACCTATTAGAGGAGATATTCCTGCAATCGAGACTTGTGTTAGTACAGTGCGCTATCTAGTGACTCGGGATGATAGTTAAACTCTATTCGGATTCAATAGATAAATTACGCTACCAACTTTTAACAAGTTATAATTGTACATTTTCTAACATAATAAATAAAAGTTATGAAAAATGCTAAACTTTGTTTTTATAGCTGATTGTGTGAGAGGCGAAAAAATAATTGCAACTGTAGAGATTTTTTAACTCTTGTACCAATAGTAGTAAAATATAATAAGTAGTAGCTTTTTACCCGCGGCTTCGCTCGCGTTTACTTCAATTTAGAAATACCATTAATACTTTTGATAAAGTGAAACTTTTTCCGGCGTAGTTCAAATTATTACGCAATGGTAAAAACTAATTTTAGATTTTAAATTTAAATTAAATGTGTTATTTATTTAAAAAAAAACACATCAATAATCAATCATATAAAATAGAAATTAACATCTTAAGGAAGGAAAATACTTAACCCTCCTTTTTTGAAGTTCCACAATCGGATAAAAAGTAGCCTATCAGTTGCCCCGGGTTCCTAACTACTTACACACAAAATTTCATGGAAATCTGTCCAGTAGTTTTTGCGTGAATCGGTAATACACAGACAGACAGACAGACAAAAATTCTAAAAACCACTAATTTGGATTCAGTGCCCTTTATTTAGTCCCCTGAAATTGTATTTTCCGAAAAATAATAGAATTACAGACACAAATTTTCTACACATTTATTATATGTATAGATTGATTACCTATTAAGTTGAAGCGTGTTTCCGAAATTCTTACAATATATTTAATGATTCAAATTTAAATAGGTAAATAGGTATGATTAACTGACTAATTACAATATTCGCATTCGTCTTCTGGAAAATGATTATAGATAGAAAAATATTTGCAATGGGGCTGATCCCTGTCTGAAATAAACGCCGGAGGAGTTGGCATAATCGCTTTGGCTCACAGATTGATGTTTGTAGTATCATACACCTCCTTTACAAACAATTTGGCTATTCACCACCAGGTTATCTTTAACTTTACAGCCTATCAAAGTCTGCTGAACATAGACCTCCCCACAGATTGCCTTATAGGGAGATATTCGATAACCACAGTTTTTTCTTTAGTTGCTACTTCTTCCTTACCTTACCCCATATTTGTCTGCCTTTGTACTACCACAAGTAATATTTTTACC
>JAGSMP010001715.1:0-138740 GCA_029286625.1 Parnassius orleans
AATAAACGCCGGAGGAGTTGGCATAATCGCTTTGGCTCACAGATTGATGTTTGTAGTATCATACACCTCCTTTACAAACAATTTGGCTATTCACCACCAGGTTATCTTTAACTTTACAGCCTATCAAAGTCTGCTGAACATAGACCTCCCCACAGATTGCCTTATAGGGAGATATTCGATAACCACAGTTTTTTCTTTAGTTGCTACTTCTTCCTTACCTTACCCCATATTTGTCTGCCTTTGTACTACCACAAGTAATATTTTTACCTTAAATGAAATTAGTGTAAATGTAAAACGTCTAGGAACTTGTACTTAGTCAAATAATGTTATAATTCTAAAATAACTACTTCACTTGTTTACCTTTCTGATTTGATGTATTTTTATTTCTTTTTACCTTAGTGGAATCTGGTTTACTACAAAAGTATTATGAAGGAAACAGTACATGCTATTATATATAATTTAGAGACATTAAGACTGTTTATTAGTAATAAAGATTGAAATAAATAAAATATTAATAAATATCATTATATAGGTGGAAGACACTGTAAAACTATAGTCTGTTCAGTTGGTTGATGAAAAAAACACTTTTCAGGTGGATCATTTAGAATGAGTCTGCAATCTTGTCGGCCGAGGCTTCTACAACTGTATGGAGACACAAATGATAACAGGATATGGATTACAATTCATGAATATTGAAGACATCGGTAACATCCAACAAACACCCCTTATGCATGTAACTGTAACTCCTGCCATTTCCAGAGCAGCATCAACAATTACTATAATATGCAGACCTATTCTATCAAAGGTTTAAATTATTTCTTAAGCAAAATTGTCTAGTAAGGGTTATTATACTATTAGAGTAAATGACTGATAATAACCCTGGAAATGAGGTGATCGCTACCATGCTGTTTCTAAATGTTTGTTGTATAAAATTATATTGTAAATTGTGCTTTTTTAAAAAGTCTCGCTGGGTTTCTTGCTGATTCTTCCAGGACAGAGGTTTTTTGCGAACCAGTGGTAAAAGTAAACTAATGTATATGTATTGTAATCTATATTGAATAAAATGATTCTATTCTATTCTGTGGCTAGTTATAAGCGTGCTGCTTCTACTTCCGACACTGTATTTTTAAGTTCAAATCATTTATCTAGATTCTTAATACCTAAACTAAAAGAACTACTAACCTAAAGAGATTGCTGATTGATAACTCATTTTATGTGCCACTGTGCGCTCGTATTTGTGAATACCATAAATGAACCTCACAATGATTGGAATAATTTATACACAAGTAGTAATGATGCATATTTATATAGTAATATAAATATGCATCATTACTATATAATAGTTTTACCACAGTTGCTACGCTTAGCAACAAAAGCTTTTGGTATTCTATAGGGAGATGTTGCTGCTCATCTCCTTTATTTTTTACTTTATTGTTACGACTTTTACGACACCATACAGGACGAAACGCGATGGCAGTTGACGGAAGGGCTATACAATATTTTACATTATATATTTAATTTAGGGAAGACCTATTTTCAGCAATTGTTGTAATGATGACGAATAATAATCAATAAAACTTGTAATTATTATTTGCTTATGACCTGTTTCTACTATGTGCCTATTATAAATAAAGCGCCTAATTTATAAATAAACGCCGAGCAAGTTGAATAGATGCTCTGGTACCTTTTCGTATCTCTTTCAATTGACAATTTCCTTTTGTTTTTTATAGAATAAGTGTGACACAAACGAGCGCACGGTCCACCTGATGGTAAGTAGATGCTGTGGCTCATAGACATCTACATTTATCCTCGTTTAAGAATCAAAATGCAGATGCATTGTCACCGCTGAGGACTAAGATGGAGTGCTTCGTTTCAGTAAAAGGACTCCGGTTCTACACTCACCATACGAAACACAGGGCATTAAGCTACTATTTTACGCTGGTAGCGTTTTCCGTGAGCGTGTCCTACCCGGTCGAGCCGTATCCGTACACAACTAGTTTAAAACTTCTTCATCATTACAGCCTATGGCCTTAGGCCTATGTTCAGCAGTGGACAAGTCCACTGCTGAACATAAACCTCCCAAAATTATACAAAGCACGGTCCTGAGCCTGCATCCATAGACTTTTGAATATCTTACCAGGTCGTCACTCCAACTAGAGGTAGCCGTCCCACACTGAGCTTACCGGTACGAGACTGCTGCTCGAATTTTTACATTTAGCTTTAATTGAGTTGGATGTAAACATGCTAATCAATGAACACATATTAAAAGAATGTCCTGGCACTGCACTCGCGGCCTGTGATACTTATAATAGACTGCTTTAAGAATATGATGATTTTACAATAATAAACAATGCAGTGACAATACAGTGTTTCTTTTATCCTAACACAAATAGTTCAAAACACCTTACATGCTATTTATTTTCGTGGTTAATATCGTAAAAATCGGATATGTTACTATCAGTCATTTTGGTTTTAATGGTGCTGGAATATAAACATGTTATTCAATCAATACAAATTAATAACAATGTCCTGACACTGCACCTGGTGGCATGTGTCACTTTAATACTGCTTTAAGAATGTGATGATTTTACAATAACAAATACAGTGACAATACAGAGTTTTTTTATCCTTACGACCAGTTCAAAACATCTTACGTGCTATTATTTTCTCAATCGCTGTAGAGGTAAAACTCGCTAAACACCCTTAATAGTTCACTGTTGGACGCACATGCACCTAAAACCGTGTTACTGGTTGCAAATGATATTAGATAAATAAGTACATGTGTTGTTTCAATATTCATTAACTTTTTCAGGTGGGTTGCTTAGAATAAATGTGTGTATGTCTTGTAGGCTGAAATCTTGCCAGAGCTGCTCGTAAGCAGAGACAAAAAGTATATGGATATTGAAGACAACAGTCTTATATCACATAAAATATCCTTATGATTCCTAACAATTTCATAAATGGACATGTTATTATCAAGTTATTTTGAAAAATCTTTTGGAATGATAATGACTGACAATAATAAATACAATTAAATTATACATGTGTTTGTAATCCTTACACAACTAGTTTAAAACATCTCACTTCATGTTTATCAACATAAATAAACATGATATTACCTAGTCATTTTGGCTTTAATGGTGTTTGGGGTATAATAACTAATCAGTTAATATATTTTAAAACAAAGTTTACACACTACCTTTACTAAAACAAAGATATATCAAAACAAAGTCTTAACACCGCCTGTCTGTCTGTTCCACTATTAATAGACTACTTTTGAAATGATTACAGTAATAAATACAGTGGTATTTTACTTTGTGTTTTATCCTACCTACCAGATTAAAACATCTTTCTTACTATATAGCATGTAAAGGTAATATTATAAATGAACATATTATCTTTTATTCATTTTGGCTTTAATCATATTTATTTAATTACTGTAATGGTGTTTGTGATGTATATTCACTAATCAATCAATACATGTAAAAATAGCCTCCACACCATGTTTCTTGGTCAGTGTACTATTTTTGCCGGAACTACTAAAGTTTTCCATCAGTCTAAAAGTACCTATAAATGTTAAATGTACCTGCAACTTTGTTTTATGCTATTAATTATTTAGCTGTCTATTCTATTCTATATACACTATTCTAACTCACAATACTAATAGAAAACAACTTTTAGTTTAGGCTCAGAAGGGCTAGAACCCAGAGCCGTAAAGCCAGATTAAAAAGCGTTTAGTTTCTTTTTAGGTTATTGTGATATTCATATTTTAATTTCTCTGAATTCCTTTAGATGCGATAAAACTAATATTAATTTTGCAATCTATAGATTATAAGGAATAAATCGACATACATTTCATTAAGTATCCTAAAATTTGTAGTGGGCCCATTCTCCATACAAAAATTGTCTCCTTTGCTTTCTCAAACCAATATGAATGAATAGGGGAGCGTAAATCCTTTGTAATATGGCACGTACGCTCCTTTTATTAACGTCTTACACTGGGTCATATGTTTGGTGCTCAATATTGAAGGAGCATTTTTTCACAGGGGGAATACTTAATAAAAGTAATGTTGTTTACCATTTCTGTCACGATCTGAATTACATTTTGTCACGATCTGAATTATATTATATGAATTTTAATATAACCTATTTTGCAACTTATATGAAAATAAACTTTATGTGTATAGTCTCGAAGGGGTAGGTAGAGTCCAAAGAGCATCGAGCTACTTGGACTACGTTTAGCCAAAGAATATGCATTTAGATGGAACATTTTGTAAGTAGTTATATGTGGTTTTGCCATCAATAGAGTAACAGACAATTGGCAGATTCTTTTTTGTTTTATGTCCCACATAAACATTCACATGTTTATCTGGCACGTAATACATATATGTATTTAAATGATTTCATACTAAACTCTACAAAAAATAAAAATACCTTTTGACATGTGTCGCATTTATTTGACTAGCATTCAAACAGAAAAATCGGTACCAACAACATTCGATTTTCAAGAGAAATCGATATCGATTCTATAGAGTTGGTAATCAGCTTTATCTTGATTAATACCAGAATAAATGAGAAACACATAATTCAAAACACAAAATTTATCAGTTTCTTCATATTTATTGATAATTTCTGGAGATACAGCTATATAAATTAAAGACTGCACTAGATTAAAAATCATTTAATCACTCCTTACAACAAGTAGAGCTGTCGTCGTCATCATCGTTATTTACATTAATTATTACTTGACTTTCAATAATGCATTCAAAATGAATGTCTTCTTTATCGTCCATAAAATTTTTATTTGTTTTCTCCATCACTTTAGCCTAGTCATCCCTTGTGTAGTAGTAGTATTTTCAACAAATCCTCCTCCGGCGAATCTCGCAAGGCAAGGTATTGACAAATTACCACTTTTTCCCACGGGCACTTGTCACCTGTCCATTCCGGCACAGTGTGGTTGGCGTTTAGCCATGTTTCATCAATGAGTATAAAGTTGTCCTAATTATTTATAATTTTTATTTCTCGAAAACATATTATTGTGTGTATTCATGTCTCTAAATAATTATTTTGTGTTTATCAATTTTTTGTATTGGAAGCCAATTCCTTTACAAATGTTTTTCAACGACTCTATACATTTACTCTATCATTGTACAAGGTAAACTAAACTTACTCGCAACTTTGCCGCAGTAGAATTCACAAAAACTATAACAAAATAGACTTGTTAAATTCGTAATTCATATAATTTATGCAACTCTAAACATGAAAATTTTAATAAACAAAGAATAAATTAAAAAAATGTAAACTCGAGACTCGATTTTTTGAATATTTTTACTGATTACCTATTCGAAATTAACATGAATTTGAATCATCCAAACACTACAGTAAGGTACGTAACGACATATAATTGAAACAAAGTCAAGCAAAAAAAGTTGATTGTGGATTTTTTTTAATATTTTGCTTTGTTTGAAAGATATGAATTTAAATTATTGATAAAGAACTGTACATATTGTAATGATATGTATGTAGATAACTTCATAATTCTTTGGATTTACGTAAAAAGTTATTTTAAATCGCGTGAGTACACTTGAAAAAAATGTCAAAAGCTATTTCTTAGATTTAAATTATTTTGATTAAATAATATTTTGTTAATTAATGTTATTTAAAAAAAAGTCTTTTTGATTCCGGTTTCTTGCTGGTTCTTCCCAGGGCAGAGGTTTTTTATCCGAAACAATGTTAAAAGTAAAAATTGACTTTAAATAAGAATTACATGTAATCTATATTGAATAAAAAGCATTCTATTCTATTCAATAATAATAAAGATCCTGTGTATGTGATTACTTAAAATAAAAGTAGCTTTGAGAATTCCGAAAGGATAACTGTGTTTTGTATTCACGAAGAAACTAAATAGCGATATTTTCCAGCAAAAAGGTTATTTTTATGTTTACAACAATCTTTTTAGGTTAGTATTATGCTCATATAACTCATTCACAACCCTAAAACCATTATCTTAATGATTATATTTCAATTTAAATCAAATGTATATTTGATCGTACGTAAACAAATTTAAATTTCTATAGAAGTGTTATTTTCAAAACTTTTAAAAAGTATTTTCACCAACTATAGTGTAAATCACCACATTGTGACCTGTATATCTATATGGTACTAGTTAAAATCCGTCACAAAGAACCATTTCATTAAGCTGTTTTCTGGTATGATAGGTTTTTAAATAATAACACAGCACATTGATGTATTGAACTGTTTATTCCACCGTAAATTAAAGTTCAAAATTTATTAAAATATTATGTGGTTTATTGGATTTATGTCCGTCAAGATAACAATAATATTAAACGATAATTGACAACACTAAAATTGACAGATGTCACTTTTATGTGAGATTCGAACAAAATGAGAAAATAAACCGGCAATAAATAAGAAGACTCAAATATTTTTAACTAAAATAACATAATATTTTAATAAGAGTCCAGCTGTTGTTCGTTGGTGATGATAGAATGCTTGTTTTCCTGTTTTATAATTCCAATATTTTATTATCAAAATTGAGTTGGTCTCTAAAAAGCTTAACGTGCTCAGCAGAGCGGTACAGTATGTCATGCCAGTACACCGCCTGCAACTTTAAAAGGCGCAGGTTCGGCTTCACATGGAATACTGTTCCCATCTCTGGGCTGGGGCTCCCCAGTGCCAGCTCCTTCCATTTGATCGCTTCCAGCGCAGAGCGGTATGAATCGACAGCAACCGAGCTCATTTCGATCGGCTTGACTCACTAGTGTTGCGAAGAGATTATTCGGATTAATTCCAGCCGCTCAATTTCACCATCGCAAATCGCGACAAAACTCGAGTTACCATATATACCATATCCATACCATCTGGATGATTGGCGGTCTACCACTGTGCGATTTACAAGAGGTTTTCTTCCTCGCATAACTTCCTTGTGAAATCGACTACCAACAGCGATTTTCCGGACCGATACAATTTAGGGACTTTCAATAAAAGAGCCTTCTCTTTTTTGAAAGGCCCGCAACGCATCTGCAATTTCCCTTGTGTTGCAATTGTTCATGGGCGGCGGTAGTCACTTACCATCAGGTGAGTCGCATGCTCGTTTGCCCCCTTCATATAAAAAAAGAGAGAAAATGTGTGTTATTAAAATAATGAAATTACTTATAAAAAATGTATTTGATTTTAAATTTAAATATAAATTAAGACTTTAATTAATGTTTAATAGATTTTGCAATTAATAAACGTTGACTAACAAGGTGATTTTATTGATATCCCGCAAATAAAAAAGTTTTAAAAAGTTGCAGAATATTTATAGAAATAAGGTTGACAAACTAGCCTACAGTCTACCTGATGGCAGGTGGATGCTGCGGCCCATAGACACATTTTACCATCAATTTAGATTCAGAATGCAAATTAGTTGTCGCACTTGAGGACAAAGATGGAAAGCCTTGTTACCAGGTAAAAGAGTCTCCAGTTATCGTCATTCATCATACAAAATACAACAATATTTATTATGTTACTGTTTTTCATAGTTATTTCATGTGAGCTTGGTCTTTCACTGGTCGAGCCAGTCTATTCTTGCTGATGCCATTATACGCGTGACTCTACCATACATAAGTTTCAAGTTACTTAAATAATAAAAATAAAAATAATTTGGTTCTGAAATTGTGAATCAGTTTATCTGGCAATTATCGACATCTAACGAGTCAGTAAGCTGAAATAAAAAAGGAGATTATATAGCTCGAAGAACCGACAAAAAAATACAGAAGAAAGGTTCCCGAGTGGCAGCTTCGTACTAGTAAGCAAAGTAAGCCGTAGGCGTGTAGGACGAGGCCGACGGTTTAGTTAAACAAATGACGACCTGGTAAGATATACAGGAATTCGTTGGAGTCAGGTGGCTCAGGACAGTGTTTTTGCCATTGCGAGGAGGCCCGTGTTTATCAGGAGATTTGTAAGAGGATTTAATGATGATACTGATTTTCTGGCAGGGGAGATTTTTTGGGAAAGAAACCCTTTGGAAAACCAAAATAACTCTCGAAGCTTTCTGTGTATATAGTCGCAACGCAGTGAGTTAAATTAGACACAAACTGTCAAATACTAGAGTAGGCAAAAATGGAGCATTCCCTCTATATGCAGTGACGACTTGAGCAATTCGTGGAGTACTTTTATTCGCAAAAATGTTCTTTAAATGGTTAGAGCTGGCTTTTCCGAATAATGTATTTTTACGATATTAATGCATTTTGTTCAATAACTGGTTTTATAATCTATTCAAAATATATTTCTAGCAAAATAACAAAACAGTATTAGTAATTTACACAAATTCGAGCTCTTTTAAAATAAAACGGAGCTTTGTGTAGCAGGAATCCAATTATTAAAGAATTTCACTCTATTTTCGTAGCCCTATCGGGATCTGTTCTCTCTATTTACACCTTCTTGCTTTACGCCATTTGAACTTTTTATACTAACGAAACGATACCGACACGACATGTTAAAAACATGCATAATTTTTTTTCAACTGTAAATAATATCGAATACATAACTACTTTTATTTCATTATTTTTGTACTAATTTCTCCCCACGAATCTGCAAGCCTCCTGAAACTGAAACGCTTTCATTTTCATTTAGCCACCATTGTTTATGTTCCTGTGGTAAAAAGTATTAAAGTGTAATAATGTATACTGGATTGTCTTGAGCAAATCTTTTTGCCATTTATGTTTGATTTGATAACAAACATCCAAATCTTCACAAACTTTTAAATCCATGGTATTAGTACGGTTTTTTTTTTCGACTTTATAAATAAAATTTCGTTTATCGACACCGTCGCCTTATTAATTTACTACCGTTTCTAAATGAGTGTTCGACGGTGAAGAAAAACATCGTGATGAAATCTGCATGTTTAAGAAATTAAAAACATTTGAAAGGCGTTTGAGGACCACTAACACGTACTGGGGCAGCGCGGTAGGTAGACGCTTAGTTGCCATAAAACCTTCAAAGAAATGAGAAAAGGCCTGTGCCCAGCAGTGGATCGTATATAGACTGTAACTTTTTTTTACTTTACACCAAAATTTAAAATGCTGTTCATATCCTATTTGATTTATGCTCTGTTACGTTGCAAGATTTTTTTTTATTATTGGTGATAAATAAAAAATACAAATTTAAAAATTTATGGCCAAAAACGTTCACATGCCACCAGCACACATATTAAATGGCGAGAGTTATTTTCATAATATATAAACTATAATTTAAAATTAAAAATTTTGTACAACCGACTTTAATGTAAATTAATAAGAATAACTCAAAAACTATTAGTCAGACCTTAATCAAATTTATATGGAACCACATGTGAGGTATCACCTTTCAAACAAAAAAAAAATGATCGAAATAGGTTCACCCAGTAAAAAGTTATGAGGTAACACACATAAAAAAAAAACATACAGTCGAATTGAATACTTCCTCCTGTTGAAGTCGGTAGAAAAGAGAGATTTTCTAGTAATGATAAATGTCTTAAAAATTGTTCCTCATCGTATCTCCAAAGTATCTCTAAGGAAAATCTAAAAAAGATGTTGAATATGTAACAGAGTTTATATATATAAACTTTGCTACATATTCAATAAAAAAAGACATTTTCACAAACACAAACACATACACTGCCGTCAGTCATCCTTTAAATGCAGTACTCCGTGCAAAGTGATTGACACGGCAGCATAAGGGTTAAAGAGCTCCTTATTGATGATTCTTATTGACACCCCGGAGTAATATATAAGTCAAAAATTCGTTATTTTTTTAACCTTAAATCTTCAATTGTGTGCATGCTTATAACTGCATCGAACTTCAATTATATACGTGAACTCTATTGAAGAAAAACTTTTGTGAAAAGCGAATATATGGACAGGCAAACTGACACTATACGAGTATGTGATGCGTTGCATTTTGCGGAAGTTGGCTTAGAACATTAAACGTTAACAAAAATTATATTCTAAAAATCTTGATATTCTAAAGCACCGCGAACAAACTCACAAAAATATGTGCTATTCCACTCTTTTCTGTATGTTTTACATTCCTACCATGTCCTGAAACAGCGCTTCAACTAAAAGCCTCTTTTAGCCACATTCTTTGTTAAATTGGCATAGAATATTGAATTTTTCTTATCGAAAGATACACTATTGATAAAATTTTATACTTCACTTTTGTTGTTTTGTACCTCTGTTATAACCAAACCAAGTACCATCCAAGCCAAATGAAACCGTTCTTTGCGGGTTTAGGTACTATTTTAATTTGGAGTTATTTTTGACATTATCAATTTTATTATTTTAGTTATACCAACTCATACAAATGATTTAATTATTTTTTGTTATATTTGACATGCCTATCTGTTTAAACATCAAGATAGATTAAGTTGATACTATTAATTTTACTGACTATTTTCTATTGTACTACAATTTTTTCCGGAAACAAAGAATAATTAAAAAAAAAACAAAGCTAATTTAGTTACTATTACAGATATGCGAAAGGCAAGCTATCATTAGTTATCGTTCCACAGGTGAATGATGAAATCAATGCAATCGCAACACCGCATTCTGACCATATAATTATACAGTGTTGTCAACTCGCTTTCATGTTCGGTTCACGGAATATTCGTGACCACTGACCAATAATAGTTAATTCTTTACAGTGTTTTTGTTTAAACTGTTAGTGTGTGTTTAATCTATAACTGCTTTTAAATTAAAGGCCTACAAATTTATACTTGCTTTAGTAGTGCACGCATAGCTTATAAAATATAGCGACATGCATTTTGCAAGTAGGTGGTGGGAAACATAATAGCATTACCAATGCAAGAGTAACATCTTTTTTATTTATTGTTAGCTAGTGCTTAACTACTATCCAACTTGGGGAGAAATAGTGATTATAGGTAAATTTTTACGAGGAATGTTTGACGCATTCAAAGAGATGCTTGGTGGTGTGATGGTTTTACTGCCATATATCTGTACCTATGAGATCCTTCTGGCTTTCCCTATAGTCTATTATTGTGATCACCACGGGATGACGTAAGGTTCAATTTCTTATGATACCACAACAAATTGATTTTCGTTCTACAAAAGTATGAACATATTACGCAATATACGTCTAAGCTTAACTGGCTTGTCGATCATCAGAGGCTTAATTCTAGAATACAGCTTGTTTATTTTTCGATTTTAAACTACCCATCTTCCCAACGGCGCATAAGTTTAGATCGAAGAAATCGATATTTTGTGTCATACAATTTTGTTCATCACCATTTTAAGTAGATCAAATATTTTTGGTTGCTAAAATAATCAATTGTGAAACAATGAAAACCTACCAATTCTAGCTATCCCCGTCACCACTAATCCCAGCACCACTACTCCCAACACCACTAGGAAAGACACACCACCGTCAATAATACATTATTTGTATATATTAGCGGACGCAATTTAGGGAGGGCGGGAGGTGCTCTTCAAACTAGGTCACACTAGGCCACATGATTTTATTTCATTACGTGGATATAAGCAAATTAATTTTTAACAACTGTAATGAGTGAGAATTTATTTTAAGTAAAATTAAAATGTAATCTGTCTAGCACTTCCTAATGATAACTTAAAATATATTGCTGTCAAAATGGTACATTTTATTCAGGCGTCCACCTGGACACTACTTAAATAGATATTTGTAAATATACGCGAAAGTAAAATCATATGAAATCTGCTTATACTGCGCAAATATAAATGTATTCAATGTATTTAACATTCCGACGAAGTTGTTATGGTCATGTGCAGTAAAATATTTATTAATTAAAACCTTATTGTACCTTACATATTAATACAGGATCAAATAAAAGCATTATATGCCAGTCAACTATGGGCAGTGATAGAACTACGAAGGCGGTTACAAAGAAATATACATACATACATACATATTCATATTGTACATACATACATATATACATACATATACACACATACATACATACATATATACATCAATATACACATACATATAAACATAATATACACAAATATATAATATAAAAATATGATTGTTATCAAAGTTTTCATTCGTCCAGTTGATTATAGACTAGTAGAATATATAATTTTAAAATTTGAATGGAATAATATTGTAGTATTTAAAACTGGGTTTCATCATTTCGCTGTTCTCCTTATATGCAGGTTTCCTTTATGATGTTTTATTCATATTGCCGCTTGTGGTATATAAAAACATAAAACTGTTATTAACCACTTCATTGGTGTACTAGGGTAATCAAAATCGGTATGGTATTATAAGACAAGCGCTAACCTCTGAGGTGTCACGATCTTATGATACAAATATAGTACTTAAAATCACATTTTTGTATGTTATACATTTATTTATATAACATAATATACAATATTTTATTATATACAATATTAAACACTATAATTAAAAAAAAAACTAGTGATTTAATTATCAAACAGTCCTACTCCACGCGGTATCGTGCCAAGAAGCTGTGCGTTTCCCCGCTGAATGGATATACTTAGCTTTTGAGCGAGAAAAGAGCCAGCCCTCTTATCACCAGCAGTAACGACCAGCCGCGGATGGAGTTCCTTTAGAACTTCACCGCACGTTGACCCCACGGACCGATAGTCTCTACAGCAAATGGCACAAATATGTAGTCATCTCTCAGAGACTCATATTTGCGCCACTTACTCAGTTCAGCTGCTTCTGATGCCGCCCGGCTCTAAACGAGGTACCCTGAGATGAGAGCCGCCAAAGTGTCTAAGCCAGTAGCATCATCACTAGACACCTATCTCCCCAAGGGACCAATGTCATACCGTCGGGTCTCCTGCCATCGTCTCTAAATATTCCACAAGGCTCTAAAACGGAGGAAAATTTATAGAGACAAGAGCCCTTCGGATGACATCGTTCAAAGAACCGTGCAGTGAAAACCTACCAGCACTTTTTTACAAGAAAGTCCGTGGAGCCCAAAATTGTCGACGCTGCTACCATAGGCGCTGATGGGGTTGACAAATCGCCGCTCTAGTCGGATTCCTACAGCGATGCGCAAGATTTCCCCATCAAGTAATGTGCCGAGATTGTTTGATGAAAGAGTGCAACAGTGACTAGATTCCTTAGTCGAAACAGCTAGAAGGCGTGCCTTATCTTGGTCACTACGGAAATTATGAAACAAATCTTTCTGCACCCTCTGTACCAACCGAATATCCCACTGTTTTGTTGGTTAACTTCCAGTGGAACATTTTCGCCAGGACAGAGCGTTTGCCATGTCTGCCCTGCCTCTGTAGCAAAGCACAGGTTTACTTTATTATTTAAAATTATGTTACATAAATTACTGACACTGTGCATGGAAGCAAGGAAAGCAGGCAATGCAACGCTGGATAGATTTCTCACAATACCACCAAATTTTAAAGGTAAATTAGCTTGAGTCCAGGATGTTGTATGTAAAGTTAAATTTAGAATTTTTTCTATAGCTATTTTAAGATTATTATCAATATCTTATAAAATATCCGAACATTTCCAGACTGGACTCGAGCGGAGTAAGGATGTAAATCTAGGTACAAGGAGACAATATTTTAAAATAGTAAGCGCAATGTCGGGCTTAATTTATACAATTTATCAACGGGATTAAAACTGATCAAATTTTGTTTTAAAACTTAATACTATCGAAAACAACAGGGCACCTAGCAGGTATAGTGATTCAGTACTGACAGTTTTTATTCCTGGAGAAATGTGATTGAAATTTTGAATTAAAGTGTCTCTGTGAGAAGTAGATAAATTATTGAAAAAATATTTCACTTTTAGTGCTATTTGGTTCAAGACCAATATTTTAAAATTTCGAAAATATGAGTAAGATCACTGAGGACGTCATCTGCTCTACCTCCCAGTGTACCGTCGTCCAGGTACCAGACGTTCAGCTTGGATTTCAAATTTGAAATAATGGGTTGAATTCCCAAACTGAAAAGTGCTGGACCTAGTGGGTCACCCTGTTGAACACCGACTGCAGAGTCGATAACATGGTTTTCGTAAAACAAGTTAGTATTTTGACTGTAACATTACCAAACGTAGTGATAAATTTCAGGGTATTGTTGTACTTCTTTCAGCAGGGTTACCCTATCGATAGAGTTAAAAGCATTCCTTAAGTCAACCTTCACAAGAACATCTGTATCAGAGTTTGTTAAAATGTACGCACTGAATGTACCGCCACCTCACAGCCACCTCTAGTGCCACAGCCTGGTTGATTAGGCTGAAATTTTGTCTTAAGGTTAGATATTATGTGCCTGCAAACTAATTTTGAAGTTAAGCGTCGAAATGTGGAACCAACGGCAATAGGACGGATACCGTTATCCTTTTTTTTTAAGGCACATAATCTTGCCCCATATAAGAATGGAATGAAATTTGGATTAACATTACCAGACATCATAAAGTTACATAATTTTGTAATGTCATTGAAGTACTCCGCCGGCGTCACCGACAGAAGCGCTTACAAGATCTTTAAGATATTGAGACGTAATTTCGTCAATGCCGCCAGCAGAGCCATTCGAAAATGACATAATTGCTTCTAAAGTGTCTTTTCAGAAATGTGAAAAGGTTGCATAGAAGTTTTTGGAGCGGTAAACCCTGAAAAGGATTGACCGAAGGATGCTTCTGACGAAGGCTTTCAAGAGTTTCGACATTACGAGCGGCCAGGATGTCGTCTGAGAATAAAATACGGGATATATTTTTAAGTCGCCCTCCATTACTTTCGACTCAACTACTTTTAAATCAAATTTATGACGTGGTCAAGATAAATGAGTATTAATTAGGTAATCTAAATTTTGAAAAGATGTATCTTTTTGAGACGTAATTGATTTATTTATTGTTTTATCAAAATGAAAATGGGAATACGTGAAAATAATTTTGCCAACTCAAAAGAATAGTGCATGACAATGCTTTAGCAAGCTGCATCCTCGCACCTCTAGGAATTCTTTTAACCACTGGTACATTACGATGATAATTGTAAATTTGCTCGAAAAAGGAAAAATTTGTGTCATTGAAGAAATTACTTATAGAGTTATGAATTTTACGGTAGGCTGTGAAGCCGAAATACTTTACTATGGCATCGTTTGATAGGTATAATTAATCACCTCTAAACAGCCTACCGTCGGTACAATTTTGACACTGTAGGAAATCCGGCTGTGAATGTAGGGCAGGAGATATTCATTAAAAATCTATACAGATCTCTACATCACTCAAAAGTCTTTATATTACATAGCTTCATATTGACTTGAAATGCTGTACCCGCATCTTTCCTGAAACACAATCATTTACGGCCTAAATAAAAGCACTCTATAAATGAAATATTATCACATTACTTCCCTGGATTTATTCCATATTGATAAAATTGTATGTAGATGTTATGCTTTGACAGTTGACAACGACGCAGCAGAAATATTTTCCTTTATAAATGAGTATTATGTCTGAAATCAAAAATAATTATTACAATAACTGTCTTATATATTTACTGATCTTTTGTTGAAATTAAGCCAGAATTGGCCTCTAAATAACAAAATCAAATAAGTTATACGTGTAAGTAAGTTATACGTATAAAATAAGTTATAAATTTATAGTAATATACATAGCTGACAGTTGAAAAATTTTGACAATTTTTTACACATTATACAATTTCTTCAATTTTATAATTACTTATTTTTATCATGATGTGATTTATGAATACTAATTTTGATATTTTATTTATATTGAACTTGTATTTTAAACTATCAACAAACTTTAAGAAATACTATTAAAATGAGCGTTAGTTCTAAATATATAACATATTTGCCATTTCTAAGAATGCATATAAAAATATATATTGTACTACTGCTTTGAAACATTCTATGAATGTCTTTTAGAAATATGCTGCAGAAAATTGGAGCTCTGGAGTAAGTTGTATTTGCGCTTGACAATCGCTGAATTTAATTTATTACTAGATTTGCATTCAGTTAAACTAGAAATGGCTAAATCTTTAGGTAATACAGGAGACACTGAAAGTTTTAGAACTGACCACTTGTAAACGACATAATAAAAATAAGTTCAAATTTTGAAAATGGAACTCTTTGCCAATATTATTGTGTGTGTATTTTATTAATTTGTCATTTTTACGATTTGCAGCAAATTGAAAATTGTCTGTGTCACGTCAGCATGAATTTAACGCGAGAAAATTTTCGTACAATGATTTTTATGACTTTGATGTCATTTAAGACAACAAGAAAGTTATGATAGACTTCGAATGGCCTTTCACGATAAAGCCCCATCTCGTGCCACTGTTTACAACTGGTTTAATGAGTATAAACGTGCTCGCACTAATCTCACCGATGATCTGCGTGAGGGACGGCCTTCTACGGCGACGACTGAAGATAACATCAGTGTTGTGCGGCGTATGATAGAGACTGGCAAAAGAGTGACTTATCAGCAGATTCGGACAAGCTCAGGCATCGGTGTGGTCAAGTGCACAAAATCCTCCATGAACATTTAGTCGTCAGGAAGCTTTGTGCCCGTGGATACCTCATAATTTGACAGAGGCCCAAAACTCTGTCGTGTTGATTGGTGTCGTGAAATGGTTCAAAGATTTAACGGAGGTGACTCAAATGCTGTTATGTTATTGTTATGATCCTAAACTAAGACAGTCTGCTGTCTGGGTGTTTCCTTCGAGGAGTTGCCACTAAATTGAAGAGGTCGAAGCGTGGGAAAAAGATGGTGGCCTCGTTCTTCGGAATGACAGGTTATTACGCAACAACTGTTTTAGAGGATCGAAAAACAGTTACCGCAGAGTGGTACACTAACAATTTTTGCCACTTCTCTTGGAAAGTTCAGGAGAAACGACCTCGCGGTAGATCCTCCTTCACCACGACAACGCCTCGTCACACACCGCCAAGCAAACAATCGACTACTTGGCGACGTCAGACGTAGAATTACTGGGCCCGCCCTATAGCCCGACCTCGCACCTTGCGATTTTTATTTATTTCCGAAAATAAAGAAAAACTTCGAGAAAACGTGTTATGGACGCCGAGGAAGCAGTGGCTGCGTTAACAGAAATTGAATCTCTTTATGCTGGTCAGTAATTTAAAAATAATTTAACATTATTAACTCACTTCTAGAATTTCTTCTTTTAAATATTATTTAAAATATATATTACTGAGAGTGTACTTGGTTATCGTGAATCTAATAAAATTTATACTAAAATGGATAAATAATGTCCTAATTTGCAAGCAATGGTAGGGTGAAGATACCTACTATTGCTGTAGTTATTCTTTACACTATCGTTTATAAGGAACAGTTATGGCCTAAATTAGATGTTGCCGCTATAAAATAGCTATTCTCACTGGATACAACATTTCAGTAAGGAGATGTCATATTTTAATATAATTTCGCCAAAATCAGAGATTATTTAAGACAAACGACTCGCCTGGCTTCGCCTTATTAGGATCTATTAATGTGGCGTTTTTAGATTTAATATTGTCAAAGACCATTTATTTTCCTAATGTTTCGCTTTTCAATCTTCCTACCTTAAAGTTCTTTGGATAAAATGTAGCCCAGCCTCTTTATCTGTTTGTAAGGTTTCATTACAATCGGTTTAGCCATTCAATGATTAGCCTGGACAGACAGACAGACAGATCGACACAATTTTAAAATTATTGTTTATGTCTAAATATCATGCAAATAGTCCTCCCCAAGTCTAAGAAGCCAGTTATTTCAATATTACAGACATACACTTAGATTTTATTTATATGTACAGATAAGCGTGTTCAAAACAGCGGTAAAATACAGCGGTAGATAACGTTTACTAATACAGCAACAGAATAGCGCAAAATATTATCAAATTTTTATCACAATTTTCGAATTTCATTCTCTTCGGGCACGTGATAAATCAATACTTAAATAATTAATATGGTAACTAAGCGCTAATCCAAGTCAAGGTAAAATAATAAATAAGAAAAACGATAGGAGATTTCACGTAGCTTTTAGTTTAATATTAAAGTCAACGTAAAAGGAAACATAGAGACTCAAAGGAAGGAACTCTTCAATAACTGTTAGAAACAAATGTATTTTTATTATTATTTCGAAATGATCAAATGTCAGTGTTTTTAGAATGTACAGTCTGAGAATATGTTAGCGGAGGATTTTATAAAAGAAAAATGGTATTATCGACAAGACTCAGTTCCTCCCATTTAAAATTACATTAGTATTTACATAAATGTTTAACATTTGGAGTTAGTTGGAGATTGGTTTATACATTTTATTTTAGTGCCATTTAAATGAAAATAATAACATAACTAATTTACTAATTATGATTATTTACTAATTTAGATATAGCATTATTTACTTCGTCATATTTTTCTGATTGTCGTTTTAATTTGAAAATTAATGATGTGTCATCAGCAAATAATGTTATATTATGGTTATCCCCTACTATGTAAGGTAAGTCATCCATTTGTGAATTATCCCATGCATTGAAGATATATTTAATCAGCTCAACACCAGCATCAGTTGTCGAGCGACTGCTTGTGAAAGCAATTGATTTTATAGTAAACTAGCTGTTCCCGCGACTTCGCCCGCGTGTTATTTAGGGTTTTAATGTTTTTTCGCGGAACTAATTCTTATTTTATAATAAAAGTAGGCTAAGTTACTCCTTATAACCTCAGCTATCTGCCATTGAAGTCCCGTCAAAATCGGTCCAGCCGTTTCGGAGATTAGCCAGAACAAACAGACAGACAGACAAAAATGTTAAAAATTGTTTTTTGTTATTAGTACCGTATATACTTTCATGTGTCTTTAGTAAAAGCTGTTATTTTAATATTACAAACAGACACTTATATTTTATTTATTTGTATAGATTATTTATATTAAAAAAATTACATTAGTTAAAGAATAATTTTTCATCAAACATAAAAGAAAAAAGTAAAATGTGCTTTGAGTAGGCATAAAATATCCGTGGATTTACATTAAATATTAAATATGAATATAAAATCTTGCACAAAATATAAAAAGACAGAGGTAATTTCAAAATATTTCATAGGCGCTTACTATTGAAAATACAAGCAAAAACAAAGCGCAGTCAAACTCACAGTACAATAACCCGTTAGGTCACGCAAAATAAACAACTAGATGTGTTAAGAAATTTGTTCCTGCTCGTAAATAAATTGTGTACTACTAGTTGGGTATAATGTGATAAGCTGTTAATTATTGTAGTATATATAAGATACTTTAATTATGTTTTAAAATGAGTATGTATTTATTTTAGTGTAAGTATATTACGTATTTCAATATTTTGTAATGTTCATTTTGTTAGTTTTGTGTAAGTTATTAATATTGTATACATTTAACTATTTTTGTGCCACTATGGACCTAATATTGTTGTAGTTTGGTGTAAATATACATTCTTATTTACAAACTAGCTGTTCCCGCGACTTCGCCCGCGCGTAACTTAGGTTTTTATTATGTTGCGCGGAACCCTAATTCTTTTCTAAAATATAAGTAGCCTAAGTTACTCCTTGAAACATCAGCTATCTGCCAGTGAAAGTCCCGTCGAAATCGGTCCAGCCGTTTCGGAGATTATCCGGAACAAACAGACAGACAGACAAAAATTTAAAAATTGTGTTTTTGTTATAAGTACCGTACATACTTTCATATGGATTTAGTAAAAGCTGTTATTTTAACATTACAAACAGACACTTCACTTATTAAATAAATAAAAATTCTATATATTTTAATAGATTTTATTTTGATCATCATCATCATCATTACAGCCCTTCACAAGTCCACTGCTGAACGTAGGCTTCCCAAGGAATGCCACAAAGCACGGTCCTGAGCCACCTGCATCCATCGACTTCCCATGTCTTACCAGGTCGTCACTCCATCTAGTGGGGGACGCCCTACACTTCGCCTGCCGGTACGAGGCTGCCACTGAGAACCTTTCTTCCCAATTTCTTCTTTTCTTTCTTGTTTTGATGTAAAATTTTAATTGTCGCTTAAATGTAATATTTTACAATATCTTTTGATGATATTTTATGAAATGTAAAATTCATTTTACATGCATTTAAATTTTGTTTAAGTAATGATTCAGCGAAGCCAGAGAAGAATTCAGTGTTTTAGTGGTTAAGATCGGAATATTAGTAAAATATTTCAAAAACCATTGCAACATCCTGATCTGCTTCAGTTAATTTGTTGTTAAAACTTAACTGGTAGTTTGAAATGCGAGAATTGACCTACCAGTTTCACTTTTAATTATACTCCACGTCATATTAATTTTATTAGAAGCTGTCTTAATTTTGTTGTTCAAATGCAAAGACTTGGCTATGGATCGCACCGTTTTAAATATTATTTAATATTTTTTACATACCCCAAATTGACGCTAGGATGACCTTCCATGGTAAAGTTCATATAACCTTTTTCAGCACTTATGGACTCCTACTGTCGCCTATTCATTGAATGCCTTCCGACTATTCAAGGAGAATGTTTTAGAAGTAAAAGTATTATCAAATTCATTGGAAATACTCTTAAATAATGTTCCATAAAATTCAATTGGATCATTTAGGTATGTAAGTGATGGAAGTTTTTCACTATGTTACTTCTAAACTTCTCCAAGCGACGTGAATTTACTGGAACAAACACAACTATCTCATCTACTTGCTTTTTGTAAACATAAGGTAATGAAAATAATTGTCCACTGTGATCAGAACTCAATTTTGAATGGTACAGTTATGCAACGGCTTAATATTGTAAAATATTATCAATACATGTTGCACTAGATTGACGTTGGTTCTAAAATAAATTAAAAAGACCATATGATTTAAACAATGATCTAAATTTAATATTGGTGGAAGCTGCGGCGACAGTGCCTCCCCTACCGCTGCAGCCGAGGCGGAGTCGCGGAGGGAGAGGAGTATGGCGATGCGCCACTCGTCCTATCCTCTGACGGGGCCGCATCGTTGATGCGGTGGTGGTGGGGCTGCGGAGAAGAGGTGTGTCGGTATTGCGAGGCACCGCTTCCCTACCCTCCGCAGCCGAATCTTGGTTGGCGGTGGAGCCATAGACCAGATCCGCCGCTGGGGTCACAAAGGCTAGTGCTTCAGTGTGCTCGTTTTCCTGGCCCCATGGCCTTCGCGCATCGGACACCATGGAGGTAGGCGCGCCGTGTTCTGGTGCGCTTTACCTGAGAAGGAGATGGGAGGTAATTCTCTCCCGGTAGGAGCTGCTATGGGGCGGCCACGGCGCTGTTGGGGCCACGGACGTGTGCGAAAGAGTCCGACATAACCTGTCCTTGCCCCCACGCGAGTGTGGGGTAATGAGCATTTCCCATGTAAAAAAAAGATTCAGCAATACGCGTTGGCTCTAAAAATAAATTAAAAGAACATATGATTTAAACAATGATCTAAATTTAATATTGGTGGAGAAAGCTTCTAGGAGATTGATATTAAAGTCTCCACATATTACAACAGATTTATTCTGTTTATTAAACTTAATAACTTCCTCCATAATTTTTTCAAAAGTATCATATATAGAACATGGGGTCTGTAGACACTCACAACAATGAGGTGCTCAAACTCAACACATGCCATTTCTACAGTTCGCTCTGCAGAGAGGCTCACAATATCTTTACGTTCTTTACATGACAATAATTTACTAGCTAATCTTAAGGAGCCACCTCTTAAAACCGTTCCTCTATTGAAAGAACTGACCACCTGGTGATTACTGAATTAAACATTAAGTTACGAGCTTTTAACCATTGTTCAGTAATAGATAAAATATGAATATTGTTGCTATTTAAGAACAATTCAATTTCTAGATCTTTGCCTATCATGCCTTGTATATTTTGATGTACCAGGTGTAAACAATTTTATTATGCCTTTTTGGAGTCATAATACCATTAAGGATTTTAAGCTGCATTCTAAATTATTTAAATTATTATAACTGCTAGAGATTATCTCTATTGTCTCGTTTTCTAATTTAAATAACTTGGAACCAATTCCAAATAGCATATTAAGTCCTTATGCTGCTCAATAGAAGCAGATGTCTGGGTAGCGAAGTCCTTGGCTGAGTTAATATATAAACAATAAGATAGCCCATTTGCTATCGGTCTTAAATTTTTTAAAAACGTTACCCACACTAGGATTTTCTCTTGTATCGTGGAGTCAGTTTACGAACATAAATTGCACAAGGACAAACATGCAGACCCGGAACAATTATTTGTGGCCATACAAATACTTGTTCCGTGCGGAATCGAACCAGGGCCCCAGCGCAGCAACTCATTGCTAAGCCACTGCGCCACGGAGCCGTCAACTTTTGGATAAGTAATACTTATCCCTAGTCAAAATTTCTCAATTAAATTATTTATTTCTATTAAATTAATTCTATTCATATAATTATTACAATTAAATGTCAAGTTTAAATTATTATTACATGGCAAATTATTCATTAATAAATTTAAATCGTATCTTATTTTATTTTCCTGTGGCCAACCAAATCAAATGTACATTTAAAGTATTTAGATAATCAATATATTTTAATAAATTATAATAATAGTGTGCCTCTGATGTAAAACATTGCCTCTTCTCCCACTTCTTTATCCTCTCTGAATACCAGCGTCAAACAGCAGTTTTATGCTGCTGTGTTTCGTATGGTGAATGTAGAGAACCGGCGACCCTTTTACTGGAAACGAGGCATTCCATTTCGTCAGGAGTGAAACACAACTGCATTTTGATTCTTAATTAGGGTTAATGTAGATATCTATATGCCACAGAATCTACTTACCATTAGGTGAATTGTGTGCTCGTTTGTCACCTTTATTCTATAAAAAATGTATAAGAAATTGTCCTAAAGAAATGTGTTTATTTTCATCATGACTGTTTATCATTAGACTTGCCTTTTCCGTTATAGGAAAGATTATTAACTTATTATTTTGAATTAAATTGCTGATTGGCCGTGTAGTGGCGGTGTAAATATATCCACTACACCATATTATCCCGTAGGTGTAGTGGATATTTTTAACAGGCGGCAGAGGAAAACCAAACCAGGAGATGGGCAGCAACGTCTTCCTTATAACGTAAACTGCAATTGCCATCTCCCTCCCAAGCGTAGCAACTATGCTAATTTTAAATTAGTGTATATAATACGAAACGCTATTACCTTAATGTTTAGGAAACTGTTACTCCTAAAGAATATGAGACACAACATGCCTTGCTTGATAATGTACATGTTAAGTTATTCTACAACAATAATAAGTATTATATATAAATTTTTAATTAAGAATTTAGTTTTCTGGATCATGAGAATAAATAAATAAATAGAATCTCATATAACTAGGTTATACTAACTTTTTCCCCACGAAAATTTATTTTGATTTCTGTGTTAAAGAAAGACACCACTTATTATCAGGTGCAGTCAAACATTAGCTTATTAATGATATGTTATATGATAATCTATACAAATGTACAAATAAAATTAAAGTGTTTGTCTGTAATTTTGAAATAACTAGCTTCTATTGAACTCATGGGTTTATATGCATGCTATTAAGACAAAAATAGCCATTTAAAAAAATCAGTCGGTCTGTCCGGGATAATCTTCAGAATGGTTGAATAGATTGTGATGTTACGAACAGATAGAGAACAATGCCTGGAGGATCTAGGCCATATTTTATCTGACGTAAAATAGATAAAATAAAGGTCATGGTTATATTAAGTCTAATAGCGACCCATTAATAAGTCTGATAGGACTTATTCTCTGATAGGCCGCTAGTATTATAATAAAATATTTTGCCATGTGGAAGCGGTGTAGAGATTCATCACTATTTCATCCTGCAGTTGTTAAAAACTACTATAGGGTATGTAAAATATTTCATAGCTTCGATACAAAATATAACCATCCTCTTTTCACCATACGTAAAATTACTTAAACCGAGTTTTTTAAACCCTTACAGTTTAGCCTATTAGTCCACTGCTGAACATATGAACATAGGCCTCCTTCATAGATTGCCTCATTTTGTCATTGTTACCTTGGCCAGCAGGTTGGCAATCGCAGTTTTTATTTTAGTCCTTAATAGGAAGACGCTGCCCATCTCCTGATTTGATTCCATCTGTCGCCTCTTACGACACCCGATGTGATATGGGAGGTGGATATTCTTACATCGCCACTACACGGTCAAGTTTTGTTAAAGGTGCGAGATATCTGGTACTTCGACCGACATCCTCTGGCCAAACTTGCCTTGTCCAGCAGCCGACTTTTACGTGCTGTTTAAAAAGTAAAGAATATAATCTTAGTAAAATATTTTTTAATTTCTTTTTACATAAATGAAATGTTATTACGAATATCGTTTCTAGGCATATTAATTAGGTTCTAAATTATAGCTCTATACAAAACCCCTCCGGTCTCAATTAGGGCTCACATATACTTTTCTTTATATATAGCCCGATAGTGCAATCAGCTAAGCGTTTAGATGTGGCACTGCAGGCAGTTTTGATTTCCGCACGGTACGAGTATCTGTAAGGGTCTAGGTGTTCGTCCATATGTATGTATGTAAAACGCCTTTCCTATGCTGAAGAAATTCCTCTTTGTGAAGACCTTTTTATAATATGAGAAAATGGTTTTGGTCTTTAAATTTACAAATAAATTAATCTTAAAAGCCGATGTTTGAGTCTCTTCCATGGAATTATAATTTCGTTAATTGAAATATTTATGTTAGTTATGTATGCATATAGGCACAAACGTAAATAATGACCTTTAGTTTATCCTGCCTTCTTGTCAATCGTGGCAAATATGGCAAGTTCCCCCCGATCACGCAAGCTATGGGGGAGACATAGGTCTCCCCATAGCTTGCTTGCTTGCAATTTTGATAGGCTGAAATGATTAAATTAATGAAAGTATTATTTTAATAATTTAAAGGAGCAATATTATTAGTTTCTCGGAAACTGCTCTAACGAATTAAATGATAATGTTTTACTTTCCCAGCTTTTCTACATAGTTGTCATCCCCGAAAAAAAAATCTTCTTTTTGAAACTTAAAACTCGCTTACTCGAATACAATATATACAAGACTAAAATAACATAATCCATGTTAAATAAAACAAAATCAATTCTATTCTAATTCCATTGTCATGATATGTACTTGACATGGAACTTAATTAAAGTTTCTACTTTAACACTTAACAAATACATCTCATTCGAGTTTACTGCCGTCAAAAGACGCTCCCACGCAAGCAAACATTGCTTAATTAATTTACCTGCGATTTCAGTTACTTTAACATAGCGAAATCATTGAGATGAAACGTGACATTTTTTTCATACAGTTAATTAATACTTGTTGTTTTTCTTTTTCAATATTTTTAAGTATTCAAGGTTATATTCTTTTGCCTATTTGCCGCGTGGTAGCGGCGTAAAGTAATCCATTACCCCATTTCGTATAGTGACTTCGTAAGTGGTCATTATGTGAAATGCCAGAAAGATGTTATAACTTTCAACAGATGGCGGTAAAACTCTCGTACACGCAAGGCGAGAAAAATTCAGATCACAGGTGACGAAAGGCAGAGTTAATGGTGACGTCTGGTACTGGTGTCAGTCCTATCAGGCGTGGTGATAATGGCATGTTCTCTTTATAGACGGCAGAAACCAATGTCTGGCAGTAGTATTATGCGTTTTGTTGCCGAAGAAGAATAGCTCTGTATTCTTACCAGTTTTATTAAATAATTCTTATAAGGTATATCGTTTAAAGAGGTCATTGCTTTTAGGGTAAAATTTAATGCACAATTCAAAATACACGTTAAAGCAATTTCCTCGGATACATGTAACGAATATACCAAATATAAAAACAAATGTAGCAACGCGTTCGCTAGACAAACAACCCCTAAGTGGTTATTCACATCGTTGTATTTATGTATTTGCGTACACACCTCAATTCATAAAACTCTAAAAACATACTGATGGTGGAACAATCAGTTTATATACCGATGACGAAATGTAATGCAGCTAGCACCTAGGGACTAGAGACTAGGGCTAGGGACTCAATGTGAGGGGGGTCAGATTCTACGCTCATTGATCTGCCCCGTGTGATTATTATTTCAGGAGGCGTACTTAGGCCTGCTAGCGCTTTATTGAAAACGCACCAAAAAACAGTTGATGATTCTAATGAATATAAGCTATACATATTGCAACAATTTTGAGGTATTTGTCTAATGAATTTAAGCTTCTCCATCATCTTCTTCAGCATCTTCATTAGATGCATTACTTCCATATCTAGAAACCAGAAAGCTAAATAGCTAAATAGAAGGCTAATATTAAAGGCTGAGATGTGAAATCAAATCAATTTATTTTATCCAGATATTAACGTAACCAGAAATAAATTTAATGGGAATGAAATGTCTGATTTTGTATTCGTTACCGTTAACGTTAAAGCCTATCATAAGTCCACTGCTGAACTTAGGGCTGCTCCATAGATTGCTGCATAGGGGAGATATTTGCCATAGTTGCCACGATTGGCAGGCGAATTGACAACTGCAGTTATTTATTTATTATTTTTTATTAGGAAGACGCTGCAGCCCATGTACTAATTTCATTCCCTTTGTCGCATCTTACGACACAAGATGATAAGGGGTAGTAGATATGTTTTGTTCGTTGTTTCTTTTTATCAATTATCATAATTTCCTATTAAAAATTAAGAAAAAAAAACGATAGTTGGTTAAAATTCATGACGGACTATAGTCCTGAATGGTAAATCATACTAGCTTTTTAAAAGAATAATCAAAATATCCAGATGTAAATATTTAGACGAGGGACAGTAAGCACCGCTACAGAATTCAGACGTCTGTTATTGACCATAATGCATCATGTCCAGAAGTGAATTGTTTACGTGTTCTGAAAAAAAAAGTGTCTATAGCGTGATATGTAAAGGTCAAAGTGAACAAGCTTAATTAAACGACAATTAAAAAACTGCAACTAACATTACAAAAAATAACACGCATACATATGTAAAGTTTATGTCATTAGTTTTATGCATATGCAAATATTATTAAATATCACAGAACTACCAACGAATAGTCATTAACGTGAACCGATTATTAAAATAAAAACAGTTCACATTTTCTTGATATAAATGCAGCGATTGATTCAAATGGCGTAGCAGCACGCGATGAAATAACTGCGGCTAATGAACTTATCATTTTAATGTATTATTATGTTCCTTGATAAAAATAATTTATGATTAAATATTACTAAATTTCTAGCTTCGGCCTAGGACTCATCGTAGTTCACACGCATAATTTTATTATTGATATTAACAGTTTAATAATAATCGTTTATTAATTTACATAGCACTAAAAATACAATTTTTATTGGCATGGAAAAAAAAAGATACTTACCGTCACATATACACATCAACACCGTCTAGGGATATTGTGTATAAAGTTTTTAAACTCAAAAAATACTTGCGGTTTTAAAATCTTTTTAAGAAAGCTTATATTTGAAGAAAGCTTATTTTTACAAGATTCCAAATTTGAATTTGAAAAAATACATTAAAAACAAAAGATTTATTTTTTATTTATTTACGGCCATGCAGTTGGTTCAAAGGCTCCAGTCAGAGCACCAGTTGCTTGTGGTGACCAACTGGAGAAGACTGCATGAAGCTAAGCTTCATGCTCGTGAACGCTTCTTACTCCAGCACTACGCCGCGCCAAAATCGTGGGCGAAAATACAGTGGGCTCGTGAACATTTGCTCTGGGAAGATAACAGTGGTCTGTAGTGCTGTTTACTGATGAGTCCGATTCGGTTTCCATCCCGATTCACAAAGTACGCGTATGGCGATTTCCTGATCGTGAGAGCACTCTGCAATATCCCAGCAAGACTATGATAATTTGATTCAAAGCATGAAAAACCGTTGCAGGATCGTTGTTAGTATCATGGGTGATTTTACTGACTACTGATTCCTCGCATAATTGCAGAAAACGGAATAATTTAGCTTTGTTTTCACTTTTCTTGAAAACACATTTGTCATTAGTTTACCATTATTTTACTTTTCCTTTTATATAAATAAAACTTCATTTATGTACGCAAAAAAAATTGTTTTATTCTGTAGTCTAGTCTGATAAATAGGCTTTGTAAAAACATATACAAACATGTAATATATTATTTATAAAAAAAATTTAGTAAATTGATAAAATACGAATTATCCCAGGACGATTTTGATGTTTGTATATATTTTTCCTAATATTCATGATTCAGGTGTGCTTTGTTAATGATTGACGATAACCGAAAATTTGTAACTGGTAGAAGGCATTACATCTTTGCCCTCAGGGTTGATAACGCATCTGCTTTAGATAATAGATGGTAATTGGCTACTGCCTGTAATCATATGCATTCGTTGTCTCCAACCAATTTTTAAGAAATACGTAGCATTTCTTAAAATTGGTTATGTGCTAATCCATGATGAAACAGTAGCCAATGTTATAATACTTGTTTTATCTGATAAATAAGGATTCATCTGCTATTCAGAGATAAAGCTAAAGATGATTGTTAAGCATGAGCGTCTTTCATAGTAGGAATAATATTCCAAAAACCAGCGAACGCAGTAACATAATGTTGTGCTCCATTGGTATTGCACCTGTTTGTGTATTTTACATTTATTGGCGCATATTACACTTGGCGAAACTTCATCGTATTTAAATAAGATTTACATGTACTTGTTTCACATATATTTTGATTTATTCACTGTAAAACACACCGGTTTTATTTTACGTATCAGAAGAGAATATAAGTAATAAGACTTTAGATTAACTCAAATGAGTTTAATACGACATTTAAAATAAAATGAGAATTAATACGACATTACAATATTCCATCATAAATCGAGGTCATCTCCAACGACTCTTCCTTTATCCAATACATTACTCACAACATCATTAGATGAGATTTTCTTAACCTGTAATTTGACATAATTGCTACACTTGTGATCTATCGATCACAATACCGAATCTTTACATCCTGTCTGTGTGTTTTGAAATTTAGCATATGCACGAATTGGGAGCCACTAGGTTTTCGAGAGATTCCTTAGTCGTATCTTACGACACCACGGCATTAGATGTGATCATGAATTTTCTTGCGTCACCACAAATTTATTCTCAAATATTTCGCATTAAGTATGTAGTAATGGTGTTGAATAAAACTACTTTTACGGATTTATCACGCAATACTACTTATTTTCAGTTCCGCCGTTTCGGTGCTTTGCAGCACCTATGGTCACGGGAACTGAGGTGATTGATGTACCGATGTTAAAGTTAACCCAGAGCCTTAGCTTTAATTATTACTTTGGTCTGATCTACGCACAATAAACTTACTATCTCTTGAAATCTTGCAGTGATATGTTTGGCTTTTTAATTTTATTAATTACAAGATCCCAAGCAGGTGGTATGTAGCCTCCTTCTCTATTGAAATTAGAATATTTTTTCAATAGCCTCACATATCATCTTTGTGGAATCGCTGTTTTCGCGAGGTTGTGGTCTATCAAATCTGATGTAATGGCGAAGCCGTCTAGTATATGGTCACAAATTATTCATAAAATCCGTAAAAGTTGTTTCATTCAATGTGTAGTGTTCGCGTAAATATAAGAAATCATTATGTAGTAATGGTTTTCAAATACTATGGTATGAAAAGTAATACTATAAATAGATGTTTTTTTTTTTCAGAATAAATATTTAGGTAAGATATTATTATGCCCTTGAGTAGGCACTTCCATGTGATCGATATCATAACAGCAATGCACCAGTTTTACATAATTTATGAGTGTTACTTTTTATTGAATTTAATAATATAGGATATCTGACAACACCTAGGTACCTTTTCTAGTTATCTAATATTCTATACTGCTTTTTATGTATTCTATAGAATACATATATTATAAAAACCGGTGTTCTATAGAATAATGGATTATGCAGATTGCGGATAGTATATAATATTATATTCTTAGGGTAAGCCTTCCTTATATTTTCTTTATTTCGCACTATTTTAAATATATATTATCAAAACCAAGATGACGTGGTATGTTCCACTGTGTTTTGGACCCGGGAAAGAAAACTGCGCTGCCGAACCTAAGCTGTAAGCAGCCTCCCTTCATAATTCCATACAATATTACAGCTTACTCTGCTGCATCTTATCAGAAATGTCGGGTACATCTAGCTATCCAAACTCATTCATCATTACAGCCCTTCACAAGTCTACTGCTGAACATAGGCCTCCCCAAGGAATGCCACAAAGCACGGTGCTGAGCCACCTGCATCCATCGACTTCCTGCATGTCTTACAAGTCATCACTCCATCTAGTGGAGGGACGCCTGAACTTCGTCCGCCGGTACGAGGCCGCCACTCGAGAACCTTTTTCCATCGGCATCGTCAGTTCTTCGAGCTATGGCTGAGCCCATTGCCCCTTCAGCTTACTAATCCGTTGGGCTATGTCGGTCACTCTGGTTCTGCGGATATCCTCATTTCTAAATTTATCACGCAGTGAAACTCCGAGCATAGCCCTCTCCATAGCTCGCTGAGCGACCTTGAGCTTCTCATCCGTCCAGCAGTAGGGACCACGTCTCAGTTACATGGGTCATCACTGGCGCACTGGTTGTACAGTCTCGTTTTAGGTTTTGAGGTATACCTGACGAGAAGATGTGTATGCCGAACGCTGCCCAACCGAGTTGAATCCGTCGATTGACCTCTTGGTCGAAGTTGGACTTACCTAGTTGGACTATTTGTAAACCTCATCAACAACTTCGAGCTTAGTGCTCACAACATACCGGCATAGGTGTGACATGGACATTAAACATAATCTTTGTTTTGTCCATGTTCATCTTAACCTATCCGTTGGGAGACACTATTGAGTCATGAGCATAGTGTAGGTCCTCCAGCGATTCTGCCATAAGAACTATATCGTCGGCAAATCGAAGTGAGTGATGTATTCGCCATTGATGTTAATACCGTATCCTTTCCAGTCCAGTAGCTTGAGACGTCTTCCAATGCAGTGGTGAATAGTTTCAGGATATAACGTCACCTGTTCACCTCTGCAGTTGGATAGGTTGCGTACTCGATTCTGTACTCGGATAGCCATCGTAGCCCTACTGTACAAACACTTCAGCACTTCGATATACCGACAGTCAACATGGCACCGCTGAAGGAACTGCAGCACCGCCCAAATTTCGACGGAATCAAAGGCTTTCTCACTAGTCCACATACGCAGGCAAAGTGGGATTGTACTCTTTGGTCTTCTGCTGGTTTTGAAGGGTGTTTATGTGGTCTATGGTAATAAAGCCTTTCGGAAACTGGCTTGTTCGGGGGCTGGAGTCGATTCGTAATGACTCTCGAAAACAGCACTTAGACGCGACTCAGAAGGAAATCGGTCTGTAGTTCTTAAAGAGCGTTATCGCTTTTCTTGAAGAATAAGACCACCACTGCTCCACACCTGGAGTAGTGCCACCATGGAGGACGGAATTGAGCTTATGATGACTTCAAGTACCGGTTTTCCACCGCTTTTAGAAGCTCTGCTGTAATTCCATCCTCATCCTGGGGCCTTGCCGTTTTAAGGTGCTGGAGAGCCATTCTTATCTCGCTCAGACTGACGTCCGGGATATCTTCGGAATAGTGTCGGATAAAACTCGCTCTTGGATCGTTACTCACACTTGCGTGTGGCTTCAAAGATGATGTATAGCTGCCCATAGAACCTCTCAATCTCACTCAAACTTTCAGGTGTCCGGAAACGATGCTGCCACACTTTCTTTGGCTTTGACAGTTGGCTCTTTCTGGCAGACAGATCTCTGGCAAAGACTTTGGATATGGTTCCGCTCGATTGCTTCTTCAATACAAGCTGTATTGAAGTTGCGTAAGTCCCGCACATGCATTTGGAGATCTGTCTGTTCAGTTGCCTGTATGCTGTCAAATCTGTTGTCCAAACTCATTAAGTTCATTATATTCATTGGAAGCTTGAATAGTACAGTAATTTACTGTGTATCGGTCCTCATTTACAAGTAATTACAATAGTTCTATGATGTTCATATAGACATAACCATAAATCATAACCCCAGATTTTTAAAACATTTGTGTCTGAATACGAATATTGGTTGTTGTGTGTTACCAGAACTATACAAATACTTGTCAGATACCTCAAACGTTAGTCAACCCTATTTGTTATTAAAAAGGTACTATAATATTAATAAAGAGTTGAAAATTGGATACAAAAGAAATAAATAATATGATTTATTTAATATTAAGTCAATAAGTTTAACACTTTTACCATTAATTTACTAATGGCTGTTATCTACTGGACTCAATAGATCAATTTAACATAGATATAAAACAAACTAATTTATGAACGTTTATGAGTAATTAATTTTAATTTCTAAAACCAAGTCCGGTCTAAAAATTATCAAGCATAATAACTGACTTATAATTATATCTCATCAGCAACGTTTTCACAAACTGAAATTAAATTACTTTAACTCAGCGTTTTCGCTAAATTGAATAAGTTTCGAGACATTGTTTAAAATATAACTAACCTGAAATTCTTTGACGGTCGCTAACTTGATGTAACAATTTCAGTTGCGTTATTGTTAAGAAGTTAATCAATTTCTAAGCTAATATTTCACGGCAGTCATAAAAATAAAAAAGTATTTGACAAGATAATAAAACTTTACTCTGAAATTGACCAAGTACGTAGACGTTTTACTTAAAATAAAAAAAAAATCAACAATTAAAATATTGGATTTAAATTTACATATCATAATAAACAATATTTTATTAAAAACTATACTAACAAAAACTAAAACTAGTAATTTAATTATCAAACAGTCCTACTCCGCGGTATCGTTCCAAGAACGCTGGCTGCGTTTCCCCGCTTAATGGCTATACTTAGCCTTTGAGCGAGAAAACCAGCCCTCTTATCACCAGCAGCAACGACCAGCCGTGAATGGAGTTCCTTAAGAACTTCACCGCACGTGAACCCCACGGACCGATTGTCTCTACAGCAAATGGCACAAATGTAGTCATCTTTCAGAGACTCATATTTGCGCCATACTCAGTTCAGCTGCCTGATGCCGCCCGGCTCTAAATGAGATACCCTTAAAATGAGAAGGCTTAACAAAGTGTCTACACAAGTAGCATGCCACATTAGGCTTTACCTCTCTCCCCAAGGGACCAATGTCATACCGTCGGGTCTCCTGCCATCGTCTCTAAATATTCCACAAGACTCTAAAACCGAGGAACATTTATAGAGACAAGAGCCCTTCGATTGACATCGTTCAAAGAACCGTGCCGTGAAACTTACCAGCACTTTTCTTACAGAAAGTCCGTGGAGCCCAAACTTGTCGACACTGCTACCACAGGGGCACTGATGGGGTTCACAAATCGCCGCTCCTAGTCAGTTCCTACAGCGATGCGCAAGCTTTCCCCATCAAGTAATGTGCCGAGATTACCTAATGGTAAAAGCGTGTAACCAGTGACTAGATTCCTTAGTCAAAACAGCTAGAAGGCGTGCCTTATCTTGGTCACCATGGAAATTATGAAACAAATCTTTCTGCACCTCTGTACCAACGGAATATCCCACTGTTTTGTTGGTTAACTTCCAGTGGAACATTTTCATGCAGGACAGAGCGTTTGCCATGTCTACCCTGCTTCTGTAGCAAAGCACAGGTCTACTGTATTATTTAAAATTATATTACATAAATTATTGAAACTATGCACGAAAGCAAGGAAAGTAACGCTAGAAAGATTTCTCACACCAATACCACAAATTTTATAGGTAAAGTAGCTTGAGTCTAGGCTGTTGTATTTAAAGTTAAATTTAGAATTTTTCTATAGCTATTTTAAGATTCCAGACTGGACTCGAGCGGAGTATGTAAATATAAATACAAAAGAGACAATTATTTTAAAATAGTAAGCGCAATGCCGGGCTTAATTTATACAATTTATCAACGTGGTTTAAAACTGATCAAATTTTGTTTTTAAAACAGGTTTATTACTATCGAAAACAACGAGACACCTAGTAGGTATAGTGATTCCGTACTGACAGTTTTTATTTCTGGAGAAATATCATTGAAATTTTGAATTATTTGTTTGAAGGTCAAGTGAGCGCTAGAGAAACGACGATTGCAAGACGTTGTCGATAAATAAAATGTTTGCACAAATTATCAATTACCTTGTAGTGGCGGTGCATGAATATCCATATCATCTCGTGGATGCCGTAAGAGACTTGGGGAAAAGGGTTATTTTTAAATAACCGTGAACATCGTTCCGTTACGAAAAGTCAAAGTGAAAAATCATCGTGACTTTGTCTATCTATATAACTATTGCATAACTACTTGTAACATTAGAACGACTTATAACGTGACCTTATATATGCATTTTAGATTTAGTTAAAAGTTAAAGTTAAAGTACAGCCTATTATACGTCCACTGCTGAGCACAGGCCTCCTATCATTTCTCAGAGGGTTTTAGGGCAGGAAATGTCCGCCGCTGGCCAGAATGCGTGTTGGCGAACTTCACGTGTCTTCGAAATATTTTTTCTTATTTCTCGGACATGCAGGTTTCATCACGATGTTTTCCTTCACCGCCAGCACGTGGTAAATTACCAAAATTGCAATTAACAATTTCATTGGTGCCGGCGAGGATCGAACCGACTTTGTGGAATATGAATGTCTAGAAAACATCGGTATAGATACGTTACATCGTAAGAACCTTACTAACTTTGCTAAATAATCACTGTAAATTATAAAATTATATGCAACCTACAGGATATATAGTTCGAAAATCACATGGAGCAAGTGTTTGCATAACCTATAATATTTTTAATGGGTTTATTTTATGTTTGTCCTTGTGTAATTTAATGTATTTAATATTTAACGGCTCTACGACATAGACGAAAGTCCTAGAAGTAACTTTAGCTTTAACTAAATTAAAAAAAAATTGAATACGTCTTCGAGAATATGAAATAAGTTAATAAACGAAAAAAATCCATAAAAACTAATTTCATTAAATATGCAGTGTTCGCGTAAAAATAAAAAATCATTAGTTTTAATAGTTTTAAGAATCCTCATAAGTCTGTAAACAGTTCACTGCTGACATCACATGATTTACATGTCTCGTAACAGTTCATCTTCGTATTTTAATTTGGTAGACAATTAGACACTGACTGTACGTATAATTATTTAATAGAACAAGTATTATAATAATTATAAAATAATTACGTCTTTGAGGCTTGAGGCTAATAGCGCGTTCGGTAGTTGATGCGATGTTTCTCCTCGGTTTATTTCTTACTTGCCCAGAGTCAGTAACTACTCGCTTCTACCGTGTTTGTGGCCCACATTTTACCCGCAGCAACTTCACAATATTGCCGCGATGGCCTTAACACGGCCTCTCCTGTATTGTGCCTGCTCTCAGCGCACACACACACACCGCATACCTGAAACACACATATTTAAGCATTAAAAATGTGACCTATTATGAATACGCAAATTACTATTTTCTCTTAAGAAAACAGAGCTTTGATAAGCAATTCCAACACTTTTTGTTTAAGGCTTCCTCCATGATTCTTTATCAGTTCATGCCATTTTAATTCGTGTGACTGTTTTCAGTTCTTTCCTTTTGTCCTAGGAAAATGACTGCCAGTTCACTTCTGTGTACTAGGCAGTGACTGGGTTAGTCTTTTGATAATTGAAATTTCTACATAAATGATATGAACTGAAATGAAACATACCCCAAAAAAATGAAAAAATTTTTTTTTTTTTTGGTATGTTTACAACATTCCTACAGTTCTTAAATAATATGAATGGACTCGTTATAAGGCCCATTTAACCTCCTTTCGGCTGCAGGTAGTTTTGTAACACCCAGTATATACAATATTCATATTCGTTTCAGAAACAGAAGGTACTAATGCTGCCAAAAATATCATGTGGAGGTCACGAAAACGTAAACATCTTTGTACCTAGATAAAATGTTCTAGTGATTGTCAGTCATGTCATACGCCATTTTTCTATAGAGTTTTGAACGTTTCAGATAGGGCAAAATAAAAAAATAATACAAATATTATGGAATGATTTATTAATAATATATACATTTATAGGTATTTATAATAAAACAATGAACAAGCTGCAAGGTTCACCTGATAGTGTTTCTTAACAAACACAATTGTAAAATTCTGTTCTCATTTTATCAATGGTGAATTGATGAAACATGTCAAAAGATCACTTTATATAAAATATATTTAATTAAATTGGCACATGGCGTATTTGGCCTTCTACTTAAAACTCTGGCGGAAATTTGAAAAGATTTTTGTCTGTTCTTAATTCTCTTGTGTACTTTTCACAAGTATTGTTTACAACTGGGGTGGTTTCAGCATGATTAAGTTTCAGTTCTATATCGTCAATCAGATCCTGAACTTTTTACATTTATTTTTGTGTCTTTTGTTATATATTGTAACCTTTTAAAACAGACACAAACTCATTAGTTTATATTTGTTATATTTTTTCTGTAATGTATTAGGTATCTTGGATATGTTTGTGTTTTTTTATTTTATCACAAAATGTTTGCAATAAATTATTACGTTTTTATACAGTGATTTCTCTCTTAGTTTTAGCGTGACTGCAGGATATAGGTACTAAAGTAACCCTCAGTTACTAGAGCCTATAAATCAATATATATGTATATATAGACATACAGATCTACATTTTTGATTTTATTATTTTGATTTTTAATTTTGATTGATTTTTGAAACCTGGTAAAATAATATTTTTCCATACCATTTGATGGGCCTGAGTATAATGCCAGTTGTGCTCTTTGGTTGAATTATTTTATTTTTGCACAATTGCAGAAAAACAATCTCTAAAACAAAATTTTACCTCTTCTCCTTCTAATAATAGCTCCTGCACCTGACACGGCAAGATAGTTTTTTCTATAAGACCATTTACAATAACAATTTTGTTAATAGTTATGAGTGTAACATTTTTATCAGCTGCTTTATTCACATGAGTGTAGCAGCAACACTTTGCCGGGTTCTGTACAGAAAATAATAGTTTAAAAAAACTAAAAAATACGCGTTTGTAGATAGCCACGTGAGGTGCTTTTCAGATATTTTGTGTGATGACGCTAATTTTATAAATATCCACAATACTTTAACAAATGACATCAAGTAATTGACGCTTTTACAATAAAATGATTTTTATGTTAATCACTATTTTCTTATTTTTTAAATAAGATGAACAGTATGCATGTGTGAGTGAGGTCTTTAATAAGGTAAAATGTAATTTAATGTACAATAACAAATAAACACCATATCATTGACACCTTGCCTAATCAGTCCCTGTAAAAATAGTGAACCTAATACCAAAACATATGGTCGATAATCGAGCCGGATCTTACGACGTCTCTTGTGACGTTATAACTATCAAGTGCTAAACAAAAGGACGGACCGGTCGAGGCAGTGCAAAAGAACCTTTTACCTGGTTGTGACTTGTGCAAGTTATAAGACATTTTGACCGTTTGAATAATATTTGAGTTATCGAAGTAAAACTAGTTTGTTTATACTACATTTTGTGGAACGTTTTATATAAATATGGCCACTACGCCGGAACAAATATTATCTTTACTGGAAAATAATGCGGCATTATTACAAAAGGCTCAGAACAACCTAAAGAAATGTCTAAGCAGCGACTTACAAAGGATACATTGAAACTCGACCGCAAATGAAAAGAGTATTGGAATTCTTTTAAAACTCACATCAAGATCTAGTAAATGTGTTTCCAAAGAAAAGAAGCAAAATATACCTTATTTCGCAAACGAAGACTATTTTATTTATGAAGATCTATATTTATGTTTACAAGCCGACCTAAAAGATTTATTGTAAACATTAACAGGCCAGTATCAATGCATCCTAGTGTATGTACCAACCTATTACATCCAATGAAGGAATATTCAAATTACCACGAATACAACTGTCTTTCGCCGGTATTTACGAAGAATGGCCTGCATTTCAAGATCTATTTATGTCGTTAGTACAACAACTCATCTCTTAGTAAAAAAAAAACTTCACTATTTAAAAGTAGCCTTACTAGTAGCCTTTAGTTAGTTGTCAAAACTCTATTGAAGCATATTCAAGTAACAGAAGACAATTATGATGCTTAAAACTCGTTACGAAATAAACGTATAATAGTAAACTCTTTATTGAAAAGATTATTTATGCAGAGGAAAATCCTGCCCAAACTGCAAACTATATAAAGGCACTTCTTGATATCACTACAGAATGCATTAATAGCTTAAAAATCTCAAAATTTCAACCGACTCTTGGGATCCATTAATTATATTTCTCGTTGTGCAGAAGTTGCACAGAGAAATAATTAATAGAACACTAAAATGGGAGGAGTTTGCTTACCAGGAAAATTCTGACGAATTACCTTTGTGGGCGGATCTCTGTATATTTCTTCAACCGAAATTTCGTACATTAGAGTTAATCACACCTTCACCAAGGGACAAGATAAGTAAAGAAAATACGCCACATGTTGCTACTGCGGCTACGTCTAAATTAAGTTGCCTAATGTGTAAAAAATCATATACTGTGTCACTGTAGGAATTTACTAAGATGGAACCAACAGAAAGGTGTCAATATCTAAGAACCACAATCTGTGTTTTAATTGTCTGGCCCCAGGACACTCTGCAAAGAAATATCGCCTTAACATGTCCTGTCGTATATGTCATAAACGTCACCACTTTTAGTGCACCAAAACATGGTGGCGTCATCAAATCAACCAGACAATGATCAAACGCACGAAGAAGAATAATGATCAAGAGCTCATCAAATCCAACAATATCAAATGTTCGAGTTATCATCACACTTTGCTACTAGTACCACACAGCATTATTGGCTGCAGCACTCATAGTTGTCAAGGATCAACTGGGACATACAACTGTACTACGTGCCTTAATAGACCATGGCTCACAAGCCACATTTATAAGTGAAAGAGCTGCTCAGACACTTAAACTGAAACATTGCTATTAAAGGGCAGTTACGGGCATTGGATGCAGCAAAACAATTTGAAGCAAGCTGCTGAAATACAGCTTTTATCAAGATTTAAACAAACTTTAAGCTCAATATCAAAGTTTACATAGTGCCAACTCGTCTTACATGTCGGCACGAAACATTTTCTGAAGAACTGTTCACACCTCCAAGCCTCGTTTTAGCAGATCCAGGCTTTAAACATGGACGGATAGATATGTTATTAGGTGTGGACGTATGCCCCAAATTGAAAGGTGAATTAATCAAGGTCCTCCAGGCACTCCATGTGCTCAAAATACCAGCCTGGGATGGATTCTGTTTGTTCATACAAAGCAACAGAGAAAATGATGATGTCAATGTCATGCATCTTAATTTGAATTTAGATGACATGCTGAGGAATATGTGAGCAAGGTACAGACGAAAAAGCATTAACAGCAAAAGAAAAACATGTGAAGAAATATATCAAGCTACAACGTATAGAACATCAGAAGGACGTTATATTGTAAAACTTCCAACAAAAACAAAATCACTTTTATCACCATCAGGAAGAACAAGAGATATAGCACTAAAAAATTGTATCAATTAGAAAAGAAATTCGAAAAAGACCAAAGTTTAGAATACACAAGGTGAAGCAAACAGTATATAATTAAATCATTTATAAAGGTACCAGAAAATGAAATTAACAACCCAGCAGTATACCTTCCTCATCATGCCGTTGTAGGCAAGATAAAGAAACAAGTAAAGTGAGAACAGTTTTAATGCTTCGCAGGGGAAAAATAATATTTCACTCAATCAAGAGTTACTGGTAGGACCACAGTTGCAAGACATGAATGAGAAGTTTAATCATGAGATGGGGAATGAAAAGGATCTGTTTGTTGCTGACATCCAAAAATGTACCATAAATTTTTGTCTCAAAAGAATATAGAGATTTACAAAGAATATTACGGAGAATTTAAAACCGAACCAGTACAAGATTATCGTCTCTTGAGAGTTACGTTTGGAACTGCTTCTGCTCGTATTGCAGTAAAACCTTGCACCAAATTGCAGAAGATGAAGGTCGAGATTACTGATGCTGCCAGAATTATAAAGGAAGAATTTTACATGGATGACTTGATGTCAGGCAAGACCAACTTCAAGATGCAATCAAAGTAGCGAAAGAGATTGGGTCTATTTTGCAGAAGAGGTTTTACTCTTCAGAAGTGGTGCTCAAACATCGTAGAGTTCTTAAAACAATTTGAATCCTCTGAGAGAAGTTCTCAAGCACCTAGATATAACGATAGATGGAACAATACGGGCACTAGGCTTACAATGGGATATGGGAAAGGATGTATTTAAATATAGTCTACACTTACCTTCTATAAACTGCTACTATAACCAAGAGAACAATTCTAGCCTACATTCAAAGATTGTGATCCATGGCTGGTTAGCACCTTCTATATTGCCTGCAAAATTACTCATCCAACATTTATGGACACAAGGAATTTCATGGGATGAAGAAGTTAACCAATTAATATCAGAAAAATGGAGAAAACTTAGATAAAATTACCAATACTTACCTGAGGTAGAGATCAACCGGTGGATGTAATGAATAATATTACAGTTCATGGTTTCTGTGACGCATCTACTCACGCATACGCTGCAGTTGCTTACTTAAGAGTTCAAACTATAGATGGATTGATTAAGACTGAAATAATTGCAAAACACGTTTAGCTCCTATCGAACCTCAATCCTTACCTCGTCTGGAGCTTAACAGGGCCTCTCTGGCGGGACTCCTGAAAAAAAATAAAGCTATGAAAACCTACCTGTCAAATATTCGCGTGGAAGGATTCCACCAGTACTCTCTTGGCTCTTCGGAGATCCTGCAAGTTGGAATACATTTGTGAAATAGAGTTGTTGAGATATTAGACAACATTGACAGAACTGGTATCACGTCCAATCACAAGACAACCCTGCTGATGCCGCTTCTAGAAAACACGTGCTAGATCTGAAAGATGATAAAATGTGGTGGAACGGTCCCGAATGGCTAAGCACAAGTTATATTAAATACAGCAGACCAGAAAACATAACAACGAACGAAAGAAAGATCATATCAGTACAAGTAAATCTAAAACAAACAATCAAAGTTCTAGTATAGCTACTAAGTTTAACAGATTTGATAATTTAACAGAGCTATTAAGGTTATAATATATTGCAATTTTAAAAGGAAGAATTGGAAATAAAGGAACTACAATATCTACCAAGGAATTAGAAGAAGCTTTAAAACATGTATAATAATTGTACAAAGGACACATTTGAAGAGGACATACAAAACCTAAAAACGATAAAAGGGTAAAAATTACAGTAGAATAAAGTCTCTTTACCTTACCTAGATGATGAAGGTATCCTCAGGGTGGGCGGCTGATTACGTCACTGACCTTGATGAACAAACATCCTATTATATTAGACAGTGAAAATCAGTTGAGTGCACTTATAGTAGCTGATGCTCACCTGAAGACACTACACGGTGGAACGCAATTGATGCTTGGATATTTAAGATTAAAATGCTGGATCCTGAAATCAAAGAAATTGGTAAAAATAAAATTCAACAATTGCCTCATATGTGCCAAGCAAACGCTGTAGCTAAATCACAATTAATGGGAGACTTTACTCGTGTAAGAATTACACCTGCTCGACTCTTTCTACACAGTGGAGTAGACTTTGCTGGCCCTTACCGTCCTAGATCTAAAGGTAGAGGATTTAATACAACTAAGGCTTACATAGCAATTTTGTTTGCATGTCAACAAAAGCCATACACCTAGAATTGGTTGGAACCTTACCTCGAAGGCCTTTACTGGAGCTTTCAGAAGATTTGTAGCCAGAAGGGAAGATGTGCACATCTCTGGACCGACCAGGAAGAAAAACTTGTAGGTGCCAACAAAATTTGTTACAGCTTGGGCAGACGCAAAGATGAAGTTTGATGATCACATTTCTGAAATGTTAGCATTAGATTGGATTCCATACCTGCCTATAGTCCTCACATGGGCGGATTATGGGAAGCAGGTGTCAAATTAATGAAATACCACATGGAAAGAATATTGATTTGCAACTAACCTATGAAGATATGACGACCTTACTGTGTCAAATAGAAGCTTGCCTTAACTCACACCCTCTTAGCCTATTGACGACTCAGACACTGACAGCATGCCACTTGGGCACTTTTTAATAGGCTCCAATTAATGCCCCACTCTGATCTAAAGACATTTCTGTCAGTCACTTGTCACGATGGCAACATCAAGAAGCTCCTATCTGATTTTGGCGAAGATTGCAGAGTACTTGACCAGGTTATAGCAGAGACCTAAGTGGCAAGGAAAAGTGTTAGGAGTTTGAAAGAACGCATTGTTCTTATAAAATGTGACAATCTCCTCCCGGTAAATGGATGCTGGGTCGTGTGGTAGATAAACACCCAGGTGATGATGGAGTGACTAGGTGTATAGTGTTAAAAGTGGTGAAAGTGTGCATAGACCAATAAACAAGTTGTGTCCTTTACCCATATATATAGACTGATGTTTTATACTAAATCATTTGTGGCTTAATTTTATTTTTGCATGTATTAATTCTATGGAATGTTCTAGTATTTATTCACATTTACATCAAAAGTTGTATCAAATTGGTTAATGTTTTTGAATTATTTGATTGAAATATGTCTATTACTTGTAAAGCAATGAATTTAGAGTGTTACCTTTATCAAATGTATGTACTCATGTGTATTGTGTAACAAATGTCATGGTCAATTATTATATTTTGGAGTATGTATGAAATGTAACATGTTAAATAATAAAGGACTTTATGAGTCCTTTGGTGGAGCAACATGTTCGAGCAATATTGTAAAACGTGTGTGTTGTACGTAAGATGAACAGTATGCATGTGTGAGTGAGGTCTTTAATAAGATAAAATGTAATTTAATGTACAGTAGAAAAATAAACCACCGTATCATTGACACCTTGTTTCTGTAATCAGTCCCTGTAAAAATAGTGAACCTTAATACCAAAACAAACAAATATATACTATATTATAGTTGTTGATAAAATAAGGTACCTATTTATAAATCGCGTCCCACCAACTAATGTAAGATAAGATGTGATAATAACTATAATAGAATAACAAAATAATAAAACATTTGTAAATACTTGCTTTACAACCATAAATATTATTTGACCGTAATAAAATAAAACAAGGTAGTCTTCGGCATGAAAATAAAATAAATATTTTCGATTATTTTTGCAATATCTAACACTCGGGTCAGCGCGCAATTCAGGTCCGTCTAAAGACGCTTAATTTGCACTGCCAAATTCAATAGGAGTGACAGAAAAAACTTCTTGATATAGAAGGGCAAAATAAATTATTCAACCTAAAGTAAAATCACTTTATTAAAAATCAAAATAGCCTAATAGCTTTATTAACATGTGACACATAATTGTACAGTACTTATAATACTAACATTATTTTACTGAAATTACAGAAAGTTCAAAATTTTATTTTCAGAAGCTACTTGCAATTATTTTCTATTGAGTGAATTTTGTGGAATCGTGTTTTACCTGAAATACGTACATTTTTTTCGATAACGATGTGAAATCACAAAACAATCCCCATGCATATCAATGTGGCTCTATTCAGCCTCTTAATATACATACCTCGAGATTCAGAGATTTTAAAAGTTTTCATGCGCAGATACTGGAAGATATAATATTATATTATTACTGTCCCGTGTGAGACAACCTTTATACTTATACATATTCTCATCATACGAAATACATTTTATGGTTGAAAAATTATATCTACATTGCAACTTTCAGGGTAAATTTCTTTTTAATCCCACCTGATGGTAAGTGGTTATGTAGCCTAAGATGGTGAAGTGCACACTTACAAAAAACCTATTGACTCTTGCCTAATAGTAGTAGGTAAGGATTATTTGCGACCTATTTGTGTGTGTGTGTGTGTGTGTGTGTGTGTGTGTGTGTGTGTGTGTGTGTGTTTGTGTGTGTTTGTTGTGTGTGTTGTGTGTGTAGTGTGTGTGTGTGTGTGTGTGTGTGTGTGTGTGTGTGTGTGTGTGTGTGTGTGTGTGTGTCGTGTAATAATATAAAAATACGTGAAAGAATAAAGGTTGAGTAACCGTAGTAAAATTATTTCAGCTTCATCATCATTACAGCCCTTCACAGGCCTATATAATATATATATATATATATAAATACCATCCCAAAAATATAAAGCATGGTCCTAAGCCACCTGCATCTATCAACTTCCTGCATATCTTACCATGTCGTCCCTCCATACTGGTACGAGGTTGCCACTCGAGAACCTTTCTTCCTACTGTTTATCGGTTTTCCAATTATATAAAGCCATTGTCATTTCACTTTAATAATCCGTTGGGCTGTGTCAGTTACTCGGTTCTACGAATATCTTCATTTCTAACTTTATCGCATGAAACCCTCTCAATTTAAACTTTTTATGTTATAGATGATTAGTTTGTCTAACATTAAAAAAACTATAAACCAAGAATGTCTTTATATAGCATTTAGAAGCACCATTTTCTATTTAGTTAAATTGTTTGATTTAATTTGATAATAGTGTACCCAAATAAGTATCTGTATCTATATTTCCCTCAATATAATTCTATTAAAGTCATACTCATAAAAACAGCGTTTTGTTGTAATACATAATTATAAATTCAGTATCACTAATTAATAAAAACATGCAACAATAAAATTACATAGGTATTAAAACTATTGAAATCTAAGTAACGAAAACATGTTGTCGTTCCACATCTAAATTATATAAAAATGCATTTTCAATTTCACTAATAAACGTCGCCGCGAAAATTTTGAAATTCTTCTTTGGACACTAAAAGTTAATTTATTTAGAAAACAATATTTACAGTTACCAATACAGATATTAACTAAATTAAGTATTTCTATTCATTAAAATATTTATAATTTATATTTTAATTTAGTAGAAACTGGCACGCTCGCGCAAATATATTAAATTTCGGGGAAAATGATATTTTCTCGAGTGTGAAATAAAATCTCAATTAAAAATATATATTAAGATTTTTAAGTTTAAAACTATTTATAGAGCTTGTACCGTTTTGGAGAAATATTGCAAAATATGATAAAGATAGGTACTCTTTGGGATTTTTTCTAATAAGGGTTGACAAAATACAATTTTGTTCAATTAAAAACATTTATTACATCCTCTTCTGTTAACCTATTATTTTTTTGGATTAAATGAACAGTTATTGTGATTTTTTTCCAAATATCCAATAATTTAGGCATTTCAACACTTAACGCCTAAGTTTATTACAAGTTAATTCGAATAGTGTTTAGTTTAATAACATTTAATAATTATGGAAGTTGTCTTAAGTCCACCATAACCATTTTGTTTCGACAGGAGTTCAGACTACGCAAGTTTAAGTGCCAGTTGAACAAAATGGAGGAATAGCTATGAAATTTATACGAAGGCATGTGAAATAACGAACAAAGCGGCAGTGTGCAAATTAATATATTATTTCACGTACTTGGCGATCATTTGAAACCTTATAAGTTTAAAACATTTTGCATAGTTGAAAACTTGTTAACAACATACGTCGCTTAAATACTCTTGCTAACTACCGTAACCTTTAAACGACCTTTTTCACAAATTTTCGCTCTAAATCTAAGAGGCACGAAATTCTTTTCATCACAGACAGTTATTATCTTACAAATATCAAAAACCCCTCACAAAATTTGCCTCTTCTTTTCTCCGAAATAATTTTATTTAAATATTTATTTTATACATGCTCCTTTACATATATTATAGGGTTTTATACGAAGTACACCAATAAAATGCGTTCATATTCTTGAAACATGGTCACCATAATTTTATTTTCATTTGCTAAATAGCCTCTTTGATTTTGGATCATATTGTTTAGACCACGATAAAATTTTTTTGTAAAATTGCTGAAATATTTTTAATCCTGTCCAAAACTACTTACGACGCTTCCATCCAGCACCTTTATTGAGTTGCATAAGCGTTTTCAACGTAAGCGTTTTCATTACCCAATGCATGAAAGATTTCTCATGTACAAATGTGGCTACCTACTTCAATTCTATCACCTAGTCTTCAAATACTAATTTTATCGTTTTTTTTTATAACTGTAGTTTACATAACTGACATCCCACGCTCCAAATCCGGGCATATCTATTAAAATGAAAGTATCAAGCAAACATTGACTATGATGATAAGAACGAGAAGATAATAATTTATTAATAAATTTCTGCTTGTAGTATTTGAGACGTTTTAATATATTTAATTGGCTTAGCATATACCACATAAAATTAAACGAAAATTTCTATGTTGATAGCTGCAGCTCAAATTTCGAACAAGGGGATTTGTACGTGCATTGTATGTTACTGCAAATATAACAAAATTGGTTAAGTGAAACAAAGCATCGCATGCTTCCAGACGTGCCAGAGCCATAAGCACTCAAACTAATTTCCATGCCATAATTTTGTTTTGGATGGTCGCTTTAATCATCTGGTTTGAGCAAGATCCGCCATCACTCAGTGCTTGGCCCGTGTCACCATCATTCCTCATCCCACCACTACTCTCTTAATAACACTACATCACCGTCGATAATGTTATGTATTTCCCCTCTAAACAAAGCATTCTGGGAGTAAATAGACTCTGCGGCAGCTGACCGCTAAGATCTAAGATTGACGAGGATAGTGCACGTCATTGACGGAGTGCGGGAGATGCTAACTAGGTAAGACACATAATTTTATTTCATTACGCGGATCTTAGTTATTTTAATTTTTAACATCTTTAATATAACGAATTTTCAAAAGTCACATCTGATTTTATTTATCCGTAAGTGGTTTTATTGAATTCAATCCTCAGAGTACTAGCATAGATAGTGTCCTAAAATAAAAATAAAATCTTACAGCTGAATTCTTTATACATATGACGTTTAATGGTACAAAAAAGATAGCTATATTATTCTCATCTTCTTTCTTTAACAAGGTTGTTGCCATTTTTCCATGCCACATACACTCTATTGATGTTCCATTAGCAAATATTTAAAATATAACGTGAATAGGTCACTATGAAATCTTTTTTATATAGGATAAGGTGACAAACGGGCACACAGTCCACCTGATAAGTAGTTGCTGTGGCCATAGACATCTAGATCTATCCTAAACTGAATCAAAATGCAGGTGCATTGTCATCCGTGACGACTAAGATGGAATGCCTCATTTCCAGTAAAGGGGTCTTCGATTCTCCTGACAATACGAAACTTAGACCTTAAGCTACTATTTTACGCTGGTATTCTGTGAGAGCGTGGTCTTTCTCCGGTCAAGCCGACCTATTCGTACTACAACTATACTACAACATAGTTGTAGCATGTGGCTGTACCACGTACAAATCTACTTAAATTTAGTGGTTTATTTCCGCCAAATTATCCTTAGACTTATTATGGGTTTCACAGGAATTAATAACTGTGTTTGTTTAATTGACATTGTGTTTGCTTCACGGAATATACACAGGGTACTGCTGATAGTACAAAAACAGCGCAAAACCGCGGTCTGCATTCTCTTTGCTGCTAGATTACAACTACCAATAAATCGATTACGAACGTTTTACGTTTTCTCTCTGCTCCTCAAGATATTACCCATCATTCATTACATCATTTTCAAGATATTATCCATAATCATTCATCATTCATTACATCATCATTAATTACAGCCTATCAAAAGTTCACTGCTGAATGTAGAGGAATATTTGCCATAGTTACCTCTCTGAGCGGGTGGATTGGCAACCGCAATTTTATTATTTTGGTTGTTATCAGGAAGATACTGTTGCCTATCTCCTGTTTTATTTTCCTCTATCGTCTTTCACTATACTCTCGGGATAGTATGGGGTCTTAGAGCTTCAAGTAATAATATATATATTTGGTAGGAGGTATGTAATGGATTATTTTACGCTACGCGACATTATCAAGATCCTGCCTTAACTTCATGATTTCGAAATATTTTCATCCAAGCAGAAAAGCTTTGTTCAATATAGTCGATAGTTTTCCGCTAAGCAAGTGGTAGATCTATATAAATTAAAATTAATGCCGCCTGAAAGATCATCACTTGAGAACGGCTGGTCTGATTTTGATGAACCTCACGCTCACAATTGGACCCGGTAAGTAGCGCTGTTGTCGAGATCTAGAAAACAGTCGTACTGTTATACGGAGACGGGCTGATTGCTTTAAAAGAACAATTATTTAAAACACGGATATTTAATTAAAGAATGAATGGATTATATATTACAAATTGATTAGAATTTAACTTAGGTCCGTAGACAACCGAGCAGGTTCGAAGATGGAAGCAGACTGATGGCCAAACTGCTCCACTGCTATACTCACTGAACCTTAAGGCTTAGTTAGCGTTATAAGGGCAGTGCAGCACTAAGGCTAACAAATACAGGGTATAACATCTCCCTTAAGAAGAGATTTTAGGATGATATCGTAAAATCTCTAGGTACTAATTAATTAATAATAACTTTAAACTTGGGTTCTAATGGTGCAACATTATCAGATTCTGGAATCACTATTTTGTTCAATCACAGGTTGTATAATTTTTAAATGAGGTTGAGGTGAAGTTTTTATGAATTTCACTTTAGGAGTGCTACTAATATTATTTGTTGTAAGGCGGATGTTACAGGATCGACGGAAAGCTTAAACCCAAATGTACAAAATACAACAGAATTAGGGTAGAAATAATATAATAATGATAGAATAATGTGTCATATTTAATAATGTGAGGTTTATTTCCTATGTATTTAGGTTACTTAATAAAGAATCAATAATTATTTTATTTTTAGAATTAAATTCATCTAAATCTACATTTTGTAACTTAATAGGAGACACATTTTCTACAACATGGTTGAACCTATTAATATTACAGCAAGTGTCATTGATGAGTTATAATCAGGCATATTATTTATGGGGATGAGTCGCTCATCCCCGTAGGCTTCGACCACCTAACCCAGGCCACCCTACACGTGTCCCCGGTGGTGCTAAACGAGCGACAAAGCCGAAAAGATTAGACTCGGCTCTTCGCCGTATGGTAGCGGCGTAAAATCTACCACCCTTAGTCGCACCATGAGCCAACAAATAAAAAAATGGCCCTGAGTTCCCGGCGCCCCAATGGGGCAGGGTGCGAAGAATCTCCGGGAGTAAAACCGGCGACGAGGTTCGCCACCCGTCACGTTCTGTCTCCCGGAGGGGCGAAAAGTGGATTGCGGAGGCCCGTCTGGCTACGCTGAATGTATGTGGAGCAATGAATGATAAGATGGATGAAGTATGCGAAATGATGAATGATAGAGGAATAGATGTGTTATGTAAATGAGACGAACGAAGGGAAAGGATGCCACTGCACATGGCATGTATACCGCTTACTGGTCTGGTGTAGACGAGACCGAGCGGGCATGCCAGGGGTCGGTGTCATCCTTTCAGAAAGAATCAATGTGTGAAAGAGTATGAATGTGAAGCCCAAGGTTGCTATGGATACGAATGAAAGTGGGCTTAAAAAGTTGTTTGTGCTAGGGTGTGCCCCAGACATGTCATACTTATATCTGAGAGCAGTTTTGGGACATGGTAAGAGATGGTGTTGAGGAAATGTAAGAGAAATAAAATATTATTATGTTAGGAGATTTTAATGGAAGGTTGGGGTGAAGAGGTCTGGTTATGAAAGGATATTAGGAACGTTCGGCGATGAAAGTGTAAATGAGAATGGTGAAGACCTCCTCGCCGTATGTGTGGAAAAGAATCTTTTGTGACGAACACTTTCTCGCCATAAAAGGATTCACATGTATACATGGGAAAGAGGTGATGATAGAAGCATGATAGATTCATAATTGTGGATGAAAGAATGCGGGCGCAGTGGTAGATACAAGGGTTTACCGGGGGTCCAACGTTGGGACGGATCATTACTTGGTCTTATGTCAAATTAATGGTCTATTCAAGCGTTGGCGGCATCGGACATCTGTGTCTACCACTGCGTTACAGTGTATAAGAATAAGAGGTTACAAGATGAAGATGAAAGAGAAGTATAAATGTAGACTGAGAGAGAATATTAGTGGTTTGAATGAAATATGTATGAATGATTTAGACCTGAAGACTGTATGGAATAATGTTAAGAAAGTTTTAGTGGATGCAGCCACCGAAGTATGTGGGTGGTAAGAGAACGAATGAAAGGAAAAATAATACGTTGTGGTGGGATGATGAGGTACGGAAGTTGAAGCAAAGAAGAGAGCATGCTAGATTTACTGGCAACCAAAGCTGGTAATTCTGGCGGTATGAATGATGAGATTGAAAGAAAAAGGCAGACTTTAGACTTATAAATAAGAGAGTAAAGAAGTTGTTGAAAGGAAAAGCAAGAAAGAACGGATAAGAATGATAGAAGGATATCTGATAACTTCCAGGCAAATATTAAAATGTTCTGGAAACTCGTAAGAACTGCCAGGGAAATTGAAACAGCCTAGAATGAATGCTATACGAGACGAGAATGGCTGTATGCTGAATGATGAAGCTTCGAGTTTAAAGAGATGGAAGGAATACTTTGAAAGCGTGTTTATGAGTGAAGAGTCGTCTGAATTAAGTGAAATAGAAATTTCTGAAAGAAGTGAGTAGGAGATAAGTGTAGATGAAATAATGAAAGCAATGAAAAGCATGAAAGCAGGTAAGGCAGGCATATGATAGAGTATCACTGAAATGCTAAGGGCTGGAGAGGAGGTGGCAGCCTGCTGTGGCACACCTGTTTAATTTATGTTGGGAACTGGCGGGTACCGGAAGACTGGTGCAAAGCCGTTATAGTCCCAATATATGAAAAGGGTCACAGCAGGACTGTAAAAACTGTAGATTCAGCTTACTTAGCATTGTGGGTAAACTGTATGCTAAGCTAATAATTGAAAGAGTTATGGAAGAAACTGATGGAAAAATTTGGGATGTGCAAGCTGGATTTAGAAAGGGGATGGGGTGTACGGATCAAGTCTTTTCCATGCGCATGATTGTGGAGAAGTTTTTCAAAAACCAGAAAGTTTTTTATGCGTTCATGGACTTGGAAAAGGCTTATGACAGAGTGGACAGGAATATGTTATGGCAAACACTGAACTCATTTGGTTTGAGCGCTGGTTTGATACAGGCATTAAGGTCTCTTTATAGGGACTCTAGTGCTTGTGTCAGGATCAACGGGGTCTACTCGGACTGGTTTGGCATCCAAAAAGGTGTCAGACAGGGCTGTGTTGTTTGCAAACTTTGAAAGTTGAAGAATGTGGGTTGAGAATGGGTGAGTTAACCGTCAAATGCCTTTTGTACGCCGATGATCAAGTCATATTTGCATCGTCGGCGGCCGAGTTGCAAATGATGGTTACTTTAATGAACTGGTCATTAAAAGAAAGGGGTATGAAAGTGAACGCAAGTAAAACGAAAGTGATGGTTTTTGAAAGAGAAGAAAGTAAAACGTTATGTGAAATAAGAATAGAAGGAGTTGATTGAGCAAGTGGATGAGTTTGTATATTTGGGATGTTTATTTAGCAGGGATGGTAGATATGATAAGGATATAGAACGACGAGTGAACGCAGGAAATAGAGTGAATGGGGCTCTACACGCTATTGTGAGGAGTCAAAATGTGTCAAAAAAGGCACGTTTGGCAATTCATAATGCTATGTTAGTCCCTACTTTAATGTATGGTAGTGAAAGTTGGGTGTGGCAGAAGAAGCATGAGAGTAGAATAAATGCTGTAGAAATGCGGTCATTAAGGAGTATGCTAGGCTGAATCTGAATGACAGGGTGAGAAATAGTGTGATAAGAGAAAAGTGGTTTGCAAGATGACGTTGTGACCAGGATTAAGAAAGGAATGCTTCGGTGGTTTGGTCATGAAAGAATGAACGAAGAAAGAGTGACAAAGCAAATTTATGCTGCAGAAGTGAACGGCAGAGTCGGAAAGGACGCCCTAGACGAAGGTTTATCGACCAAATTGGCGATATATTAAAATGGGCCAGATTAGGAGTACCTTAACCGACGTGCGTGTATGCGTAGATATATGGATGTAAAGGAGGCGCGAGAGAGGTGCCAGGATCGTGCCAAATGGAAGTCCGTAGTCTCTGCCTACCCTCTGGGTGACAGGCGTGAGTGTTTATGAATGTTTATGAATTATTTATGGTGATGTAATATTTAGAACATTATACATAGGTAACAATGTAGTGCTTTACAAAATCCAATACAATCATCTGAATTGTAATTATGCCTGTGCCCAGAATATTTGCTTCAAATAATTGAGACTTAATACAATCTATAGAAATTTTATTTGGGTCGGATTGAATATAAATCCATCTATTATTTATTAATGGTTTCAGATATCCAATTTCCAAAATAAATTTAGTTTCGCACAACGGGATATCACTGAATACTTTAGGCATAAGTTCACTTTCACAGGATGGTTTAGCGTCCACCGAATACACGTTGCTTACGTCACAGATGAATGTTCCTGGTTGCACATTTTACACTTCCTTAAGTCGTCAATATTGCAGTAATGTGTTTGTCTTTGGTCATTGCAACGTATTTATTATTAGGTATAATTAAACTAAATGAATTTGGTTCCTTTGGATTATATGGTGTAGGTAGAGGCTATACTATGAAACAACATATAATTTTCTACATCTACCAGTGGCACTTGCAACAAAAAATGATTTTATTATTTATATAATAGCAAATAATCTTACAAGTCTTAAAATTAAATGTATATTCTTAATATCTAAAGAAACAGGCAATACTAAATTATTAGGTAGATACCTATAGTTATCGGCAAGTTCTTGGTATAACTGTTGTGGCGTTATAACGGCTGGATGTAAAATATCCTTACTGCTAAATAAAATAGCGTTTATGATATCTTCTAATTGAAAAGATAATGTAAGAATTGAAGTTTCTAAACTGTCAAAAATTTCATTAATATTAGCAGATATTTGTAGATTAGTTAATTCAGAAATATTTTAATTCTAATAGAGATTGTTGATAGCTGTAGTTAGCATTGCTTCGTTGTTTTTATTTTATTTAGTGTATCGTTATAATACGTTATTACAGAGGTAGTAACCAAAATGTTTTCTTTCATTAAAGAAGCCAATTGTTTTTCATCATTTTGTACAGATTCTATTGCTTCTTCATACTTTAGAGCGTCGTCTTCATCTAGAGTACCAAAATATGTTTTAACATTGTACCAATACCAAACCAAGCGCTGCGCTTGGCTCTGTTATCTAATAAGTGTGAGATGGATTCAAAGTCCTTGTTCAAGTCCTGGTTACGTACTGCGCTAATGGTTGAAGCATGTTGTGACATTCGGCAATAATCTCTAGAGTCCTAGTTTGGTCACATAAAATTTTAATTGTATCTAACGTGCTTCCTATATTTCTTATGTGAAGGCTAAAAGTGTGCAATATCTATTGGAATTGACGTTTTGGCTGGGCGTTATTAATTTTAATGTACCTAAATAATCAAAGTAGATGCCTGCACTCAAGTTATTTATTGAATATAATCTTGATGCGATTGACCTCGAGTTGGAGTTCTGTAAATAATTACTATAGTTAATACTAAACAAAGGTAAGTATTAATTAACCTAATTTTCTTTTATAACTATTTTTTTTCAGATGGCGAGACTACGCTTATATGCTATAATTAACTTTCAGGCACTAGCTATTTACTAAGTTTGTTTATTTTACAGGTTACTTCCGACTTCTGTGCAGGTTTCACCTGATCGAAGAATGCGTGACATGGCGCCGATTGATTAGTAGGGTAAGTGTATTATTACTATGTACCTAACTATTTTATAGGACCTTTCCAGATAGAGAGTGCTCCGCAATCTCAAATGGTTCTTTATGTAAATACTCACCTACTTTATATTTAACTGGTCGAGTATGGGTGTCATAGTATGACTTCGAGGATTCATTTGACTTTCTTATAAAGTCTAAAGCCTTCTCTCTGGAGTATTTCAGCGGTTTTGCAACATGCAGACATAATCGGGGTATGTAGCCCTGAGATTCATACATACATACATACATATAATCACGCCTCCTTTCCTGTAGGTAGGCAGAGACCACTTTCCACTTCTACATGATCCTTACATACTTGTTTCGCTTCGTCCACTTTCATTATTACCTTCATACATGCTCTTCGGTTTAGGTACTCTTGACCTGGCCTTTTTCAAGACGTCCCTGATTTGGTCGAGAAACGTCCTCCTAGGTCTACCCCTTCAACACTTTCACACTCGCCTTATACACTTTTTCGTCAATCGTTCTTCATTCATTCTTCTCGACATGGCCAAACCATCTCAGCATACCTTTCTCAATTTTGTCACCACATCTTCTTTCAAATCACAACATTCCTTATCTCACTATTTCTTATCCTGTCACTCAATTTAACTCCTATCACTTCTTAACGCTCTCATCTCAACTGCATTATTCTGCTTTCAAGTTTCTTCTGCCATACCCAACTTTCACTTCCGTACATGAGTGTCGGAACCAACACCCCCTCATGCACAGCCAAACGAGCCTTGTTAGACAACTTCCGACTGCTCATAAAGGAGTGTGTGGCGACTCACACATTTATTTATTTTATTTAAAGAAATAATTATTCCTAGATATGTATGTATAAAATTTAATATTATTATTATAATATTTATCTTGTTTATATATCTACAATACAATTACAATCACACACATATATATTATACTAATTCTATTTATTATAGTACATTTTATTTTAGTATTGCATTATAGTATAATTCTCGGCACCGGCCGGTCGAAGGACATTGGAAACAAACATTCAATTTAAGTTTTATTATCAACACGTGTACCTGAGTACGCCTACGTCGCGATATGTTCAACGACCAGCCAGTCACGATCTAGCCGTCTGACGCGAATACTGTGCCATTTTGCGCCTGCGCCGACCTTTGCCCTACGTATAACAAGTATTGTTCTAGTGTTCATTTATTTTAGTTAGTGACTTGTAAACTGTACTTTCTGCTATCATCTCTTATCTATTTGTAATCGTATTTATCGCCTTCTGCTTCTTCATGTGAGACTGTTTTATGTGTTGTACCGTGAAATAAATAACTGTCTGACCGTGATTTATTTGTTTATTCCGGCGACGGACTTACCATCTGGTACACCATACTACCACAACCACACTCCATAACTGGTGACCCCGAGCAGAACATTTAAAAGATGAGCAGTGACGGTAGAGGACACAACGCATTCGCAAAGAAGGGCGCGGTCAACAAAAAAACGTGAGCGCGTGTCCATTGACTCGCACGATAATGCATGCGATATATTTCGTGTTGGCGTGAAAATACCACCGTTTTGGCCTGAAAAACCGACAATATGGTTTTCGCAAATAGAAGGTCAGTTTAGCATATCGAGAATCACGGACGACTTGACGAAGTTCCACTACGTCCTTTCGCATTTAGACCGGCAGTATGCAGAGGTAGAAGACATCATTACTCGCCTCCAGCCACGGGGAAGTACGAGAAACTTAAAGTGAGCTAATCAAGCGTCTCTATTTCTAAAGAAAGAAAAGTGAAACAGCTCCTACAGTCGGAAGAGTTAGTGATCGCAAGCCATCACAGTTCCTGCGTCACCTGCAACACCTCGCTGGCCCTACGATACCAGACGATTTTTTGAGGTCACTTTGGACGAGCCGCCTTCCAAGCAACCTGCAGACCATCATCGCATCCCAGATGAGCCTGTCCCTCAGCGAACTCGCTGACCTGGCAGACAGGGTCCACGACATCTCACCGGCATCGCCACTGGTTGCAGCAACATCCAGCTCCAGAATGGACTCCACATTAGAAATTATGGCACGGCAAATCACGGAACTGACGAAACAGGTTAGTGTGCACCACAACGAGACTTAACGACCGCTCTCGCCCCCGCCAACGACAGACGTCACGTGGGCGAAGCCGTACGCCATCAAGAAGGTCCCAGTCTAATTATAGGAAGTTCCCCAACTGTTGGTACCATCACAAATATGGCAGCAAAGCGAAGAGGTGCATCCAGCCATGTGACTACAGGTCGGAAACGCAACAGGCAATCTATAATGGCGACTGAAGATTGCCCGTCCCCTACTACTGGTCGCCTTTTCGTGACAGATCGTAGATCGCGCGTTCAATTCCTGGTGGACACCGCGACTTATGTCTTCCCACGATCTGCGCTTCATCAACGACGTGCGAAGACGGACCTACCAACTGTGTGCAGCCAACGGTTCGCCAATAAGTACTTATGGTTATGTTGAGCTCAACCTTAATTTAGGCCTACGTAGAGACTTTGTGTGGCGCTTTACTGTAGCTGATGTAACCAAAGCTATTATAGGCGTAGATTTTTGTCATATTTTAACCTTATTGTCGACGTTCGTATAAGCTTTTGATTGATGGCACTACTAAATTGTCAGCTGTAGTTCTATTGCTTCTAGCGGTAGCCATATTTTGAGTGTAAAGGTCATGACTGGTGATTCTAAATTTCATAAAATACTTTCTGAATTTCCAGAACTGACACGACTGGCAGAGGCCTCATCACACCCAAGCATCACACAGTACATCACATCCGTACCACGCCAGGCCCTCCAGTATCATGTACACCACGCAGACTCGCCCCGGACAAGCTGAAAATTGCAAAGCTCCATTCACCATATTTCCTGCATTCACTCTTCTTTCGATATCACTCACACTTTCCATCTCTTGTAAACTTTGAACCCAGATACAAACTCCTTCACCTGTTCAATTTGTTCATTATAAATGGAATTAGGAATAAATGGTTTACCCCAAACATAAGTTCGTGAGGTAATGTGTAGTAGAGTGAACGGATGTATTATAGGCAAGTGCCTGTGTACACATAACGAGGCCAATTGGACTGTTCTTCATTAATCTAAGATTTTAAGTATTCTTTTAGGGTTGAATGGCCCGCTCTAAGGAGCCTTGGGTTTGAGGATGGTATAGGTGAAGACCATAAGTTTTTAATTTTGAGGAATTCACAGTTTTTCTGAATAGGTCTGAAAGTAATTAGTCCCTGATCGGTAAGGATCGTCTTAGGAATGCCAAAGATTGATATATAATGCAGTAAGCACTCACTAGTTTCTTCAGCAGTGGTACTCGGATGGGATATGCACAGGAGAACTTGGTATCGTCTTGTATTGTGAGAATAAAACGTAATTTCGCTAGTCCGGCTTTCAAGTGGGCCGACGATGTCTAAGGATATTCTTTGGCATGGCTCTGTAGATGTGCTGGTGATCTGCATTGGAGCACGGTTGATTTTCCTAAGTGCTTTATTTTCCTGACATGTTTACATTGCTTTACATATGATTCTATATCGCTTCGCATACCTTTCCAGTAATAAAATTGTTTTATCCTGTTGTACATTCTGACAGACCCTAAATGACCGGCTATCGGGATATCATGGTTTTTAAAAGGATTTTTCTTAATTTCTGTCGGAGCTGGGTATATAATATTGTTATGGTATATATGAATTTTAATTGAGTATCATGAAAGAGATAACATAGAATATTATATATTTTAATGAATGAATGTTTTTCGAAGGATTTTTCATCTGATTTACTGATTTCTTTAATTCTCTGGAAGTTATCAATTCATTTTGATTGTTTTAACGTTTGAAAGATTTCTGGATAGAGGCCTCATCAAAATGATGTACCTTAAGAACAATAAATAATAGCATTTATTATTTGTTTCTATCTTTTAAGGAGAAGAGTTCTTTCTTGGACTCCTGTATGTCGGTGATAATTTCAGGGTCGGTTAATATTTCTTGAATGTACAGGTTAGATTCATCTAAATCGATAGATGTTGGGACCAGGATTACTTTGGCACATTTCATAAGAGTTTCGTTATGCTCTTCTACTTCTGTGTTAAAAGTTTTATCTTGCATGACATAGATTTAAGGAAGGTTGGGTAATCATCAACAGGTACGTCTGGGGATGAACTCGTGGATGGAAATGGGACATTATCGGTTTGAATTTCAGGTGGTGCTATCTGTTCAGGTTGAGGTGTTAATAGGTTCGTTTTCGATTTCTTCCCTAGGGTGTCTGGAATATTAGAAGGTAAATCAACGTAGGGTGGGGAAGTATCTTCAGCTAAATCCAGGTAGGAGAGATTGCTTCGTCTGGATTAAAGGAAGGTGAGAAATTAGTAAGTCCATGAGATCTTTGTCTAGATTTCGACCCGGGTCCACTATAGGAGGATTGGACGTTGATGGGACTGCAGGTTGGACAGGGTTCACAGAAACCGTGATAGCGTCAGCGTTTGTGTTGTTTTTGCCCTTTTATAATGTATATCATACTCAAATTCTTCCAATTTAAGTCGCCATCGAACAAGGGAACCAGGGTCTTTGCAATTAAAAGCCACTAGAGAGTTTATGGTCCGTCATTATTGTGAATCGGTTATATAGATAGGGACGAAATGTTTTGGTGCTGAATACTACGCAAGGCACTTTTTCGGTTACGCTGTAAATATTCTCTGCTTTATTATGTGTGAGGCAAAAGCAATAGTTCGATCTTGTCCTACTGGACCTGGGAGAGAATAGCAGAGATGGCATAGTTTGATGCATCGCATGTCAAGAGGAAAGGTTTAGTAAAGTCCGGATATGCAAGGACTGGAGCTGTAATGAGTTTACCTTTCAAGGTCTCTGAAAAAGCTGTTGTTCATTCTTCCATTCAAAAGGACATGCTCTTTTAAAAGGGACGTAAGGATTTTGCATATTTAGAAAAATCAGGGATAAAAGTCTGTAGTAAGATACTAAGCCTAGGAAGGATTTAATGTCTTTGGATGATTTTGAACTGGAAATTGGTGACAGCCCTCACCTTTTCGGGATTGGTTTGACACCATGTTCACCGATTATATGGCCTAAATAAATTACTTTACGAAGGAATTCGCATTTTCAGGTTGTAACTTGAGATTATAACTTCTGAGTCTGTTAAATACAGTTACCAGATTATCTATGGAGAAGTAACATCGAAAGAGTAAATAACGATGTCGTCTAAATAAACGAAACATCGTGAACCTTGAAGTCTGATAGGCATGAATTGATGAGCTTCTGGAAGGTGGACGGAGCTTTTTACAAGCCAAAAGGCATCCTATTGAATTGGAAATGCCCTGAAGTACAGAAAACGCTGTTTTAGGTGCATCTTCAGGTTTGATTAACAATTGAAACCGGAAGCTAAGTCTAAGGTTGAGAAATATTTGCTGTTACCCAGCTGGTCTAGGATTTCAGAAATTTGAATAGAAGTTTTTCGCCGATAGTAATATCGTTAAGTTTACGATAGTCAATTACTATTCGCCATTTACGTTGTCCCTGGGAATCTAATTTCTTAGGCACAATCCAAATTGGTGAGCTCCAAGGAGGATGAGGGTTCTATTATTCCTGGTCAAGCATCTTATTGATTTGGGTCTCAACTTTTTTTGACATTCTGGGAACCTATACGTTTTAGTATGGATGGGCGTCTCGCTGTTCGTTTTAATTTGATGGTTAAGGCGGATGTATAAGTTAATTGATCATCGGGCAGATGAAAATGTCGGAATAGGAACAAAGTTCAATGAGGCGTTGGACTCTTCTTGGTTTAGATGTTCTATTCTTAATGAGTTTATTACATCGTTTGTTCTTTTAGTCGTGTTAAAGATGTTCGTGTTCACCTGAACTGCGTCAGAATGGGGTGTGACTTTAAGATTTAAATTTGGATTAAGGTTTAGGAAACTCTAAGTTGATAGTTAAATTAACGGGTTTATTTTCTTTGATTTTACGATACAAAGATATAAGTAAATTATCTGATATGTGTTGATCAGTGATAAGGCCTTCTTTAAGATTGGTATCAAACCGAACATTCAATGACAGTTTCGGTGCGTGGTGGCATGATAGAATGGATCAACAATTTTATTTCTAATTTACCGATCTTGAGGGTATCGTTTGTGTAGTCAATTTTATGCCAAACGCGGTTAGGAAGTCGGACTATGATGCCGCCGCATGCAAATTGACATCTTTAATGACATGGAATTTATATGACGCGGATGTGGTTTTATTTAATTTTAATTTCAATGAAAATGGCCTCAGTAGTTGTAGATTCTTCGGATCTATGCCCTTAAGTTTGATAGGTTCTTTTATGAGTTTGATATTTCTCTGGATACTAGACTGTTTTAATAAACATATGGCAGACCCTGAATCGACAAGCAAAGACAGTGGGATATCCGTGACGGATGAATCGAGAAGGACATGTAACAACCTTTAGTGGTATCTAGATTTGTTTCGTAAATTTCGATTTTGCTTGTTGGAGAGGAACTTTCAAGTTGTGGTCCTTGGATTGTTGGACACTTGTTAGGGCTGGTTACCCGTGGTCCATGGATTTTCGAACACTTGTTTGGGGCTACCCGTGTGGTCCTTGGATTTTGGACTCTTATTTGGGGCTGGTTACCCGTGGTCCTTGGATTTCGGACTCTTATTTGAGGTTGGTTACCCGTGTGGTCCATGGATTTTCGGACTCTTATTTGGGGCTGGTTACCGTGTGGTCCATGGATTTTCGGACTCTTATTTGGGGCTGGTTACCTGTGTGGTCCATGGATTTTGACACTTATTTGGGGCTGGTTACCCTGTGGATATGAGGGAGGAATGGTTGGTGTCGGCTTTAGGATCTAGTCTCAGACACCGTGGCGAGACTCTTGATCGTTTAAAGTTTGATTGTCGCATGTAAAGGATGGAATTTTCTTGGACTTCCTCATCATTGGGCTGCTCTATGAAGTTAACCTGTGGTTGTGGCTATATTGGAATTGAGAGGTTGGTGGAATATTTTGGTTCTTGAATCGATTGTTGGAATACTCTCGTTTTACAGGCCATAATTTCGTGTCCCGTCAGTTTACAATATCGACAAAAGCGTTAGTGGAGCTCTGTTGGTTAGGATTTGGGTACTGTGAAAATTTTGATAAGTAGACTGCTTAGTATTAAAAGTTTTTACGAGGTTTTGCCTAGGTTTGTGTTCATGTTTTGTTTCTGGCTGTGGTCGTTTGTATAGGCTTTGTTGAATACGTTCCTCCGAGATGGCTAAGTTTATGGTTTCCAAATTAGGTCTTTGGAGACTACACCTATCAATGTTTGAAATGGGGATGTAACCCCAAGAAATGATGGAGGCAAGGTCCTCCACGCAACCTGACCTGATAATTCTTTTGTTTTGTATTATATAGGGATATTTCTGTTAATAGTTGTGAAAGACAGGTTTCCATGCGTGAGGAATTGGCTGACATTATCATGTGGGCCTTGTTTGCTCTCTGTAATTCGGTAAGGATATGAGCATAATGTTTACGTTCACTAAATTGTGTTTTAAGAAATCCTTGAGCTGTTCCCAGTCTTTAAACTCTTTTATGGAGCAAGCGATTTCGCTTTACCGTGGAGTTGAGAATGATGAACTTAAATAAAATTGTTTGTTTTATTTAAGTACATCATTATATATTTGTTTTGAGATTCTGTAGCTAATTCATAAGCATTATTACAATTAATAATAAAAGAATTTACGGTCTCCCTTACTACCGTCATACGGTTTAACGAATTTGAACAAGGTGTTAAATCCATCTCGGTCATTGCAGTAGTTGCAACTGGCCTTAGTAACTCTTGGAGGGCTGTGGATTTCAAGGTCACTAATAACCCGGCTCTGTGAATTCGAAGGTTAAACTAGCCTCCTCCTTTCACCACTTTTGGCATAATAAAATATATCAATCAATACAAGAACACAATAATAATATAAAATAATTACAATAAGGAACACGCAATAATATAAAATAATCACAAATTGTAAAAATATTAATAAACTCTAAAACATTTAAATTCAATTGAACAAAGAAACATAAAAGTTGAGAAGCTTTGGTTTATAAAGTCTAGACAAAACAATGACCAACAACTCACGGTACTAGTAATGCGTGGGCGACGGCTGCAAACACGATAAGGGAACATTCCGATTGATAAGTGCGTCTTGGTAGCGAACTGGAACGGGACACGATGAATTTCGAGTTATGGAAATCTTCGACGATATTTCTTTTTAAGACGATGGATGCTTTTCAGGTTAATTCTTCTAGGTGATTTCTTCTGTATGTATGTAGATGGAAGGAGATGATTGCGGTTCAGGATGCAATGCGGGTCTTCCTTGGTAAGTATGTGAACTCCTTTCCAGGAATGAATCGGGTCTCCGTAATGGAATGGACGTCCAGGCTGTAGCGATGAGCACTTGCACTATATTTGGGTTCACTAGGACACGCCAGGACGACACAGAATAAGATTTAGTTTTATAAGATTTTAGGATACGGAGCGAGTCTGCTGGAGCGGTTTCACTTCACTTGACACTGGGGATTTCCGTATCCCACCGCTGCCACCAAAATGTTATACGGAGACGGGCTGATTGCTTTTTAAAAAACAATTATTTAAAATACGGATATTTAATTAAAGGATGAATGGATTATATATTACAAATTGATTAGAATTTAACTTAGGTCCGTAGACAAACTGAGCAGGTTCGAAGATGGAAGCAGACTGACTGGCCAAACTGCTCACTGCTATACTCACTGAACCTTAAGGCTTAGTTAGCGTTATTAAGGGCAGTGCAGCACTAACAACAAATACAGGTATAACAGTACAAGCCGGGGCGGATCGTTAGTAAGCATATGAAATTGGGATTACAAATGGGATTCAACTCGCTTATGTACCGTGGGTCTGTCAAGACTTAGTATTCATTCCTCATTAACTATTATTTTTTAAAGATTGCGATACGAATATTTGCAATGTAATATAATAATCATCACTGGATTTAGAATACAATTTACTTGATCGTTCAAATGATAATAAGTCTAGTCCTATTTTCTTTATATTTTCAGACATATAATTAAATAATAAAAAATAAATAACTAAACAAAACGAGTATATCTGCATGCATGTATTACATTATGAATGAAATCACTGTAGTTTAAAGACGTTATGTCTTGTAGTAACGTCTATATAATACCTCAATAGGGATGTCATTTTCTAGTAAATCAGAAGATGCGTGTATGTATTTACTCATATTTGGCATAGTATAAAGAGACCAAAGATGACCACTTGACATTTCTATTTCCACGCAATAATCTACAACATATTTCAATAAATTTGTCTTTTGCCTTATTTGAACATTAAATTAGAAAAAGGGAGACAAGTATATTGACTAAATTTATGTAGAATTGTAGGTTCTCTCTATGTATACGTATGTATATAGTACTCTAAGATTCAACCCTAAGGACGTAGTTACATTTTAACGTACTCGAATTTAGATATTCGAATTGCAAGCTGACTTACGCATGCGCACATTGAAACAGTTTTCCGATATACTTTATATATTATACCTAAATAAACTTGCTACTTGCTCAGACCAACAAAGGAAGAAAGACGGAGCGCTGCGTACATTTTAAGTGAAGCTAAAACCATGCTCAATTTCTTGACACGCACTCACATATGCATCTTTTTTCTTTTATTTTTTATCAGTCTGTAAAAGTTTATTGATGGATGCGCACATGGATGCACCTAAAACCATGTTAATGGTTGCAAATGATTTTAGATGAGATGTACGTGATTGAGTCAAGCAATGGATACACGGTTTCAATTAAAATATAATTTTTATTGAATAAAACAGATATGCAGTGTTTATCGAGCGAAGTCTGAAAACAGATTGACAATAAAAATGGAATATAATTGATAATATATAGTTGGAAACAACTGGGAACAAAACTTATTCTCATGAACATCAGCTTAATTTGTTCCAGATAATTTTATTATGTATTTTGCAATATTCAACATAATTTCTGAAATTAGTTGGAAACAACAGGAAATAAATGTCAGCATAATTTGTTCTATAACATTTTATTATATACCTATTTGTATACTTTTAAAAACGTGTAAAATAAATGCTAAGTCAACCCTTCAACTTGTTGACAGAGCATATATCTACAGGGTGAGTATACTTTTTGTATACTTTTAACTGGAGACAAATCTTTGGTTCCAGACGATTTCGTTTTAACAAAATAATTTTCTTAAAGACCTTAATAAAATTAAATTTAGCGACCAAATATACTAATGTAAAACATAGACATTATTATTATAATACTTATTGTCCATACACCAACTCAATCTAGAGTTAGGATAAAACAACAATCTAGAGTTATTAAAACTTCACTTGTATCACCACTTTCACTGTTGTTTTTGCACTGTTTAAAATGTATTTGATGTCGTTGAGGTCCACGTCGCGAAGATCGACTTGGCTGTCCTCCATCTTGATTTTCTGTTATAGCTTAGGCATGATGACCTGTCTAATTAGCAAGCAGGCCTCGGATGTTTTTTTTTTTTATAGGAGAGGGGCAAACGAGCATGCGGCTCACCTGATTGTAGGTGACTACCGCCGCCCATGAACAACTGCAACACCAGGGAACCAGAGGAATTGCAGATGCGTTGCCGGCCTTTTTAAAGGAGTGGCTCTTTTCTTGAAGGTCCCTAAGTCGTGTCGGTCCGGAAAAATCGCTGGTGATAAACTATTCCACAAGGAAGTTGTGCGAGGAAGAAAACATTTTCTAAATCGCACAGTGGTGGACCGCCAATTATCCAGATGGTTTGCATGGTATCGGGAGTTCTGCCGCGATGTGCGTTCGTGAAATTTGGCGGCTGGAATTAATCCGAACAATTCCTCAGAGCACTCCCCGTGGTAAATGCGAAAGAAAATGCAAAGAGATGCAACATCTCTTCGCAGCGCCAATGAATCGAGCCGATCGAAAAGAACTCGGTCGTCGACGATTCGAGCCGCTCTGCGCTGGATGCGGTCAAGTGGAAGGAGCTGGCACTGGGGAGCCCCAGCCCAGAGATGGAACAGTATTCCATGGAGGCCGAACCTGCGCCTTGTAAAGTTGCAGGCGTTGTGCCGGATGAAATTGTCGCGCTCTGCTGAGCACGCCAAGCTTTTAGAGGCCAATTTGGCCTTCTTCCAAGTGACCGCGAAACTGCACGTCACCTCGATATGTCGACGCCCAGGATTCCGATACTGGCTTAGGCAACAAGGGAGTGCCTGAAACTGAGGAAATACGACAAAGGGGTTTTTAGCGGTAAACGCGCAAACTTGCGTCTTCTGAGGATTAAACTGGACTAGATTTAGTCGCCCCAATCCGAGACTTTGTTCAGCAAAGACTCGACTTCGAACCAAAGTTTGTTCCGGTACTCGGCGACGTTTTCCCGAGAAATATTCGCACGGCCGGCGTACAGAGCATCACCAGTGCTATCATCCGAATAGCAATGAATGCTACCGGTTTGCAACATGTTATTGATATGCAGAAGAAACAGCGTTGGTGATAGCACGCAGCCTTGTGGAACACCAGCGTTAATAGGTTTGTAGTCGGAGCATGCACCGTCTACAACGACCTTGATGCTCCGATCTGCAAGAAAGCTGGTGATCCAATTGCACAATTTCGGAAACCCATAGGAAGGAGTTGTAAGAAGCGCTTTGTGCCAAACCCGATCGAAAGCGCAATGTCAAACTAACGGCCAATGCCTCCCCTTGGACTCTACTGCCTCCGCCCATCTATGAGTCAGGTAGACCAGAAGATCACCAGCTGATCGACCCCGACGAAAACCGTATTGGCGGTCACTAATCAGCTGGCGATCCTCAAGGTACCGCATGAGCTGGCAGTTTATAATGGATTCCATTATTTTGGAGAACAAGGTGATGGCGATAGGCCTGTAGTTGGACGGTCTGAGCGGTCGCCTTTTTAGGATCGGTTGGACAAAAGCTGTCTTCCATGATTTCGGGACTACGCTAGGAGTAGGAGTACGGAAAAGACGCGTTAGAACCGGTGCCAACTCTGGATCACACGTCCTCAGCACAATTGGGGATTCCGTCTGGCCCACTCTACTTGTGGATGTCCAGGGAGAGGAGTGCTTTGCGAACCGAGCGCTGTGGGAACCGAACATCCGGCATGGAGCACTCACACCGCGGGATGGCCGGCGGTGTTCTCCCGTCATCAAGAGTCGAGTTGGACGCAAAAGTGAGCCTAAAGGTCGGCTTTTGCGGCGTGGGCCAGTGAGTCGTCCTCCTGTGCAGAGATGGTAGTGATGGCTTACAGAAATTCCTTGGACAGCCTTGGCGAGAGATCAGAATGCACGGGTTTACGAAGGAAGGCGAACTAGTTTCTCGCCACCTTCCTATGTTTGACTTTGCAATTGCAATTGCAATTGGCAATAACACTTTGAAGGACCTGGAGGCGAAGTTATACTTTTAAGCATGCTAGTTTACATCTGAGCCGCCGAAGCCTCAGCCCAGGCCTGATAGCACTCCCGCTTACTGCGTAATGCAGTCTTACAGGAGCGACAAACCAAGGCTGCGATCTGCCTCCGATGGGTACCACAGATGATGGAATAAATAGTTCCATTCCTGTAACATCACATCAGTGACAGAGTCAGCAACAGCGCTGGGATCGTCCGGCGAGAAGCAAACCCGCCCCATGGGTAGGATGCAAAGAAAGACCGCATTCCGTCCCAATCCGCTGACCTGTAATGCCAAACACGGCGGCAACCTGCAGAACGTAACCGCGAGGCGTGGTGGCACCACACCCGGATCAGACAATGGTACGAAGAGCCGAGAGGGCATCGACGGAAACCTGATATCCGTCCGGATGAGAGGTCAGCAGAAGGTCCAACAGGGAAGGTGTATGATCCTTCACATCTGGAATCTGCGTGAAGAAGTAACCAGCTGTGTCAGACCATATGCCAAGGCAAAGTCATAAACAGATCTCCCGCATGATCGGTTAAACGTGAACGAAGCCATTCGGCGTTGTGGGCGTTAAATCGCCAAGGATCACGATCTCTGCGGATGGGAACTGTTGTAGCAAGGAATCTGTAGCCATTTGGACGTGGTCGATGAGTCGCTCTGTTTCGGCATTACCGCTATGGGACCTATAGAGGCACCCGTAGACGCGCGGATGGTCGTCGCTATCTACGCGTAGCCAAAGGATGGACAGGTCCGAACCTTCAAGACTGCCGAGGCGTCGAGAACAGATGTCCTCTGACGTATACGCAACTCCAGCCCGAGGCACAAAGGAGTGTTCCAATTTGTACCCGGTGGGAGAGATACAAGTATCAGCCGGAGAGGACACCTGCGTCTCGGTCAGAAAGAGAAGGCAGCTTCGCCGTCTCGAGATGGTAGTGGACGGCGTTTGGGTTCGAGTGAAGTCCCTGATGTTGCAGAAATCCACGGATAGCGTGGCAGGGGTCGTTGGTCTTGTTGCTCAGTTTGCCCCGAGCAGTTATTGTTTTGAGCGAATTTTGCCCCAGAATACGCGGGGCAGCCTGAGCACCCACGCTCAGGAGTGGAGTAGCATGGTCGTGGATGCTCAGCGAGGATCCTCCAGGGTGCTGGTACCTCCTGGGGTAGTCTAAAATTTAATTCCGCTACCATGTTGATGGGGAGGTGGGCCTCCGGTCACCTGCACTCACCAGACGAAACGCAAAAGCAGAGCTTCCACTTCACGCCAGTATTCTGTGAGGTCGTGGTACTAACCCGGCTCGAGCTGGCCCATACGTGTAACAGCAAAGCTGCTGCGTGGCTCTACCACCGTTAAATGTGGTATGTCCTTGTTTCTGCTGCTTTTCTGATAATTTTGTCTCCAATTTGTGTTTTTCTGTTTCGATTGGGGATTACTAGAAATGTTCCTTTTAGGTTGTCCTTCATGACTTCATTATTACAATTATCGGTATGTACTATGTTTTTATTCGAAAAAAGGAACGATATTCCATCGACGACGATGTGGTTTCTTACGTCTTCAATTCGAATAAAATTCTTATGACATGCAGAATAGTTTTTAAGTAGCATTATTTGTTCTATACAGGTCGTATGCGCGTATTGCACGATATTATTTTTTCCATACAGAACTCGGCATCTTCGATCTGTTCGCACGAGATAGATAACGGGTCTGTATTTCAATCCATTCACTATGAGGTAGGGATACTTAGGAATTACGATAGAGGTTTTTATGGAACTAGGATCGTATATAGGTATAGGAATAATCTTGTAATAATTATATATGACCGTGTCTTACAAGAGAAATTCTAACACAAAAACTAACTTATTACTATAATTATTACTTTCTAATTTTGTAAGATTGTCCCACCTACTGTATACAATAATCAATGTTTTCTATTTCTAATAAAATAGCAAAACGTTCTGTAGAATATATAAAAGATTGATGGAGTATGTGTATTCCACTAAAATTGATTGTCTCTGATCCGTTTCTATCTCTTGAACTACATCATAGATAGTACGAAAGTTATTTAGGGTTTGATATAGAGCATTCTTTTGACTTACTACGTTATGTAATTCAGACTGATTTTACTATAACATTTTCAGTTGCGAAGTTTAAATATTTAAATGAATTAAGTTATATTTCTAGTCATCTGAAATGCGACAGATTTCTTTCTACCATATATTTTCTATTTCTAAGCTGGCTAATCTTCGTATTGTATCTCATTGTCTGATTGCCTGAAATTAATTTAATAAAAGAACCTAAATGGGTTTTATTGTTTCTTTTTAATATTTTCCTAGGCATTATTTGCTTCAATCTATCTTTTGTAAGTTCTATAAAGTATTATATTTGCAGAGTTAATCCCAAGTTCATTGTGCAACTCATTTTCCGAGTAAATCATATCTTTCAATCTATAATATTGGTTAATATTATTATCTAAGCACTTAGCTACAGTTTCTAAATCTAAAGTCTTAAAAATATTCTAAGGATTCTGAGTCATATCCTGCAGTTTTACGCTGACTGCTGACTCCGCTAGGACCAGGAGCATCAGGACTGCTTCCACCACCTGCGGAGGTCGTTTTACGTTTTTTATTGCCACTTCCGTATTTCTTTTTTTAAACTTCTTTTTTTTTATAGAAGAGGGGGCAAACGAGCATGCGGCTCACTTGATGGTAAGTGACTACCGCCGCCCATGAACAACCGCAACACCAGGGGAATTGCAGGTGCATTGTCGGCCTTTTAGAAAGAAGTGAGCTCTGTTCTTGCAGGCCACTAAGTCGTATCGGTCCGGCAAAATCTCCGGTGGTAATCAATTCCACAGAGAAGTTGTACGAGGAAGAAAACCTAGTAAAACGCACAGTGGTGGACCGCCAGCATCTAGATGATGAGGTTGGTATCGGAATTTTAACGCGATGTGCTTTCGTGAAATTTTTCGGCTGGAATTAATCCGAACAATTCCTCAGAGCACTCCGCGTAGATTTGATGGAAAATGCAAAGGCCACTCTACGCAGCCAGTGAATCGAGCCGGTTAGAGATAACTCAGTTGTCGACGATTCGAACCGCTCTGCGCTGGATGTGGTCAAGTGGAAGGAGCTGGTACTGGGGTGCCTGACCAGAGATGAGAACGGTATTTCATTAAAGGCCGAATTTTCGCTTTGTAAAGTTGCGCGATGTACCGGCATGAAATACTGTCTCGCTTTGCTGAGCACGCCAAGCTTTTTAGAGGCCAATTTGGCCTTCCCTTCCAAGTGACCACGAAACTGCACGCTATTCGATATGTTGACGCCGAGGATTCCAATGCTAGCTGAGGCAGCAAGTGAGTGCCTCGAAACAGAGGAGATACGACAAAGGGTTCTTTTTAGAGGTAAATGCGCAAACTTATATCTTCTTGGGATTGAACTGGACTAAATTTAATCGCCCTAATCCGAGACCTTGTACAGCAAAGACTCGACTTCAGACACAAGTTTGTCCCGGTACTGGCGACGTTTTCCCGAGAAATAAGCACGGCCGGTATATAAGGCATCACCAGTGCTGTCGTCTGTATAACAATGAATGTTACCAGTTTGAAACATATCATTGATATGCAGAATAAACAGCGTTGGTGATAGCACGCAGCCTTGTGGAACACCAGCGTTGATAGGCTTGTAATCAGAGCATGCACCGTCAACTACGACCATGATGTTTCCTTGCAAATGAATCACCAGTTTCCTTACTGATCGGAGATCAGCAAGGAAACTGGTGATCCATTTCCACAATTTCTCAGGAAGCCCATAGGAAGGGAGCTTCAAAAGAAGCGCTTTGTGCCAGACCCGATCGAAGGCCTTCGCTATGTCTAAATTAACGGCCAATGCCTCCCCCTTGGACTCTACTTTCTCCGCCCATCTATGAGTCAGGTAGACTAGAAGATCACCAGCTGATCGACCCCGAGGAAAATCGTGTTGGCGGTCACTAGTCAGCTAGTGATCCTCAAGGTACCTCATGAGCTGGCAGTTTATAATGGATTCCAATATTTTGAAGAACAAGGAGGTGATGGCGATAGGCCTGTAGTTAGACGGGTCTGAGCGGTCTCCTTTTTTAGGGATCGGGTGGACCAAAGCTGTCTTCCATGAATTCAGGACTACGCCTGGGAGTAGGCGTAGTCCACAGAATGCACGAGTTCCCGAAAGAAGGCGAACTAGCTTCTCGCCAATTCTGCCGATGTGCTCAGACCTTGCCTTGGCAATCACTCTTTGAAGGACCTGGAGGCGGAACTATACTTCTTTTTAAGATCACTGGTGTTTACATCCCGAGACGTTGATACCTCAGCCCAGGCCCGGTAGCACTCTTGCTTATAGCGTGAAGCTATTTTACAGGAGCGACCAAACCATGGCTGGGATCTGCCTACGATGGGCACTACAAAAGATGGAATAAAAAGTTCCATACCCTGAAGTACCACATCAGCGACAGAATTAGCAACAACACTGGGATCGTCCGGCGAGAAGCAACTTTACCGGTACAATATCCACTTGGCCTATAACTTTCACTTTCTCGTATCTTGGGACGTCTTTAGCCTTCCGATTCCTAGTGATTTCCATGAAAACATGGTCACTGGTGGTGTTTTGCCGCCTTTCCTTTCTACAACTTTACATTTATTTTCTTTAATCTTATCACAAACATATTCGTATAAAACCTTGAGCCCTTTCCTATGATCCTGAACTAGTTTCTGTAAAAGATTTTTATCTCTAACTATGTCAAATGCATTTCCTGATTCCGTATGCCCGAATACCATTTCAAAGGCGTGAAATTTATCGCACTATGAATCGTATTACTGTATTATAATTTAAATCCCGTATAGTGGCGGGTAAGAATACCCACTACCCCATATCTTCCCCTGGGTTTCATAAGAGGTGACAGAGGGAAACTGAGGCAGAAAATGGGCAGCAGCATCTTTCTGATAACAGCAAAATAACAACAAAAAAACTGCGATTGCCAACCCACTCACCAAGCATGGCAACTATGGCAATATACCCCCAATTACGAAGAGACGGCCCTCAGTCCCCGGCGGCCCCACTATTGGCAGCCGCCGTAGCCCCACCCCTGGCTACGGTGGCGGCCATAGTAACAGTGGGGCAGGGGGTGCTTAGTTCGGTTGCCACCTAAGATGACTGGACCTGGCAACATATAACGCGCACACCCAGAAGACTGACGAGAAGATCAAGGAGCTGGCAAGTTGCGCTGGAATATTATAGGATTATCCGAGGTCCAAGAGGGGAGGACATGGTTATCCTCGAATCCGGCAACTTGTTCTATTACCGGGAGGGCGACCATCTGTCCCAAAGAGGTGTAGGATTTATCGTCCACAAGTCTCTCGTTTACAACGTTGTAAAGATTGAGAGTGTGTCGACGAGGGTAATTGCTTACCTTATACTCAGAATCACCAAATGGTATTCGCTGAAGTTCATACAGGTTTACACACCAACCTTGGCACATCCCGATGTGTAGGTGGAGGAAATGTATGAGGATAATATATAATGATCCATTGAGCTATGTCGGTCACTCTGGTTCTACTGCGGATTTCCTCATTTCTAAGTTTATCACGCAGAGAAACCCCGAGCATAACCCTCTCCATAGCTGAGCGACCTTGAGCTTCCTCATATGGCCAGCAGTGAAGGACCACGTCTCAGTTCCATAGGTCATAACTAGCAACACGCACTGGTTGTACAGTCTCGTTTTCAAGTTTTGAGGTACACCTGACGAGAAGATGTGCTGTAATTTCCCGAACGCTGCCCAGCCGAGTTGAATCCGTCGATTGACTTCTCGGTCGAAGTTGGACTAACCTAGTCGGACTATTTGTCCCAGGTAAACATACTCGTCAACAACTGAGCTTGCTTAGTGCTCCCAACAACTACCGGCATAGGTGTGATATGGACGTTATACATGATCTTTGTTTGTCCATGTTCATCTTAAGACCTGTCCGTTAGGAGGCACTATTGAGGTCATTGAGCATAGTGCTAAAGTCCTCCAGCGATTCTGCTATAAGGACTACATCTTCGGTAAATGGAAGGTGAATGATGTACTCGCCGTTGATGTTAATACCGTATGATTTCCAGTCAGTGGCATGAAAACGTCTTCAATGCAGCGGTGAGTTTCGGGGATATAACGTCACCTGTCTTACACCCTCTGCAGGTAGATAGGTTTCGTAATCTGGTTCTGTACTCGATAGCCATCGCAGCCCTACTGTACAAATACTTCAGCACTTCGATGTACCGACAGTCAACTTGGCACCGCTCAAGAGACTGCAGCACCGCCCAAATTTCGACGGAATCAGAGGTCTTTCAAAGTCCACATACCAGTCATAGTGGCGAATTGTACCCGGACTTCTGTACAATTTGCCGAAGGGTATGTATGTGGTCCATGGTGCTAAAGCCTTTTCGAAACCGGCTTGTTCGTGACTGGAAGTCGTCGAGTCTGCATGCTAGACGATTCGTTATGACTCTCGAAAACAGCACATAAACGCGGCTCAGAAGGATATCGGTCTGTAGTTCTTCGAAGAGCGTTTTCGCCTTTCCTGAAGAACAAGACCACTGCATTTCTCCTCCACGCCTCTGGTATAGTGCCACCATGTAGGACGGAATTAAAGATTAAATTCCATCCTGCCTGGGGCCTTGCTATTTTAAGGTGCTGAGAGCCATTCTAATCTCTTTCAGACTGACGTCCAGAACACCATCGGAATAGTGTCGGATAAGACTTGCATTTGGATTGTTACTTACACTTGCGTGGCTCCAACGATGATTTGTATAGCTGCCCATAGAACCTCTCAATACCGGAAACGACGCTGCCACACTCGGTCTTCAGATTCGACAGTTGGCTCTTTCTTGCAGACAGATCTCTAGCAAAGACTTAGGAGCCCTGGTTCTGCTCGATCGCTTCTTCAATACGAGCTGTATTGAAGTTGCGTGTCTAGTAGTAGTAGTAAGGCATGCATTAAGACCTGTCTGTTCAGTTGCCTGTACGCTGTCAAATCTGCTGAAGACTGCAGCTTTATTTCCCGTCTAACAGCCATGAGATTAAAAGTGTGCTCGGAGAGTTTTTGTGATCGCCTGTGACGTGTCTTGCAGATCTTAGCCCCGACCGCATGGACAGTTTCCTCGAGCTATTCATTCATATCGTCCACTGCATTGCAATCTTCTAGGCATTGAAAACGGTTTTGTTGCTGGAGTTGAAATGTTTCGGAAATTTGATTAGAGCACGATGGGGACGGAGCGTTGAATTAATTAGACGAGAGCTCTCCATCTTAACGTTTAGATTCGGTGTGCCTCTCACCATTCGGTGATCGCTGCCGGTTTTTACCCTCGCGATCACTGAGAAATCACTAAACAGTTGTCGTGAAAAATGAGACTCTGGTCGTCATAATGAAGTCACATTATGACGACCAGAGTCTCATTTTGTCGAACTGTCGGAGCTCGCCCAGGTCCACTTACTGTGGGGCCGCTTCTGGAAGAAAGAGTTCATCATAAAGATTTCTCTTTGTCCATGAAAGTGGCCAGCTGCTGGTTTGGTTTCCGTTCCTGTTCCAAATTTCCTACCTTCAGCTCAACGTTCTCTCTTGTGCCTAGTTTTGCGTTGAAGTCACCCATTAACACCGTATAGTGGGTTTTGAGGATGAGAATTCATGGCTCTAGATCCTCATCATTTCCTCTACGTCCTCATCGGGATGCACCGAGTTTGGTGCGTAAACCTGTATGACCTTCAGCGAATACCGCTTGGTGATTCTGAGTATAAGATACGCAAGCCTCGTCATCAATCTTTACAACGTTGTTAACGAGAGACTTGTGGACGATAAATTTGACACCTCCTTGGGACAGATGGTCGCCCTCCGGTGATAGAACAAGTTGCCAGATTCGAGGATTACCATGTCCTCCCCTCTTCGGACATCAGATAATCCTATAATATTCCAGCGTAATTTGTCTATCTCTTCTTCCAGCTCAGGATCTTCTCGTCAGTCCTCTGGGTGCGTGCGTTATATGTTTCAGGTCGATTTATCTTAGGTGGCAACCAACTCCTCCGGATATTCTTAGCACCCCGCCCCGTCGTTACCATGGTCGCCACCGTAGCCAGGAATAGCGGGGCCGCCGGGGACTGGGGGCCGTCTCTTCGTTACTTTATTCATGGGGTGTATATTGCCATAGTTGCCACGCTTGACGAGATTGTTGGCTACTGCAGTTTATTATTGTTATTTTGCTGTTATCAGAAAGATGCTGCTGCCCATCTTCTGCCTCAGTTTACCTCTGTCGCCTCTTACGACACCCACGGGACGATATAGAGTAGCGGGTTTTCTTACCCGCCACTACACGGACTAGTTTTTATTAATTTGTCAATAATTATCATAATACTAAATAAATCACCTAAATATCTCGAAATTTGAGTTGGTATAAAAGAATAATCGTTTTTTAGTTACAGTGATTGTTTGTTTTGTCCACTAAAGAAATAATAACTTAATATTTTAGAATAAAATATGTAACGGTCTTTTATATTTTTGAAACTATAAGCTCAATTATATACTGTCCACTTATTTTTTTTTATAAAAAGGAGTGATAAATTGAACGTTATCACTCCTTTTATTATTTATTTTGTTATTGAACACTTCAAAGTTAGTTCCATAAGAAATTTAAATCGACAACGTTCACACTTAACACTTCAACTGGATAACGTTGGTAGACTTTAGTTACATGAATATGAACTCGCTTATCTAAGAAACAACAAAAATTATTTACATTTATAATTTTTAAAACATATAATATTACGGAGCCGTTGTTAACGTTAAAGCAATGGCATCTGTTATATTACGGAGTATTTAACGGTAATTATTTGTTATTTTTGCATAATATTTTATGACTAATTTCATAGACTTGCAGTTTGTGTCACAGATTAATATTGATATAGATTTAGAATCACAGAGTTACAGAGTACAGGAACATAGCATAGAGTTAGTTAGCTAGTTAAACGTACAATATATAATACTTATAAGATTTAAATTTACTTTTAGCTTTGCGTGTTGCCTTTGCTTAAGTACTTAGTGATTAAAAAGTTAAAGTTACAGCCTATATACGTACCACAACTAGGCACAGGCTCCTCTCCTTTCTGAGGGGGTTTAGGGCAAGGAAATGTCCGCTGCGCTGCCCCAGTGCGTGTTAGCTAACTTCACAAGTCTTCAATATTTTTAGGTTTCCTCACCATATTTCGCTTCACCGACAAGCACGTGCAAACCACACTTAAAATTAAAATTAACAATTTTATTGGTGCCAGCGAGGATCACCCAGGTTGCTCGCGTATTTTGAAATTTACAGCGAGCGTGTTGTCGATGAGACACTACGACTCTTTTGCAACTTTTAATTGCTATGTCTAGTATATATGGTAAAAATTATGTCCAGCGATTGCTCGTGAGCCGACCTAAGTGGCTCCGACAGAATATCAGCTCTACGGTAACTCTGATACTGTAGTATTATGCTGAGTCGGGCTTTCTTTGGTGTTGTAATTATACGTATTTTTTAAATATTTTGTTAAGATTTACTTATTTTCTTATTTTTAAAGAAGCTGAAACGTATTATATAAATATAAATATATTATTTCTTTTTCTTTCTTTAATCCTCTCAGAAATGAGAGGAGGCCGTATATAGGCTATAACTTTAATTTACTTTACATTCAAGCCAACTTTTCAAAATAACATGAATGATATTTGTTTGAAGCCGTACATTCAAGGCGAAAATTTCAATATCACATCGTAAAACATTTTTGATTTACCGAGCCCCTGTCATAACTTAAATATTATTTTATATCTCGTCGCAGAAGGTTTTTTTATAGAATGGAATATAATTTTTATTGAAAAAGTTATGTATTTAAGGAACGTACCTGTTTTGACACTTTTACGTTATAAAGGAAAAATAATTTACAACATACAATTTAGTAATAATTGAACCTAAATCGTCAGGGCCGTCTAAGACCATGAAATGGCCCTAGCCCCTAAGTTTTGGGCTTTAGAAAGATAAAAAAACTTAAATAAAAACATCTAAATGTTGTTTTATTTAATAAAAATAGTAAGCTTTTATTATACAAGCGACAAACGTTTCAACATTCTGGGTCGAGGGCTCTTGCTCGTGTCCCATATGTGTGCCCTTTACGGTAAAGATGTAACTGTAAGTCCTTAAAAGTTACAGCTCATAATATACTCCCATACTTTTAAAGGCCTATCTTCCTATACACTTTAAAGGCCTGTACCCAGCTGTTACGCGTGTGTGACCTTGATAAATAACAGCTTTTACAAAATGTATATGAGTATATGTATACAGTACTTGTAACAAAAAACTATAGATTTGAAAGGAGACAATTTCTTTTGTATGGAGAATGCCCACTACAAATTTTAGGGATACTTAATGAAATGTATGTCGATTTATTCTTTATAATCTATAGATTGCAAAATTATTTAGTTTTATCGCATCTAAAGGAATTCAGAGAAATTAAAATATGAATATCATTAACTAAAAAGAAACTAAACGCTATTTTTTTATCTGGCTTTACGGCTCTGGGTTCTAGCCCTTCTGAGCCTAAACTAAAAGTTGTTTTCTATTAGTATTGTGAGTTAGAATAGTGTATATAGAATAGAATAGGACAACTAAATAATTAATATAAAAACAAAGTTGCAGGTACATTTAATATTTATAAGTACTTAGACTGATGGAAAATCCTTTTTAGTTCCGGCAAAAATAGTACACCAAGAAACATGGTGTGAGGCTATTTTTACATGTATTGATTGATTAGTGAATATACATCACAAACACATATTACAGTAATTAAATAAATATGATTAAAGCCAAAATGAATAAAAGATAATATGTTCATTTATAATATTACCTTTACATGCTATATATTAAGAAAGATGTTTTAATCTGGTTGTAAAAGGATAAAAACACAAAGTAAAATACCACTGTATTTATTACTGTAATCATTTCAAAAGTAGTCTATTAATAGTGGAACAGACAGACAGGCGCGGTGTTAAGACTTTGTTTTGATATATCTTTGTTGGTTAGTAAAGGTGCAGTGTGTAAACTTTGCTTTAAAATATATTAACTGATTAGTTATTATACCCCAAACACCATTAAAAAAATGACTAGGTAATATCATGTTTATTTATGTTAATAAACATGAAGTGAGATGTTTTAAACTAGTTGTGTAAGGATTACAAAACACATGTATAATTTAATTGTATTTATTATTGTCAGTCATTATCATTCCAAAAGATTTTTCAAAATAACTTGATAATAACATATCCATTTATGAAATTGTTAGGAATCATAAGGATATTTTATGTGATATAAGACTGTTGTCTTCAATATCCATATACTTTTTGTCTCTGCTTACGAGCAGCTCTGCAAGATTTCAGCCTACAAGACACACATTTATTCTAAGCCACACGAAAAAGTTAATGAATATTGAAATAAGCACATGCACTTATTTATCTAATATCATTTGCAACCAGTAACACGGTTTTAGGTGCATGTGTGCGTCCAACAGTGAAAAACTATTAAGGGTGTTTGCGAGTTTTACCTCTACAGCGATTAAGAAAATAAATAGCACGGATGCTATTTATAGTACAATGGCTCTACCGCGCTATAACCATAAATAGTTGCAGCGTGGTAGAGCCACGCTGCAACTATATGGTTGTAGCGCGAATGGATCGGCTCGACCGGGGTAGGACACGCTCTCACAGAAAACCAGCGTAAAATAGCGGCGTTAGGCTGCTGTGTTTCGTATGGTGAGTGTAGAGCCGGAGACTTTTACTGGAAACGAGGCATTCCATCTAAGTCCTCACGGGTGACAACGCATCTGCATTTTGATTCCTAATTGAGGATAAATGTAGATGTCTATGACATAGTATCCACTTACCATCAGGTGGACTGTGTGCTCGTTTGTCACCCCTATACTATAAAAAAATATATTTTGAATTGGTCGTGTAAGGATAAAAAAAAAATATGTCACTGTATTTGTTATTGTAAAATCATCACATTCTTAAAGCAGTATTAGTGACACATGCCACCAGGTGCAGTGTCAGGACATTGTTATTAATTTGTATTGATTGAATAACATGTTTACATTCCAAGCACCATTAAAACCAAAATGACTGGATAGTAACATATCCGATTTTTGATATTAACCACGAAAAATAAATAGCATGTAAGGTGTTTTGAACTATTTGTGTTAGGATAAAAGAAACACTGTATTGTCACTGCATTTTTGTTGTTTATTATTGTAAAATCATCATATTCTTAAAGCAGTCTATTATAAGTATCACAGGCCGCGAGGTGCAGTGCCAGGACATTCTTTTAATATGTGTTCATTGATTAGTATGTTTACATCCAACTGCAATTAAAGCTAAAATGTAAAATTCTCGAGTAGCAGTCTCGTACCGGTAAGCTCAGTGTGGGACATACCCTCTAGTTGGAGTGACGACCTGGTAAGATATTCAAAAGTCTATGGATGCAGGTGGCTCAGGATCGTGCTTTTATAATTCCTTGGGAGGCCTATGTTCAGCAGTGGACTTGTCCACTGAACAAACCCTAAGGCTATAGGCTGTAATGATGAAGAAGTTTTAAACTAGTTGTGTACGGATACGGCTCGACCGGGGTAGGACACGCTCACGGAAAACGCTACCAGCGTAAAATAGTAACAATGCTCCTGTGTTTCGTATGGTGAGTGTAGAGAACCGGTCCTTTTTACTGGAAACAAGCACTCCATCTTAGTCCTCAGGGTGACAATGCATCTGCATTTTGATTCTTAAACGAGGATAAATGTAGATGTCTATGAGCCACAGCATCTACTTACCATCAGGTGGACCGTGCGCTCGTTTGTCACACTTATTCTATAAAAAAAAACATAAGGAAATTGTCAATTGAAAGAGATACGAAAAGGTACCAGAGCATCTATTCAACTTGCTCGGCGTTTATTTATAAATTAGGCGCTTTATTTATAATAAGGCACATAGTAGAAACAGGTCAAGTAAGCAACAATAATTACAAGTTTTATTGATTATTATTTGTCATCATTACAACAATTCGCTCTGAACATAGGTCTTGCCTAAATTAAATATATAATGTAAAATATTGTATAGCCTTCCGTCAACTGCCATCGCGTTTCGTCCCGTATGGTGTCGTAAAAGTCGTAACAGAGTAAAATAAAGATACCAGGAGATGAGCAGCAACATCTCCCTATAGAATACCACAAAAAGCTTTGGTTGCCACAAGCGTAGCAACTGTGGCAAAAACTACCATATAGTAATGATGCATATTTATATTACTATATAAATACCATCATTACTACTTGTATAAATTATTCCAATCATTGTGAGGTTCATTTAAGTGGTATTCACAAATACAGCGCACAGTGGCACATAAATTGAGTTATCAATCAGCAATCTCTCTTTTAGGTTAGTAGTTCTTTTTAGTTTAGGTATTAAGAATCTAGATAAATGATTACATAACTTAAAAAGCAGTGTCGGGAAGTAGAAGCACGCTTATAACTAGCTACAAAATAGAATAGAATCATTTTTATTCAATATAGATTACAATACATAATACTTATTAAAAGTCATTTTTTACTTTACCACTGGTTCGCAAAAAACCTCTGTCCTGGGAAGAATCAGCAAGAAACCCAGCGAGACTTTTTAAAAAAAGCACATTTTACAATATAACTTTTATACAATTGTTTTGAAAACATTTAGAAACAGCATGGTAGCGATCACCTCATTCCCAGGGTTATTATCAGTCATTTACTCTCTAGTAGTATAATAACCCTTACTAGACAATTTTGCTTAAGTAATTTAAATTTTTAATAGAAAAGGTCTGCATATTATAGTAATTGTTGATGCCTCTGGAAATGGCAGGAGTTACAGTTACAGGCATAAGGGTGTTTGTTGGATGTTACCGATGTCTTCAATATTCAATAATTGTAATTCCATATCCCTGTTATCATTTGTGTCTCCATACAGTTGTAGAAGCTCTCGGCCGACAAGATTGCAGACTCATTCTAAATGATCCACCTGAAAAGTGTTTTTTTTCATCAACTAACCGAACAGACTATAGTTTTACAGTGTCTTCCACCTAAATAATGATATTTATTAATATTTTATTTATTTCAATCTTTATTACTAATAAACAGTCTTAATGTCTCTTAAATTATATATAAATAGCATGTACTCGTTCCTTCATAATACTTTTGTAGTAAACCAGATTCCACTAAAAAGGTAAAATAAAAATACATCAAATCAGAAAAGTAAACAAGTGAGTAGTTATTTTAGAATTATAACATTATTTGACTAAGTACAAGTTCCTAGACGTTTTACATTTACACTAATTTCATTTAAGGTAAAATATTACTTGTGTATTAAGTACAAAGGCAGACAAATATGGGGTAAGGTAAGGAAGAAGTAGCAACTAAAGAAAAAAAACTGGTTATCGAATATCTCCCTATAAGGCAATCTGTGGGGAGGTCTATGTTCAGCAATAGACTTTGATAGGCTGTAAGTTAAAGATAACCTGGTGGTGAATAGCCAAATTGTTTGTAGTGCGAGGTGTGATACTACAAACATCAATCTGTGTAAAGCGATTATGCCAACTCCTCCGGGCAAGCCTATTTCAGGCAGGGGATCACTTACAGGCTGTTAAAGTAAAGTAAGTACCTGTGTGATGGTATCCACTGCAAAATAATATCTCTTTCTGCTGAGTTCTTAAATGAGCTCTTAAATTGAAGATCCACATACAAATCTTCTAATGGAATGAGCAGTTTCAATACTTTATATTATTTAAGAATATTGCAATATTCTTAGGCAGTTACAACAAACTGCATCAAGTAGATGTAACTGAAAAATTGGGAATGCAAATAAAAAAAAGTAGTAAAAATATTAAATTCAGAAAGAATGTACATTACCTACAATCAACAAAATAACATAAAAATAATGTAAACAAAATTCTTGCTTCTGATGGAGTTTAAATATAATAAACATAAATAGTAGATGTATTTAATTAAATATTAACACTAATATGTATTCCCTAATAACATCCATTTATTTTTGTTATCTATATCTATAAATATTAAATTCAGAAGGAATGTGTGTACATTCCTTCTGAATTCAACAACGTCTTCCTATTAACAACTACCAATAAAAAACTGTGGTTGCCGACTCGTCTACTAAGCATGGCAACTATAGCAAGTATCCTCCTTTGGAGAAATCTGAGGGAAGGTCTATGTTCAGCAATGGGCTTTTGATAGATGTTACGGTTGTGGATATAGTTACTCTGACAGACACTTTTAACATAGATTTGTGTATATTTTGTGTGATTTTATTTCTCTATTAATTAAATTAGATTTTACCAATAACATAACACTTCAATACTTTGACACTTCTAACATACTAATAAAATTGTGTTTGTCATATGTTTTGGTAATTCAACATAAATTATAGATTTTCCAAAATTCTAGGAGCATTGTTAGTAATATGAAGGATATTTATTAGTATTTTACAAACTTAAAATAATTAAGTACTAAAACATGTATAGATCGTTAAGTGTCTGGGTGTGGGTCGTTTATTTTTATTTCTAAAAATCGTACCATATCTCAATATTCAGTAAAATAAAATAAAATGTAATACATTATAAACGAAACTTAGTAGTTTTCGTTTCCGTAGTATAATATTTTTGACTAGAACTTCGAGTGACAAAAATAAGATATATTTCACATAAAAGTTTGAAACTTTAAATCAATTGTAGGTTTTATACAGTTGAATTCTTCGCATTCCATAAGATAAATACTCTTGAGAATCCACAAATATAAAGTTGGCGCACATCTGCTCCTGTCTCGGCTAGTTATTGTCTTCGCACAGTGCGTTGAAATCCACAAATATTATTTAATTGTTTTCAGTGTATGCTGATCTTCCAGATAAGTAAGTAAGTACAAAAAACAGCAGCCTGACGAATGTCAATGCCGTAAAGTAATAAGATATGATGCTTATATTATGATAATATGGCCGTCGGTTTTTACCACGTTTTTACCCAGCACGGAAGTCAATGACAAAATAGCGTTTCGTTCCACGGTGTCTTTGAACCATGTTATATGATATAAGCTAACACTTTTAGAAATAGGATAAAAATCTCAGTGGTATCCCTTTTTAGTAATAAATATATAATATACAAATAAGTATAAATATAATATGTATATAATAAGTTATCTTTGTAAAAAACCATTTTTCTTTTAATAGAAACTGCAAAATGATTCATTACGCATTTTCCCCATGTTACATTAACAGAACACGGAATATCAAAACCACTCATTTTTTAAGATTTCTTGATTCCGTTTAGATATTCATAAAATGTATAGGCCATTTATTATATAAATTGGTAACTTTTTTGTATGTAATACCATTAAGGGTCGTTAAAATTTCTAGTGGGCCAAAAACGACTGACTCCTTTTATGGCTGTCTGTTTGTTTGTTCCGAGTAACCTCAGAAATGATTAGACCGGTTTTGACGGAACTTTCACTGGCAGATGCTGATGTTATAAGAGGTGGAATAACTCAGGCTTATTTTAGACAAAAATTAGGGTTCCGCGCATCCAATCGTAATAAATTCCATGCGGACAAAGTCAAGGAAGCTACTTAAATTACTAATGTCAGCTGTGAAGTTATTAATAATTATCTAAGTCAGCTGTAAAGTCAAAGTTATAGCAACATTATATCTAAAATAATAATTTTACATTAGATATTATCACGTTGTAAATTAAAGCTGACCTACAATTTTACGCACTGATTAAAATATCGACTGGAGAGTACTTGTGTGAACGGTTTATTTGAAACTCTTTCAATTTAACTCACATTTTATATTAAAATTTCTTCACGTGATTTAAAAACAATAAAACAATTGTTTATAAAGCGCATTATTATTAAAAACCTTAATGGTAAAGTATTTTTAATAATTGCCGTTACAACCTATTAATGTCCAATGCTGAATATAGGCCTACCTCTTAGGTTGCCTCAGTGGAGTATCCACGGTTTTTTTTTAGTCGTTATTGAAAGACGCTGCTGCCCATCTCCTGATTTATTTCTTTCCGTCTTTACTACACCCATGGGATGATATGGGGTTGTGTATATTCTTACACCGCCACTGCACGATGTCACGATTTGTCAGCAATATTAATTTCTTGTATCTCATGAATGAAAAATAATATATTTTTATACAGGATTATTTTGCAATAACCTGGTCAAATTTGTTTCAGAATAAGTAATATATAGGAAATGATGAAGAAAAATTAACTAAAAAAATCTCAAACATTCTGTACATTTTCTCTCTTAAATTCAAATGCGTGGTAATGCATTATTTTAATTGATTGTCATTCATAAATACCTAACGTTCACTATTTTACTACGCACGCACACATTCGTATGGGTCGATCGGTCGGCAAAATGTAGTGAATTGAATTATACTGAGCAGCGCGCGTTCGCGTAGTTGTTGCCCATCGTCACATTCAATTGGGATAATCTATACAAATAAATAAAATTTAGTGTCTGTTCGTATTGTCAAAATAACAGCTTTTACTAAATGTATATGAAAGTATATACGATACAAATAACAAGAAAACAATTTTAAAATTTTTGTCTGTATGTCTGTCTGTTTGTTCAGCTAATCTCCGAAACAGCTGGACCTATTTTGACGGAACTTTCACTGGCAGATAGCTGATGTTATAAGGAGTAACTTAGGGTACTTTTATTTTAGAAAAAAAAAATAAGGTTCCGCGCAAACAAATTAAAACCCATGACATCGAAATAAATTCTACGCAGGCGAAGTCGCGGGGACAGCTAGTTTAATATAAAGTTATTAAAGTTTTAAAAACAGCATTTTATAAGCACTACGTGTTCATTGCTGTGTGTAAGCAACGCGGACGAAGTCGCAGGTATCAGCTAGTTTCAAATAAAGGTAGAAGCCTTATTTGCTCGTATTTTCAAAAACAGCAATAACGGTATATCATTATTTATATAGGTTATACATATAAATTGGCGTTTTGTGCAGGAGGAATATAGGAATATAAGTCAATTTTTTGTAAAATATATTTAATTAATTAAAGTATGCCGTTGTTATCTATACCTTTGCCATCTCAAGGTAGTTCATTGATCCTTTTCTAAAAAAAACCATGGGGCGAGAATCAATAAACTCTTTGAGGCGGTTTGGACTGCCGCATTGGAGTTGAATTTTTTCCTTGTAAGAAGTTGTCCAAATTCTGGAAAAATGGTAATCTATTGGAGCAAGGTCCAAGGAGTACAGTGAATGTCATGAAATTCCATTGTAGCTCATCTAACTTGGTGGTTGTTTGTTGTGCAGTGTGTGGTCTTGCGTTGTCGTGAAACAGTAGTGGCCTAGAGCGATTGACCAATCTCGGTTGTTCAGCAGCTAGTTCTTCCTTCATGGTTTGCAGTTGCTGACAATAGATATCTGCCGTAATCGTTTAGCCAGAATTTAGAAAGCTGTAGTGAGCGACACCGGCACTAGTCCACCAACTCTAAGTAACTTTTTCTGAGTCAATTTTCGTTTAGGGCAGGATTTGGCTGGGTCTCAGGGTTCAGCCATTACGACGAGCGCTTCGATTATCGTACAGTATCCACTTTTCCTCACGGTAATGATTCGATTTAAAATCCTTCATAATTGTGCCGGTTGAGCAAAGTACCACAGCAGTCGACGTGTTTGCAAGTTCGATTCACTCAATTCATGAGGTACCCATTGTTCAAGTTTTTACTTTCCAGATTTGCTCAAGTAGTTTAATACAGTTTTATCACTTACCCCGAAGCCTGCAGCTATCTCTGAAGTGCTTTGTGATAGATCCGCTTCCACAATAGCCTTTAATTCTTCATTTCCACTTTGGTCTCCGGCCGTCAACGGGATTGGTTCTGAAGGTGGAAATTTCCAGAACAAAACTTTGAAACCAAAACGTACCGTGCTTTCTTTTACGACACCAGCGCCGTACACATCATCCTTCGAGCTGTTTCTGTAGCCCTGGTGCCACGGTAGAACTCGTACTCGTAAATATACCGATATTTCATGTTTTCCATTGTGCGGTAATAAGCGAAGCCAAAATAAAATAATGAGGAAAAAACAAATGAATGACTGTTTTCAAAAATCAAATGTACCAGCTGAATGAATTTATAAATTTGAATTTGGAATTCTCAAAGAGGAGATATTTCAGATCAAAGTGGTCAGTACGACAAAACGCTAATTTCATATGTTAGGACTTAATATTTGAACTTATGTATAAAATTTGGCTACTCTTTAAAAATAACCGTGTATAATAAATTGTTATGAAAAATTAATTGATAGTTACTTCTTTAGAATACTTGCTTATATATCTTTTCGTAATAAACTGTATAATAGTGGATTAAGTATATCCACAACCCCATGTCGTCTCGTGGGTGTCGTAAGAGGCGACAGAGGAAACTGAAACAGGATGGGCAGCACCGTCTTCTAGATAACAACTAAAACAATCTATGGGTGAGGTCTTTGTTCCACAGTGGAGTTTTATGGGCTGTAATGGATGGATGGATATCTTTTCTTATCTTTTTAGTTTTCTTTATCGTCCGTTTTGTCGTATTTTTATATTATATTTATCATCTCTGTAATAGCAGTTGAGTATACTCGTATAGCGATTAGTTCAGCACGATGTTCCAGTGGTATAAGCAGACCTTACATTATGTCCTTGAAGTATATATTTCCAAATAAACGTAATAACAATTTCAATAGACGCCATTGCATATTGATGTTGCTTGCGTTCCGTTACGTGTTACAATTTATGGCGAGCAAGGTACTCACTCATACTCTCATGAGACTGGTATTATCAAGATAAGGATTCTTGTTACTGTTTTTACACATTTCACACATATATTTCAGATAATGTTGTTTCTCGAATCTAAGTAAACTATAGGAACACTGATTTACTCTTACTGATTATGATTACTGATTATGCTCTTTTTTATCATGATCAGCTCAAAATCAGTGTTTTTTAATAGTATAAGGGTGACAAACGATTACACAGTCCACCTGATGGTAAGTTGATGCTGTGGCCTATTGACATCTTCATCTGTTTTCGATTAAAATTCGAATATGACAGATGTGTTGTCACCCCTGAGGACTTAAATGGAATGCCTCGTTTCCAGTATAAAGGTCTCCGGTTCCTTACACTCACCATACGAAACAAAGCATAAGACAGGAGATGGATAGCACCCTCTTCCTAATAACAACTTAAAATTATAAAACACTGCGGTTTCCAACCCGACTGCCACCTGCCAAGCGTAGCAACTATGGCAAAATTCTTCCTATGAGGCAATGTATGGTGAAGCTTATGTTCAGTGGCAGAGTTATAAATGCTGTAATAGATGGATAGATAAAACGATATATTTTTTTTGTAAACTAGTAGGCAAAGTGTAGCTGTGAAAGCGGTCGAAAATGGCCCAATTTTGTGGCAAAAGCTGATGTCAAGTTGCTGTCTATAGCGCACAACGCAATGCAATGTTGCTTAACCTATAGTCTCAATGTTGCTACACGTTAGGAAATCAACTCATCGATACAATATAAGCTGGAATCTGCAAGGACTTGTACAATCTTGTTGCAGCAAAAGTATCGCCGGCAATACTACTGAGCAATATTATTAGTTTGCAACAATATTGCCAGCATGATTCAATTTTATAGTCCGTTTACGAGCCCTTTACGAGGTATAATTGGGAAATTATATAATGCTTTCAGTTTAACGGTTTGTTGAATGTGATATGTTAAGCCCGAAGGGATAATAATAGTTAATCATAGTTCGGGCTGCAAGAAGGTTTAACATAAAATTATATAATATATCTGTTATTATATTTCAATGTATTCTGTTCTAGATATTATATAGGATATCTTATTAATATACGCAGCAGAACCAGAATAATCGACATGGCCATAGCAGCAAGGGCAGAAAGTTTTTGGTGGTAGCCTCGCACCAGTGGGTACCCTACTAGATGGAGTGACGACCTGACAAGACGTGCAGGAAGTCGATGGATGCAGTTGGTTTAGGATCATGTTTTGTGGCATTCCTTGGAGGAAGCCTATGTTCAGCAGTGTAGTAGTTCTGTATATATAAGATAGACTGGCTGAATATATTATATAGACTGGCTGTAAAAATGATGATGACAATTGATATTTATTTTAAAATACTATCGTCATCTTATTATATGAGGAACATTGAGTGTAATAAGTTCTTGTACATGTGAAAAATGTCATATTATTATTATTAAAAACAAAAATAATTTAACGGTGTTCATCATGATTTATTTATCTTGCTTATAAAAAGAAAAAAAACGTTAAATTAGTAATTTTTTTAACGTTGATCTGTTTTATTATAACTGGCGTATACGAGATACCTACTGGATAAACCTGGCGTGTTATAACACCCTGATGATGAGATTGACAGATAAACTTGAAAACTGTTTATTATAATCATGATCACGAACTTCTCTTTATTGCGACCGAATTGGTTTTACGATTACAATACAGCGGTTGAATGTGTGCCGTAAATTTTATTAAAAGTAGTTTTAAGAGTAGGAAAATGATAAGTTTAAATAAGAAAAGTTTTGTTTGCTCGAAACGAAAGCACGTCGGCACCATTGTATTAATTTAAACAGATTTAGAACTAAAATGGAAAATCACTCAAAATATATTAATATATTTTAATCAACAATTGCAAACTACCGCCCCATTTCGATTCTGAACGTACTTAGTAAACTATGTGAAAAGTAGTCATGCTCATATATATCCAATAATTGCCACTTCGATTCCCTCTGAACAACATGGATTTATAAAGGGCCGGTCAACTACTACTAACCTAGGAGTTTTGTAGACTATGTATCTAATAGTATAGATGGTGGGTCACAAGTAGATGTAATATATACGGATTTTGAGAGGCATTTGACCGTGTTGACCACAGTATCCTTCTGCGTAAACTATCTGAACTGGGTATCCACGGTAATTTGTTGAGATGGTTCGAGTCATATCTGCGCAATCGTTCTCAAGCTGTAGTGGTGGGTAGTTCACGCTCCGACTTTTAGAAGTACCATCAGGCGTACCGCAGGTTCAATCCTGGGACCTTTATTATATGCCACGTACTTATATGATGTGGGTAGATGCTTTAAGCATGCAAAATTTTTAATGTATGCTGACGATACAAAATCTTTATGAAAATTAATGGGATTACTGATTGTATTAACCTTCAAGCCGATCTAGATAGATTAAACTCTTATTATATTGAAAATCGTATTGGTATTAATTTAAAAAATGTTGTCTTGTATCATTCACTAGAAAAACTAATCCAATCAAATACAATTATAAAATAAATAATTTTACTTTATCTGAGTTGAATAGTGTACTTGACCTGGGGGTAAAATGGATTCAAAATTAACATTTTCCGAATATCGATACAATAGTGGCGAAAGCATACAAAATTTAGGTTTTGTTTTACGAGTCAGTAAGCCCTTTTCAGACATTGGATGTTTACGAGTACTATACTTTGCATATGTCAGAAGTATTCTGGAGTATAGTAGCATAATATGGAATCCTCAATATGTGACGTATATTCAAAAGCTGGAGAATATTCAGTTAAAATTTTAAACACCTACACTCGATTTTCTCGCCGCTTTTCAGCTGATAGCGAGTTTAGTCTCACTACAATTACATGCCTCTTCAAAGTAGACGAACCTTAATTGATATGTCCTTTCTACATGGCATATGTAATAACTACATAGACTGTTGTGAATTAGCGTTACAAATTTTAAGTTTTAATGTTCCAAATAAACGAACTAGACATACGACACTTTTTGCTACTGCCCTTAAAAGAACTAACTATGCTCAAAATTCGATTGTCAATAGGCTACAGAATATAATAAAACATTTAATTCAATTGATATCTTTCACTCTAGTAAAACTTCATTCAAAAGTGAGTTGCCAAGGTACTAATAAGAATATGTCAAATTATAAACTAATCTATAAATTTAAATAGTAAATAGCAGTAATAATATAAATGCAAGAAAGTTTTATAGCAGGTATTAATTGGATACATAAATATACTATAATTTATACATCATGTTTATATTTATTACATTTATATATTTGGTTTAAAATATCGTTATTTAATTAAACCTTGTATCACGTTCACATACACACACATATTCAATCACTCTCACATACACACAAACATACACACTCTTCCGCACTTAAACAAATTTCAGTTTGTTTACCTTTAAATATTTTTATATTTCATACTTCTATTTTTAAAGGGTGGTAAATACTTTGTGACGTTTTTCTTTAGCTTAATAAGTATATTGTAAATCCGTAATTGGCTTCAAGACCTAGTTTATAAGTTTTGAGTGTAAATAAATTGTTACAAGCTGTGGATTTTGTGAATAAATAAAATAAAAAATAAAAAATAAAATAAAATAAAAAATATCCATATGAAAAATTCGTCATGTAACAAATAAAGTAACAGGACGTCATCATCGTATCAACAAGTCTTTAGGGCAATGTTGGTCAATGATGAAAAACATCACTTGGAATATTTGCCATACTCATCACGTTGCAACTCTTCTTAGTTCTGCGCTCGCCTATGTAAGCGCTGAGATTTAAACTTAACGTTTTTTGGATAGGTCTTCCGCTGATAGTCGAATCCTAGAGCCTTGTTCGTCTAGCAGGGAGCACCATATACAAGTGATGTATTCATTGAATTGAAATATTTTAAGAACTATGAGGTTGTATAGTGGTGCAAGTGGCATAATTTTGAATATCTTTGCTGATTTTGATCACAATGTAATTCGAATAATACGAAATCTATAAACTTCTAATTTTGTACTATACCATAAATGATACATTAACTGACGCGTTATAGCCATACTGCAGCTATGTTATGGTTGCAGCACGAATGGGTCAGCTGGACCGGAAGGACGATGCTCTCACATATCTGTGTAACATACGTAGTAACAATACTGCTGTGTTGCGTATGGTGAGTGTAGAGAACCGGAGACTATTTTACTGGTAACAAGGCATTCTATCTTAGTCTTCACGTGTGACAACGCAAGCGCGTGCCTGTTGTAATTGCCATATTGCTTCAAAGGTATCACTGACAAGATTGGCTACATTTTGAAGCGGGCTTTTATAAAACGTATTATTAGTCGCAGAAACAAATTAGTCAGGCATTCCTTGACCTTAAATTTGCATAAGTAGTTTAATGAACCTGCAATAAACAAGTTCACAAAATCAGTAGGTATACTCGTACTTTATATGTTATTATATTATGTGCTTGTTTATGATACTTTATTATGGTAACGTGTCGCATTAAATAGTTTTTGCTGAACTGAATTTCAAATGAGGTTTCTCAGAATTGCAACTTAATTTTCAATAAAAATAGGTCAACAACAACTTAACTCTGACTGTAAATGTGTGTCAGAAGTTCTAAAAAAAGAACTAGCTCGAATCGTCAAAATACTTCAGGACTACAGTCATTTGATCAATTTTTCAAATAAAACGTACGTACTTACAAGTGGGCTTTTGTTAATAGCGGAAAATGTCAATTAAAAAAAAAAGAAATATTGGATCGGAGGATTTAGACCGACACATAAGCAATAAACTTTTATAAATGATTTCTTGATTTTGTTTTTGCTTAAACCCTTAAATAACACCTAAGCACTCAGCTCTATGAATACTGATAGTTGTTTTGTGGTAAGTATTAATATTTATTATTTGACATGGTCTGTTCGTTTACAAGTGCATAAGAAATAATAATCAAAAATTTGAAAAATAGCTATACCCTGTATTCACGTAACACACAATAGAATATTTCTTGAGATAACCAGTCGAACCGACTCATTTTTAGAGTAGATCTACCACGTTAGAAAACTTTTTCCCGTTTTGGTTTTATAAAAAAACTCTGATTTGAGTTTTAAAAATGTAAAAAGGTTTTCATTATGCAATTACAAGTTGAATAAATTTGATTTGTAATCTATATCGTTTTTTGTTATCGAGATAAATATGCGAGACGATTAAATTTTATTACGAATACGTGAATGCGTCACGTGCGCCAATTTAATTAATTAAGTGATAAGAGAAAGTGTGGTTTGCAAGATGACGTTGTGACCAGGATTAAGAAAGAATGCTTCGGTGGTTTGGTCATGTAGAAAGAATGAACGAAGAAGAGTGACAAAGCAAATTTATGCTGCAGAAGTGAACGGCAGAGTCGAAAGGACGCCCTGGACGAAGGTTTATCGACCAAATTGGCGATATATTGAAAATGGGCCAGATTAAGGTACCCTTAACCGACGAGCGTGTATGCGTAGATATATGGATGTAAAGGAGGAGGCGAGGGGTGTGCAGGAACGTGCCAAATGAAGTCCGTAGTCTCTGCCTACCTTTTGGGTGACAGGCGTGAGTGTTTATGTATTATGTATGTATTATGTGACTGATAATGAAAGTTATACCACGAGGAAATCTGCATGACTGACAAATAAAATAAATTACAAGTTCCATTGTAATTCCAACATCATATATATTACAAAAATTTACGCAGGAATTCCATGACTTGGTTTTTACGTGACGTTTATTTCTTTAGTCATGTTGTGCATAGATAATATAGAAATAGGCACGTTTGATTAATCAAACGTACCTATTAAACGTATCTTTTATACTAACTTATTATACTTATTATACAATTATAACTTAATATACTATTATAACTTATTATACTAATTTAATTTATCTGCAATTGCATAACGCAGATGTCGCTAGTGCACTCATTTTAAATATTATTTTGATATTAACAACACCACCACTCAAAAGCATTTCTTCAACTATACTCATTCAAACAATTCCTAGTGCGTTTATGAACTTATAATGATTCACCGAATGTAAACTCTTTGTTAGCAAATCTGCTGGCATATCTGCCGCACATAGAGTAACACGCGCCACATATTCTTTTCTGTAAAAGTACAAGTCCACGTGGTCCTATGCGTGCGATAAAACTTAATAAAAACAAAAGCAGCCGCACTGCTCACTAGACTAAATCTAGTTGAATCGACGTCCTGCAAAAATGCCAAATTATACACGTTTTTGCTGCAAAAAGAGATCTCCGACGTCAAAATTACGAAAACATGTCGTTAGCTTTATAACTATTTATAAGTAATCTTTAATCACATTATTACTATTTATTTCTTTTTAAACTTAAACATTAAAATAATAACGATCGTGTTGTTTCGGATTTGTTTACCAACCTACGAGTAGGCCGCTCGCCCTCATATAATATGCGGATCGGTCGAGCGACTGATCCAAGTCTGTATCCGAGTTGTCACCGTCACCGAGCGATAGTGTAATGATGTATTTATGTGTGTATCAAATTGCTGGTATCTTGTTTTTTTTTATTGACAGACGATTGTATGTCTCACTACCGTAGAAAATGTTTCATCAGTCTACACCAAATTTTTGAGAACAACCTTTAGCCACCAGTCTAGCCCGATAACACACTTCAACTTTCTTTTACTTTCAGGTTTTAAGATTTAAGAATCTATTTGCATGTTACAACACTGACACCGCAAGGGTTAACCACAATCTCCCAGGCACGATTGTCTTCAAAACTTTGTAATTCTTCATTCACAGCTTGCTCCCGATGCTCCTTCTCAAGCCCTTGTAGAGCTTCTTCTATTGTCAGTTCGGTGCACATAAATCTAATCATTAAAAACATAGGAGTTTTATCTTAGCACCCGGGATACGTAAACGCAAACAATCATTTATTATATCGTAAAAAATAGTATCTATAGTTTTGCTAAAATAACCCTCCGTAAGAATTTCAGTAAAAATTATTTTAAAAAAAGCTTCAGAATTTAATGAGAGCAGGCCTGTCGAGTGGCAGCCTCGTACCAGTAAGTAAGGAAGGGCGTCGAAAAAGCATTGTGTTCCAGTAGCAAGTATTTTGAGAAAATGTTTGTTAACATGTAAAAATTCCAGCTTTGACAATAGTGTAATGATTTCTTATATTTACGCGAACACTACACATTGAATTAAACTACTTTTACGGATTATATCGCGTTTAATTAACCTATTTTATTAATTCCCGACGTTTCGGGTGCTACAGCACCCATGGTCTGAGGGACTGAGGTGATTGACGTCCCAATGTCAAAGTTAATCCGGAGTACCTTCAGCTTTTTTAATTATTAATTTTGGTCCGATCTACGCAGAATGAACTAACTGTGTCTTGAAGTCTTGCAGTGAATGTGGGGTTTAGTTTTAATTTTATTAATTACAGGATCCCAAGCAGGTGGTAGTTACCAACCTCCTCTCTGTTGAAATTAATAAAATATAATGAATGAATAATGAAAATAGTGATTTCATTTTCATAAAAAAACGAGAAGGTGGACAATGGTGATATTAGAAAGGAACCAACATTGCATAATTCTGAAGATAGTGAAAAATAATTAAGTCATTTTTCGTCCAGTCGTTTTCGAGTAATTTTGGAAACATATAATTTTTCACCACAGAATAAAGGCTGGTGATGATAAAAAAATTACGTTTTGCAGAATTTAAATAAAAGCATCACTTTAACCATTTATGTTTCTTCTTAATATTAATGTGCTTTTCTTCACGTAATAGTACGGTCTAAAAATAATATCTTTACCATGTAGTGTCAGTGTAAGAATATCCACTGCCCCATATCATCCTTTGGGTGTCGTAAGAGGCGACAGAGGGAAACAAATCAGGAGATGGGGAGCAGCGTCTTCTAATAAAAACTAAAAATAAAAAAACTGCGGTTGCCAACCATGCAGCTATGGTAAACATCCTCCTGTGAAGCAATGTATGGGAGGCTTAGGTTCAGTAGTGAACTTTAATAGGATGTAACGGTAACGATAAAAATAATATACCGAATTTAATGAAAGCGTAAAGTGTGATTGTCAAGTCGACAGTAACGCTCAATATCTCTAGCTCCGTTCAACGTATATTAAAGAAACATTTTCAATATCTCTCCTTCTTTGTAAAATTAAGTAGGTGGGTATTTCAGTGGCAGTACATGTTAAGTTTGAAATTTCAAGGGGTGCGATAGCTGGCGTATCGTAATGCAACGGTGCAGCTCAAACTTTTACTTTGTGCGGGGCACGGGAGATAGCGTGATATATACGGCCGATAGCGACTTCAATTTTAACTCACAGATTGTTGCGTACTTCTACTAGGTATAGAATATCTATTTTTCGTTTTAAATTTACTCGCGCATTACAGACGAATCTTTATATTCGGTCGAGAAAACTTCATCTAAGTTTCATGTGAAGAGACATAATATTCAAGCAAAAAAATTATTATCATTATTGTGATATATTTTTATATTGGCTATTGGAACTATGCTTTGTCTTAATTTTATTGTACTTTGTAATGCTGTAGTAACTTGTAATAGTGGAGACATCAGTCCCTAGATTAAACCTACATTACAATTTAATTTAAAATGAATAAATAAATAAATAATCATAAACAACTGTTTTTAGTTTCATAATCACGTATAAACTGCTCATAGGCCGCTCCTTGCGAGATTTACACTTCTTGTGAGGGGAAGATTACGCCGTAGTAGTCGCACAAGGCAGGTGTTACAGCAATAGTAGATTTCTTATTAAATTACTTCTGGTACACCAGAATGATGCTCGCTACCCAGCTACTTCCGCTGTCAGCATTTGCTATATTTACAATAGCATGAAATAGTAAGCACGCTATAGGGTTAATATTTCGTGTCGTGGTTCGTTAAGATTAGAAAGTAAATGGTTACGTCACCACCACACGGTAACTTTATAAGTATATTACTAAGCAATCTAAATCGCATTTATATATTGTATAGCGTAATTGTAAGTAATTGCACTATAAAATTTATAAATGTAAATATATCTATAACACCCAAATATACAAGCAGACCATTGTACACACTGCAGAACTGGCTGTTCAAAAACATCTGTAATGATACGCCGAACTTCTCAAGATCCAATACAACTAACCGCCGAAAGTTATTCTCTACATTTTCGATTTAATTCATGAGCGAATAGCAATTTCGAATTATGATCGAAATCAATTTCATCATGAAGCCTTGTATAAATAAAAACACAGCAGCGGTAACTGTAACTGAAAGTCATTGCCCCCTTTGTCTGACATTCTTTATGTTCTTTTGAAACATTTATAAACATTACTTTTATTTCTGTCCCATACGTTCACAACTTTAATTTCATTTTTATATTTTTATTATGCAATATTATTAGAGATGGGCCGAATATTCGTTTCATATTCGGTATTTGGCATATTCGGCAGCTTTACCGAATATTCGTATTCGGCCGAATATTCGGCTAAATCACCAAACATTCGTTAAAGTGGTACTCAAAGTGTCCACTGTATTGAAATGTACGAACATGTTTGTCTATGTCAGATGTAGCCGATAGACATTTGGCTAACCTTGAATAGTGTTTTCAATTTTCATACAGTTGTGGAATCACTGTTTCACTATATATTTTCGGTTCGGTATTTGGTATTTGGGGTTTACCAACTGCATGAGCCAATTAAAGCCTTTATCTTCGACTATAGAAATTGGCTGGTTATCTATTGTTATCATTTCAGCAATTGAATTCGTAATGGAAGTGATCTGGGGTCGTCGATTCGCCATTTGGAAATAAATTAATCTTCTAGTGTAGTTTGGTGGTTGGACAGGTTTTAGTATTTGTAGATTGAGCACCTCTGTTAGAGGTTTGGGTGACCTGTGCATTCATTCATTCATGCTGTGTCGTTTTAATATTTTGTATATTTGAGCCTACCTGATGCACAGGTTTTTCAGACCAGAAAATTCCGCAGTGTGTTTCATTTTAAATGATTGCTCAAAGCCGAGGATGAAGCTTTCCTGCCGCTGCCACCCTGCGAAAGTATTTTTCACAAATCGTACATTTTACTTTACTTTGGTCGTCAGTTTCTCTAAAATAAGTCCAAATAGTAGATCTCCTCCCGCCACTCATTTTGATTATATAATTATCAATTTTCACTAAGAATAACACAACGAAACACTTTTTTTCTTACAAAACCAGTCAAAAAATAAGCACGTGCCGGCAAGGATACTACGCATATACTAGATGATGCAGTAACATGTCAAGTGTAGCGGAGGAGCGAGGGGCAGGGTCCGGCGCTAATCCCGCGTGCTTTACGTAAACAATTTTCGACATGAATTGGTTAGGTACCGAGGTGATTCTGCCGAATAATGTTCGGCCGAATATTTGGTTCGGTAAAGGTTTTACCGAACTTTCGGCCGAATATTCGTATTCGGTGAAATCCATATTCGGCCCATCTCTAAATATTATTTAGGAGCTTACATTTTTATATTTATAAAGTATAAATATATTTAACGAGATATTTTTGCAGTCATATTTTAATAAATATAGTGAAAAATAAAAAATCATTGTTTTATGCAATTTTAAATATATATTCTTCATTATATATATATATATATATATATATATATATATATATATCTTCAAAAAAGCTAAAAAGCATGTGTGGCCCATGAGGATCGACCCGCGACCTTCGCGTTATTAGCGACACTCTAACCAACTGAGCTAATGGGCCGGTTGTAGCACATAACGAATCAATATAATAAGTTTTAAGATTTATAATACATAATATGCAAAAAGTTTTATTTTGAAATATAAATATATTTTATTCAATGTTTTAAACTTTTATCTCTAAAGTAGGACCTAATAATTTTAAACAGTTTAATATCCGCTAATATCAAATAAATTTGATATAGGATAAGCTAAATACTCTTTTCTTAAAAATTTTAAACAATTTTTCTAAATTTTTTAGATATGTTCTCACTACCTTTATTCAGCAGTGGTCTAAATAAATAAAAACCAAAAACGTTTCGAAGTATACTCGAGACGATTCTTTGCTAGAGGGTTCTGGTTTCCTCCCATAAATTTTCAATAATATTTCATGAAAATATTAATCATATTTAATAAAAAAATGTGACGTGAAAAGTGACAATCAAGCACACAGTGCGCTGTCACCTCTAAAGACCAAGATGGAATTCCCCGTTTCCAGTGAAAAGGGTTTTTTGATTATCTATGCTCACCATAGGAAACACAGTAGCATTAAGCTGCTATTCTGAGACATGGCTCTTCCCATTCGAGTCGGCCTTATGTTCGATTCATGCTACAATCATAATATAGCTGCAGCGTGGCTCTTCCGTATAACTCACGTATAACTTATCTAATGATAAAGACGTTCTTGGAGTTATATAAGTCACTTACAATACAAAATCGCTTTCACTATTTTAAAACCCCAGCACCTTTGCAACTAATACACTTTAGATACACTTCTAATTAAACTGTTATGTTAGTTTGCATCTAATGTCGCACGAATGTCGCGCGAATGTTGCACTAACGGCGCATAATGTTCCACGTGTGATAACGCCTTCGGGAGGGACGTCGCTACTGCAGTTTGGGTTTGAACTTGCTTTTTTATATGTTTGTATGAGATATTCTATACTTAAATATAAAACACTTGAATACGATTTCAAGATTACTTCATATTTTCCATAGTTGCCACGCATGGGAGACGGGTTGTCAACCGCAGTTTTTATTATTTCGAGTTGTTATTATCAGGAAGATGCTGCTGCCCGTCTCCTGTGTCAATTCCTCCGTCGCTTTTTACGACACCCTCGGAATAATATGGAGTATTCTTACTTCACTCACACGTTATTGTAGACCTTACTTCGTAGGATCATTTCTTAAGATTATTTAAAATAATTTCCTTTGTCTCTTATGCATAAAATATTTGAAAAGATTAAGTAACAAATTTTTACTAACATACTTATATGTATGATTTCTCATAAACATGAACACTACACAATATGCAAAAAATCAATAGTTGTAAGTCTTCAGAGCCGGAATAGCATAGCAAGGGACCTTTAATTTCATAGGCCTGAAATAAATATAATACAATAGTAAATAAATTGCTTCAATAGGAACCTGTATTCCTAGAATGTTAACAATTTAAAAACATTTACATTGAGAACCTGTAAGGCCCGGTAATTTGAATTTTAGAAACGTAATAAATTCTGATCTGAATAAGGAGGAACGTTACTTAAAATTTATTTATTCTATCAGACAGTTTACTCGAAAATTTCAAAACAAACTCTATAAAATGAGTGTTTCTTGAAATATTTTGAAAAATCAACAAACATCTCGCAATAAATATGAGGTAATTACCCGAATCACTCCTACGACAATCTCGCACGACCTAATGGACTATCTACTATCAGCTGAGATAGTCGCGCGGTACAGGAGACATTTATTTCTCCATCCACCGCTATCTTTGGATAAGCTTAAAACATTTGGATAGTCTTGAGACAAATGAATCACTTTGCCATTATGGGATAAGGTTGGCTACAGACGTAAAGATCTGTAGAATTCTGATTAATTGTGGAATTCTGATTAATTGATTGTGGGAATTTTGGAAAAAACTAACTGAACACTATTTTAAGACGCTACTGTACACAATGTTATATGTTTCCATTCAGGGAAAGAATGTGGAGATACTGGGCATTTGACACACAGAAAATGCTACATACAGCTGACCATGAGAGCACGTTTTTCTAAGTTGACCCCTACCTGTAACGTTTGCCCTTGCGCTTTATTAATTGTCATTGCAAAACTGAGCTTAATAAGGAACTGCAACCTTTTGATTGAAAAGGAAGATCTGTGGGAATTATAGGGATCCGTGGTATAATAACATTTTCTTAAAGACTGCACTTAAGGAATATATTTGTTTATTAGAAAATATAAACAGGGTTATCAGATTTTGTTCTGTAGTGTAGCTGCTGTGTCTGGAACATAAATGGTATAAAATGTAGGTATAATTTCAAGATAATAGCAAGCAATATAAGGAATACCATATACTACTTATGAGAGAGGTCAACGAATCTGCACTTCTGTTTGAAGTTGGTTACAGGTGTCCATATGCTGCAATAGCTTCTAACTATTAAGTGATTGTAGTAGGGTGTATTGTGGAGTTAGTTTGTCATTACATTTTATTTAAAATGCAGCATTCGCCATTCAAGCAACCTGGGTTCGATTTCTGCTGATACCGATTAAGTCGTTAGTTGCAATTTTAAATGCTGATTTATAACATGCTCGGCTGAAGGAAAAATCGTGAGGAACTTACATGTCTGAGGAATAAAATATATCGAGGACATGTCAAGTCAGCTTGACAGGAGTGACCGTAACCCGCTAAGAAAGGAGGCCTAGAAAGGCCTTTACCCAGCAGTGGAATGTATATAGATTTTAACTTTACTGTATTTTATATACTGCCGATTTCATTTATAGCGTAACATGTGCAATTTTATAATTAAAGCGCCTCCACAATACAAATAAAATAAAAGAGTAGGAAGCCACAATTTAAAAATATTACGTACATAATATGTAAGTAACGTGATAAGGTATTGTCAAAGATACCATTGAAGGTGTCGTTAATGGGTTGTTGACAACGAACTCTAAGAAAAGTTGGTTGGTTGTAAACAATGAACCGAGTGCGGGGTATTTTCGCAACCGTTCATTTAATTTGTGACTTTTTTGCATTAAATAGATATAAAATAAAAATTTCCAGTACAATGAATAAACTAAATATAAGAACTATAGTCCAATTATCACTTTTAAACAGTTACGATTACTTCTTTAAGGGGTGTAATTTCAAAGAAACTATATTTATCTATTTTATTTATTTACTTTGCTGATAATGTTACAGACATATAGTGAAACAGAACGCAATAATAATTGACTGTACTACCACCGTAATTTTTCGTAATGTAAGAAAATCTAAGCGTATTTACGCGCGTAGTAATTTCATCAATCCATCAACAACTGTTTGCATATCATCTCAGCTGTGCAAGAGTCTGGCCCAGTCTTACGGCCACTAAAATGCACTCGCTAACACCGTCTAGTCTCCAGTATCGGCGCGTGTGTGAATGCCTTAAAGCATGCGAGATTATGGCTCCGCTGATAAGCCAGAGTGCTTTCAGTGATATTGGCGAGTCGCTAAAGAAAATTGGTGTATGATTTAAATAGGTCGTATGTGAACTTATCAGTTGGTTGCGTCAGGTGACTATGAGGACTGAGTGTACGTATTGCAGAAATTGTTTATTATCATATTTTAATAAAATTAATTTAAAAATGTCTCGCGAATCTACCATCCCATTTCGTGTCATAGATGGTAGAGTGAATGTTGTGGCCATAGGCACCTTCATCTATCCTCGGTTAAAATACCATCTAATATAAGTTACGTTACTCAGACAGACGTACGTACCCAGAACCACAGGTACATACGGCACGCTTAAAGTTCTGCGCTCCTGGCCGCTCATAAATATTTGAATTTCGAATGTTATATTGTTTAAAACAAGAAACTTAATATATCGATAAAAATAATTTTTGGCGGGAAGTCGTGTGTCAATTGTTTTTAATCGGAAGTTGAAGTTCGTAATCTGTGGAAAATGAAATTAAATCTAAATTATTTTAGGGCGACGATTTTATGATTTTAAAGTTCACTCTCCGCAAAATTACTACTCGTCTTCAAAATGTTTTTATAACGGTCTCTGTTTCCAAAAATGGTTTGTACAAATGAAAAAGTGCTTAAATTATAATGGAGAATACTTTGAAAAGCATTAAATATATAAGTTTACATATATATATTTTTTATAAATTACACAAAACTGTGTCGGTTATTGGTGACATTTTCAAGGTGCGCCAATAACCGACTTACCCAAAGTGGTAAATTTTAGCAATTTCTACAAGACATTTAAACAGTACTCAGTTGTGGACTCCAAATGCAGACTCAAATGGAAGGGGTGTATGGGAGGAAGAGCGACAACAATATTTAATTAATTAGTTATTAATTAATAAAAAACAATAGTTTAGAGATCATTGTGATTAATAAAAATAAAAATATTGTTTACTACTGATGTATATGGAATATAGACCTTATTTCATACATAATCAATATAAAGTAAATAATTATACGTGTCGTCACGAAATTACAAATACCTTTTAAAAACTTGTCTATCGATCGGTCCCAAAGATATATTTTTATTTATTTATTCTTATTTTATTCGGAACACCAACAGCTTTTATACGTTTCACTTATTACAAAATTTTAAATCTACATAGCTATTATCTTAGTCGCATATGAAATTAAAAGGTAGTCGTATGAAATGATAGTATAGAGATAGCCCAAAACGTTGTATTTGGTTAAGTTAGTTAAAGTTAAAGTTACAGCCTATACGTCCCACTGCTAGGCACAGGCCTCCTCTCATTTCAGAGTTTAAAGGCAAGAACGTCCGACGCGGTGCCCCAATGCGTGTTGGCGATCTTCACATGTCTTCGAAATATTTTTTTTTTTCTAATTTCTCAGACATGCAGGTTTCCCCACGATGTTTTCCTTCACCACCGACGACGTGGTAAATCATCAGCACAATTGCAATGCAATTTCATTTTTCAATTCAATTCGATCAGCTAAACATAATTCCTTTAGTACATTCAACTAGTTTGCAAGCTCCTTTCTTATACAATTGAATTAATACGTTTGAAAAATGTATCCTAAAAGCATTGTCTACGAAATAGATGAAATATTTGTTTGTAAACTCTACATATTCTTTCAGTCAGAAAGTCTTTAACAAGCGTTTCATTATTTATTGGCATATGAACTTCTAAAATACGCTGCTTTTTATTAGACATGTCCTTGACAGAAAATGTATCAGAGAACCACGAATGAACTAGTATTTGACGTGGTTTTGAATCTATTGCTTGTTTAAAATCGGAATGCCTTCATGTTCCCTCTTAGAAACGGAGTTCGCTGTAACACGATCGTCAAAGATTTCCATAAATTCAGATTGTTTTTCACTTTCCGTGTCTGAGATTGACATAACTGAATCTTCTTTTGTTTTCTTTTTACGTATTGTTACGAATTCAGAATTTAATTCTTTAATTATGTCTTTAAGTTTTCATCATTATCATCCGTATTTACGAAGATAGAATCTAAATCATCATCTATAGCATTGATTCTAATTCTAGAAAGGGCATCAGCGTTTTGTATTCTGTTTGCCTTTCTTGTATTTACTTTCAGTCGTATTCCTCAGGTCTAACCCGCTGGAGTAACCTCCAGCTCAATTTACTGTTTGGTTCATTGAGCAGTATAACCATGCCAATGGCCTATGGTCCGTCAAAATGGTAAACTTTCGACCATATAAGTATGGTCTAAAATATTTGACTGCCCTACAGCTAAAGTTCTATTTCTATGGTGCTATAACGACATTCCGTATCATTAACGTTCCACTCGCATATGCCACAGATATATCGTTTCTTATTGTACCTTGTGACAATACGGCTCCTATTGCAAAATTGGATGCATCAGTGATTAAAATGAACGTTTTTCAAAGTCTGGATACTTTAATAGGGTGCATTGGTTAACAATTTTTACATGTTTCAAAGCTTTTATGTATTCATCATTAATTATTATTTTTCAGTTCTTTTTGCAACAATCTGTAAGGTTTCGTGATTTTAGCGAAATCTTTGATAAACTTGCTATAGTAGCTTACAAGGCCTAAGAAACTCCTTAATTCTGTTAGAGTTTGTGGTATATTTTAATACTGCTTCGATTTTGTTATTGTTGGGTTTATTGGTCATTGTTATAGTTTGCCCTAGATACAGTACTTCTTTCTTAAGAAAATGAGACTTATCAAGTTGGACTTTAAGGTTTGTCTTTCTGTATCTTTCGAATACGGCTTTGAGCTTTTCATGTTCCGGTAGGCTTTTCGAGAAGATTATGACGTCATCTAAATATACTAGGCAATGTAAGCCTTGTAACCCTCGTAACAGGTTATTCATTGCTCTCTGAAAAGTAGCAGGAGCTCTTTAATCCGAAGGGCATTCTATTGAATTCAAAATGACCGAAGGTGTGCTGAAGGCTGTTTTGGTTTTCCTCCTTCTTAACTTCTATTTGGTGGTAACCGGGCTAAATCTAACGTTGTGAAATATAAGCTTTTTCCCATGTCAAATAGATCGCTTATATTAGGATGTTGGTATTTGTCATCTGTAGTTATGTCATTAAGTCGCTTATAATCAACTACCATTCTCCATTTTGTACGCCCGATGCATCTATTTTTTTTGGTACTAAGTGCACCGGTGCATTTCACGGAGAATGAGACTTCTGCATAATAATATTCTCTCGCAACATTTTCTCTACTTGTTGTTTACATTATAGAGAAAAAAAGGTGACAGGTGACAACTGTGTTATTTTGTCTAAATATTTTAATAAAATAACTATACATTTTAATTGTAAAATTTTAGTGTACAAATGAAACGTTTATTGTTGACATAGATATAATAGTATAACAGTGGTTTATATAATATCTGAAATCAACTACGAGATATAAAATATTTTAAGATGGTGACATATGCCAAATGTAACGAAACAATTCGCAACAAAGGATTTCTGAAATATATATTGATTGACTAATGAAGAGCTATCGTATCGCAAAGCCATCTATGCAAACAAGGCTATAGTTTATATAAAACAAAAGTGACAAGGTGGCTCGGGTCTCTTAAAATTTATTTTAAGCCAGTTTAATTTCCTGACTGCTCAAACATATAGAGTTTGTCGGGATATTTTTCATATGTGCGCATGGGGATATTGTTGCTCCACCACAGTGCCTGTTCAGTCTTTGAAAACTTCTAGTCCGCGTGTGATAATTTCAAGACACGGTTGCTAAGACCGCCATCGTTTGTCCTAGCAACGACATGCGTCGCTGGATCTCTTCCACTGCAGCGTCCAATTGCGGGACCGTCCTGTGACGCACCTACGTAACGACGATGCGTCTTGCCAACAAAGCAGCCGTCATATTTTGACTTTGACTTTTTATATTTTCAGTGTAATTTTTAAGTTTTACTGTGTTTTTTAAATTTGTTTTAGGTTATTATTTTTGTGATTGTATTTAACTGTTGTGAATGCAGTCCATGACCCAATCTTGTGATGGCACGTCGAACGCGACCCATACATGTACACAGTGTAACAAGTCATTCAAATATTTAAAAGGCCTCAACATACACTACAAAACACACAGGAAATGTATTAGCAAAACAGTTCACCTTTAGACATCCACCCCATTATTCCAAGTGCGGCTACTTTTGTACCAACGATCAACTACTTTCCACATATCTTAGCCATTTGAAAAATAGTATACCGTTAAAAATCCTCGAGGGCTCGAATAACCGTTGCTACACATTTGTCTCAATTAATCCAGAAATGTTACATAAGCAATTGTACTCAAGACTGGCAGAACCTATTTTATTTTCATACAGCACACTACATGTAATAAAACTGATAAACCAAATTTATCCTTGACACAAAAGATTAAAAATAACTGTGCTGTCAGCTCCTCACCTTCTCCCGCACCTCTAATCAAACATGATGCCCCGTAATCGCATCAAACTCATCGAAAACAAAATCTGTGACGGAGATCTCAAAGGTGCCTCTCGCCTTTTGTTCTCCAACGACGTGCTATCAGCAGATACCCTGACAACCTTCAGGCCTTACGGACAAAACATCCTCCAGCTCTAGTAAACCCATATTTTCTCGACCGACCAACAGCAGGGCAATCATGCCTTCAAATTCAAAACAAAGATGTTACGGATGCCATTTTAACATTTTAACCAGGTTCGGCTGCAGGTTTGGATGGAATCTCACTTAACATCGCATTCTGTGGGCGGGTGAGCAACTGTAAATTCGATCACTAAATTAATCAACTTTATGTATTCCGGTAATGTCAATCCAGAAATTGTTCCCATTATTTTCGGCGCGAAACTCATTGCCCTCACCAAAAGGAAGGAGGGGTAGACTAATTGCTGTTGGATCAACACTACGATGCCTGGCCTCCAAAATTGCTGTTCGACATATTTTACAAAATTAAATTCGGAATTTGAACCCGTATAGTTAGGCTAGGTGTAAAAAGGGTTTGAGGCAACCGTCCATGCCCTACGCTCTTTCATAACACGGATATCCTGACGTGTCCAAAATTGATGTCAAAATGCTTTCAATTCGGTAAATAGGATACCCTGCTGACGGAAATAAAATAACATATACCGGAAATATACAATTATCTTTTTCTCAGTTACGCTGACCCAACAAAATTGTTATATCGTTCTAATGAACTGTCCTCAGAGTAGGTTGTCAACAAGGTGATCCCCTTGGGCCAGCAATTTTAGTTTGGCTATAAATCCGATAATCAAAATTTAAATTCTAAATTCAACGTTTGGTATTTGGACGACGGAACGGAGGTGATATGGATACTGTGTTTTCGGACCTATTTTAATCAAAATAAATTTGAAGCCATTGGTTTGGAGCTTAATTTTAGCAAATGCGAACTTTTATAAATAACTGCAACTTAAATTTAAATGACGTAAAACAAAAATTCAATATCTTGGCTCAAATATTAAAATAGTTAACAGTAATTCCCTTTACCTTTTAGGTTCTCTAATTTTAATAAATCTATTTCTGAATATATTAATAATTCAATTACTAAATTTTAAAATTCCGCTGACCGTGTCCGAGAGCGAGTCTTATCCGACACTATTCGATGATATCCCGGACGTCAGTCTGAGCGAGATTAGAATGGCTCTCCAGCACCTTAAAACAGCAAGGCCCCAGGTGAGGATAAATTACAGCGGGCTTCTGAAAGCGGGTGGAAACCAGTACTTGAAGTCCTTCAGAGCTCTTTAATTCCGTCCTCCATGGTGGCACTCCAGAGGCGTGGAGCAGAAGTGCGGTGGTCTGGTTCTTTGAAGGCGATAACGCTCTCTTGAAGAACTACAGACCGATTCCTTCTGAGCCGCGTCTACGTGCTGTTTTCGAGAGTCATTACGATCGTCTCAATGCAGACTCGACGACTTTCAGCCTCCCGACAAGCCAGTTTCCGAAGAGGCTTTGGTACCATAGACCACATACACACACTTCGGCAAATTGTATAGAAGACAGAAGGTACAATCTGCCACTTTGCCTTGCGTATGTGGACTAGAAAGCCTTGATTCGTCGAAATTTGGGCGGTACTACAGTCCCTTCAGCGGTGCCAAGTTGACTGTCGGTATATCGAAGTGCTGAAGTGTTTGTACAGTAGGGCTACGATGGCTATCAGTACAGAATCAGGTACAAAACCTATCCAACTGCAGAGAGGTGTAAGACAGGGTGATGTTATATCCCGAACTCTTCACCGCTGCATTGGAAGACGTTTTAAGCTACTGGACTGGAAAGGATACGGTATTAACATCAATGGCGAGTACATTACTCACTTTCGATTTGCCGACGATATAGTACTTATGGAGAATCGCTGGAGGACCTAAGCTTATGCTCAATGACCTCAATAGTGCCTCAACGGATAGGTCTTAAGTTGAACATGGACAAAACACAGATCATGTTTAATGTCCATGTCACACCTATGCAGTAGTTGTCTGGAGCACTAAGCTCAGTTGTTGACAGTATGTTTTACCTGGGACAAATAGTCCGACTAGGTAAGTCCAACTTCAACCGAGAGGTCAATCGACGGATTCAACTCGGTTGGGCAGCGTTCGGGAAATTGGCACATCTTCTCGTCAGGTATACCTCAAAGCTTGAAAACTAGACTGTACAACCACTGCGTGTTGCCAGTGATGACCTACGGAACAGAGACGTGGTCCTGCACTGCTGGCCGTATGAGGCTCAAAGTCACTCAGCGAGTATGGAGGGCTATGCTCAGGGTTTCTCTGCGTGATAAACTTAGAAATGAGGATATACGCAGTAGAACCAGAGTTACCGACATAGCAAAGTTAGTAAGCTGAAGTGGCAATGGGCCACCATATAGCTCGAAGAACCGACAACCGATGGGAAAAAGGTTCTCAGTGGCGGCCTCATCCTGCGGACGAAGTGTAGGGCGTCCCCACTAGATGGGTGACGACCTGGTAAGACATGCAGAAGTCGATGGATGCAGGTGGCCCAGGACCGTGCTTTGTGGCATTCCTTGGGGAGGCCTATGTTCAGCAGTGGACTTGTGAAGGGCTGTAATGATGATGATATAATAAAATATTGTATATTATGTTATGTAAATAAATAATTTGTCCATCGAGTCAGTTATCTATATTATAAACTTCTTCGTTACAAATTTAGAATATATCCTTATATTTCCTACACAATTTACCTACCACCGTTTTTTCTTCTTCGGTTATGTGATCTAGTCTTAATTTTTTTAGGTTTTTCTCTAGTGACATATCTAAATGATAACTTTCACTTTCTGTAAAATTCAAGTTATTATCATATGTGTCATGAAAACTCTCTACTTGAAATTGTGACGTGACCACTATTTTTTGTTCAATGTCTGTACAGTTTTGAATAATTGTGGTGGCGAAACCATCTTTGCAATTTACTATCGCGTCAGGCATTCGGATACCTTCTGTAAACTGTACGTAATTTAAAATAAGCTATTTTTTCACCATTTAATAAATTGACTGGTAATTTTACTCTTAATTCGCAGCGAGGAGGCAGATTACATTATGTCTCTCTCATTGGCGGTGAGTAAATAATTGGGATATTAGCATTATTTGTATATAAAGTGAGGTTTTCAAGTCAACGGTAGCGCAAGCAATTTTGAGAGATCACTATTAACCCATCGTATCTTTCGTCTACACTATATACATAAAACTTGTGTTTTTGTGGACTCTGGAAGATACTCGGTAACTTTGCGTAGACAACTTCTCCGTGTTTACTGGCGGCGTGAGTACTAATAACCTCAAACTGTTCTAAGTGTACCGAATCACTATAATATTTTTTTTGCTAATTCCGTACTAATAAATGACCTAGTACTACCAGTATATATCATAAAGATAGCTTTTAGTTCAGGTATACTACGGATGTGCGGTTAATTTAAAAGTTTCGTACAAATAATTTTTATTCTTTCGGTCTCGTCGAGGCTAATATGTGAAAATTTTCAATTCCAGTCAAATCCGAATTATTATACTGACTTGATTCAATACATTGTTGCAAATTGCAAGGTTGATTTATTTCACTATCGGTATAGTTTATTCTCCTTGAGTTAAACTATACCGATAGCGCAAATAAATAAACTGCTAACGTTCGCATTATTACATCGGTGTTCGAACTCGACGCCACGAGTGGCGATTGATACTGCGTTAGACGCTGAGTATGCGCAGGGGCATTGTCCGCGAAATACTGACTTCGCTGGATTGGACCCGGCGCCAGCGGTACTGGTGACGGTAGTGGTCGATTGTTGTTGATAGTTATTGCGATGGCTATTCTTATGATTGTTATTTTGCCTAAATTGGAATGAATTATTTGACGAGTTAAAAGGGCGGTTATTTTTACGTAGGGTGACAAATTGTTCTGATTATTAAATGCATTTGCACTAGATTGCTCTGTATGGGGATCATTTCTAGGTAAATAAGTGTGATTATTGTTAGGACTCGGTGAATTTTACTTTCATAAACTGACTGAAAGTTTTGTTCTTCTAAGACAATTTTCAAAGTGTCTTCTAGAGTATTCACATTCTGTAATCTAACAAGTCTAACTAAATATGCTGGTTAATTATAAAGAAACGCATATATTGAACTAAGGTTATAAATAGATTGTTTCGCTAGACGTAAGTTCGGATCGTCAATCGTTTCACTAACCTTAGAAAATAAGACACTTCTCAAATGTTGTATCCTGTGACAAAATTCCTGGTAATTTTCATTACGGTATAATTTTAAGGATTCGAGTTCCAAAGCCAAACATTCCTCGGACCTAGGGTCACCAAAATGTTGACCCAGTAATGTTTTTAATTCGTCCCAATTATTAATATGATCCCGTTCTCCAACTAGGTTCGTGGCTTCCCCGAATAATCTATTTATAATAACGTGGATTAATATTCGTTTTGTAACTGGTTTCCTCAAAATGAATGGAGTATGTACTCACATTTTTTTATAAAGAGTGGTAAAAGTCTAGTATCACCATCGAAATTAGGGATAATTTTAACCATCTCCATAGGAACTCTCACTATATTTTCCATTTTTCTTTCTTCTTGTCACAGAATACAATACCAAAATTAGAAAAATAAATACTATTCGGTTATTATTAAGTGAATTTATAAGGAAAATAAATGAAATAATTTTAATTCCTCAATTACTTAACTAATAAGAATAATTAACTAAGTGTGAATTTATCTAGTAATTAGGCGTAATTAACCCCACAAAAACCAGAATATAAACACACATAAAATAGGAAAATAAGAAGGGTAGGAAAATACAGATTGATGAAGAAGATCTACTCACAGTGCTGCAGTTTTCCCTATGCTCCTTCTGGAATATTGGTGCTCCGTCCTTTAAGTTGGTCTGCTCCTCAATAAATTTGTTTGTTCGTTTTTTCCCGATTAAAACGTTAAGACGTACGACCGATTTTTCCGCGAAACTTTTATTTGCCACGAAATAATACTAAACTTGTTCTTATGGGTCCCTACCGACTGCGCTAATTAAGGTAACGAACCAGACTTCAACAAAAAATATATTTATTTATTCCGACAGAGTTACATTTAGAAGATTATTACTACAATATTCAATATTAACTGATTACAATTGTCTATTTATACTTAAGTTATATGCAACAAAACTATTTACTAAGCTTATTTACTGCATACGCTTGACCACCCAGATGGGATCGTTGATGATATGCAAACGAATAAGATTTGGCAGGGGTGCTCAACCTTAACTCGCGCAGCACCAACAAAGTTCGGTTCATTATCGCTGTAGAAATCAGCGCAATGGCCACGTCTAGAAACGAACCTTTTGAAGGCTGCGAAGAATCCCTGTGACGTAAGATCGGTTACGGCGTCCAATTGTACGGCTCTTGTAGCCATACATACGAATAGGCATATATAGCCCTTGTACGCTCGATGACCACTTCCTTTAGAAGTCCTTATCCGGATGGGTCCAGCATAATCCACGCCGCTTTGATACAATGAGCGGATTGGAGTGAGCTACAGGTAGTTGTCCCATGAGTTGGTCTCTAAATTGTGCTGCATATCGTACACATGTGGCACATTTGCGTACAAATAATTTGGTACGATTTTTTACATCGAGGATGCAATATTTGGATCGTAGGTAATTAACCATCAATTGAGGACCTCTGTGTAGGATTCTTTGATGGACATCTGCAATGACAAGATTTGTGAAATGAGATTTCGAGGGCAGGACAATCGGGTGTTTTTTGTCATCACTTACATCAGCTCTCTCAAGACGACCACCAACTCCCAAAATGCCTTCTCCGTCCAGGAAAGGAGTCAAAGTGGTAAGTTTGCTTTCCTTATTAACTGCACCTCTAAGCTTAATATCTTTGATTGTCTGTGTAAAATACGTAGCTTGACACGCCTTTATGCTGATTTGAATTGCTTTTGATAGTTCTCTGCTAGTTAACCAACTCGGAAACGTTGTTGCTTCAGTAGATTTTTTCGTCTTTGATATAAATCTCAAAAAGATATAACTCTGGTCAATTTCTGTAAAGACGAAAACTTGATCCATAATTCAAATTCATCTTCCTTGGTCACATTACAAGCTTTCTTTCCTTTCTCTTCCAAATCATTGTCACTTGCCTTCTTCCTGTTATATTCCATATTCATGTCCCTTAACCATTCAGGTCCAGCTTTCCAGAGGGGAATTGCTTCACATTCCAACGGGTTGACTCCACGGGAAGCACTATCTACCGAGTTGTCGGCAAACGACACATGTGACCACTGATCTCTGTCCAAAATGTTAAAAATTTCTGAAATTCGATTTGCAATGAACCTCTTCCAGCAGCTTAGATGACTGCTCAACCAAGCTAAAACGATTGTGGAGTCCGTCCATGCATGTAGATTTACTGGTACTTTCAAAACTTCAGAGACTTCCCTTAATAATCTCGCCAATAGAACGGCACCGCACAACTCTAGCCTCGGGATAAATACTTGATTTATTGGGGCTACCTTGGTTTTATACGTAATGAAAGTAACCCTGACAGTTCCAGATTCATCTACCTCGCGGGCGTAAACCACAGCAGAATCGCTGAATTCGTGTAACTCTAGTTTCATACATGTCTTGTTCATACCAATCCAGCGCGGCAGGCGAAATTGAGTAAGTGCTGTAAGTTCACCTCGGTAAGTAATCCAATCATTGCATAGTTTCGGTGTGAGCTCTACATCCCAACCGATCCCTGCTAGCCACAGCTGTTGAATTAATATTTTGCTTTTGATGATGTTGACTGGAGCAATCCATCCCATAGGATCGAGCAGTTTTGCAATATCTGATATAATCTTTATTTTTGTTATAGGTTCCACGAGTGGCGGTAGCTGCACGGAGTATTCGAAGTCGTCGGTACGTCGATTCCAGGTAAGTCTGAGTATTTTAATGATTTCATCTATTTTGAGTTCCAAATTGCTTTCTGTTGTTTTTATTTCTTTGCTTATTTCCTTTAACAGAGTTTCATTGTTGTTTGACGATTTCTGAAGTTCAAACCCCCCTTTTCTGAGTAATACGTTGATCTCTTTATGGATTTGTTTTCCTTCTAGGACTGTTTCGCAGCCGGTAAGTCATCCATGTAAAAATCATTTAAGATTCTTTCAGACGCTAATGGTAACGGTTTTCCTTCATCATACACGCGCTGGTGCAGTGTTCTAACTGCAAGATATGGGGCTGCAGCAGTGCCAAATGTGACTCGTAACAATCGAAAATGTTCAGTAACTTGTTTCGGCGTGGCTCGCCAAATCAATCGTTGGTAATCTACATCTTCACTAGCCATCAATATTTGTCGGTACATTTTAAATATGTCGGCGACCAAACATACAGGCTGAAGTCTTCACCTCATCACCAAGTGACGCAGATCCGATTGAAGAGTTGGAACTACCATCAATTCACTGTTGAGAGGTACACCGTTTTCATTGCAACACGAAGCGTAGGAGACAACTCTCAGTTTGGATGTTGTTTTGTTAAGCTTTACTACGGCGTGATGAGGTAAATACACACTGTCTGATTTGTTGATCTCATCTTTTGGTACCTTCTTCATGTGGCCTAGTTCCAGTTACTCATCAATAACGTCGGAATAGAGATCTTTAAGCTGTAGTGACCATACTAAACGCTTTTCTTACATAAGGAATCTGCTCACTGCAATTTCCCGCGAATTTCGTATTTGCAGCTCGGGTTTTCCTCCTTGTGTTTCCTGTTGTGGTTGTTTCCTGATAGAATTCCTCACATCTTTGTTTCTCAGGTGTGTGGTGAGTTTTTTTGAGAAGACATTGATCAGATTCGATTTCCCAAAATTGTTTAAGATCAAATTCTTCTTCGATAACTTGAGTGTGTAAAGTGGTTATGGAGTTACTACAGCTTGATTCCGTTTTACGACCTTCAGATACTTGGGACCACAAAATCCAGACGAGTCTAGTGTTTTACGCTAAAGGGGTTCCTATTTGACCTTTAAGTAGCCCTTCTGATAATATCTGACAATAGACCTCTGCACCCAACAGCAAGTATATTTTGTTTGGAACGTTCAAATTTGGATCTGCCAACCTCATTTTTAGCACATAATATATAGCTGTATGTCAACCTATCGTTTAGAAAGAAATGTGGTAAATTTGGTAAGAATATGTGCCTTCACTTTAATGTTGAAGGTTCGATCATGCATCGATTGTAGTTTAAAGTCTACTACATGTTTATAGTTGACCCATGTGTTGCAGTCACTCCTACTCCAGATATGACACTTTGCTTGTTTCTTCAGCCCAAGTATTTGCATTGCAGACTCCGTTATAAACGAATCCTGTGATCCTTGGTCCAGTAAGACCTGGTGTCATAAAATATCCGTTGTTTTTTCAGCTTTTACTAAAGCGGTTGTTAAAAAGACTTGACTCTTGTTGTTAGAAACAAGTGGTAATGTTGGTCTAATCATTTTTATGATGCTGTCGCTGTTGCCGCGACAACGTTGTTACTATTCGATTGAGTGGTTACTTTTACATTATTCGATTGAACGTTGGTGGTGTTTGAATGCAATAGCGGTGGTGTTTCTTTGCAAATTCTACATCTGGTGGGCAAACGACACGTTATGACCGAATCATTTGCGCTAAAGCGGTTAAAAAGACAAGTTGGAGTTAGGACAAAGTTACGGCGTGCTAATAGAGTTTCGTTTGCGAACTTCTTACAATTTCCGAGCTTATGATCATTATCAGAACAGTAGGAGCATGGAACAGATACCTTGTTATTATTTTAGTGACTACATGATCGGATTCAGTACATTTTGTTATTTTAGGATTCAAAAATTCGAGTGACCTGTATCTGTGTTCTAAAAACTCTAAAAATTGCTTTAATGTGGGCAAGTCATTTGTAAGGTCACAAATATTTGCTTCCCACTGTTTGCAAAATTCACTATCTAATTTTGAGGACAAAAGATAGATCACGATAATATCCCAATTTTCAGTTTTTACACCAGTATTTTTCAACGCATTTAAACACTCATTAGTAGTATCAAATATTTCTTTAAGATGCACTTGAATTTCCATTAAAATATTTTTGGCTAAAAACTTTTAAAATACAGTTACTTACATATTTCTTATTAATTTAAAAATCCCAACACATTGAATAATTGTCACTTGTAATTGGTAGATTTCGCAATTGATGTTCCGCTTCACCGGTTAAATAGCATTTAGGTTTACACCTTTGTAGCGAATTATTGTTGTGAATGAGTGACAAGAAGATGTCTGAAACGTGGCCCAGTCTGAGTACCTCCCGGAGAAACTAGGAATAGAAATCTTTGCAAAGCTGCACACTAATTTGCTCTTCATTGCTGCGCAACGCGTCTTGGATTTTGTTCGGTGCGCGAGTACATTTTTCCAAGCTTGCTTTTAATTCTGTGTCTATGTGCAATATGTGTAATTTTTCTAAGTGTTTTGGTTGTAAACACTTAGGCAAAATCGGGCATGGATTCCCCGTCTCAACCACAATTCAACATAAAATTTAAAAATTTCATGCATTACTAATAAATCTTCCAATTTTTCTATGTTATATATCTTTTTGCTTTAAGGTTCAATTTATTTTCAATTTCAAACTTCTATTTCCAATACTGATATAAATGTACCTACAGTTTTACGCCCATACAAACTTGCTCTCCTCTGTTCCGTCTGCTGTTCAACTCCGTAAAAATCACAAACCGCTAGGTGTCGCCACTTTTCACTGGTTCACTTCACTCTGTATCCGGCTCCGAAAGCCATGATTGAAACACCAACATTTTTAACTTGTGGTTCCGGAAAAATAAAATGGTTGCGCGATTCACAAAGGGATATCGCCATCTATGGAGAGTTTTAGAACTAAGATAATTATACTGTATACCGTTTTAAATGTTGTTGGAAACTATGAAGCTATCTACTTAAAATGAATTGATATTAATTTAATGTACAATAATTAGGATATTTATTTAACAACTAGACAATATAAGTTATTTATATTATTTAATTTATTAGTAACCAAAGACAAAACATACTACTTTTCCATTTGATGATAGATGGCGCTGTTTTGATAACTAACGGCCGGTCTCAATTTCATACAATCAGTTATAAGTAGATAGCCTAAGGTAAACAGTTAAGTTTAAACTACCTGTTACTGTCGTCTCAATATCGTAATGTTCAGCTTACTCGAAATAAAAGACAGATAGTTCACGATAACTTTGGTTAATGTATCCCTCCTAAGCGTTTGTTTTGCTTCGAAGTGAATTGCGTCGCGTTCTACAATAAAATATTATGATGTATTCAAAATATTATGATTAGTATATAATGTTTTTAGTTATTAGTTTTAATATTATATTGAATTATCCTTTATACACATTTCTAAATTAAGGCTTTCATCAAATAATGACAAACTTTTATCTTAAAATACGAAACAACGACAACGATACGAAGCAACAAAATGCAGCGCTTGGCGTTCGTCTTTAACACATTAGCACTTGCACTTGTGTACACCACCGCAAAAACATCAAGCTTAGCAGAAATAACTTAATTAAATTTTGTTTATGTGTAGCAGTAATTTATTAGCGATAAACTTTATGGCTCAACAAAATACTGTAAGTATTGTGAACTCTTTGCCGTGATATATAAATTTACAGTAATGTTACAAAAGCTTGGTCTTTGTCTCAAAGTCGCGCCAAAATGTAAAGGCACCTATAAATTTCAGATGAAGGCAAGAGCCCTTGTTAAGATGAAATACTCTTACTGCTTGACTTGATTTCCAAGCAAAAAGTAATTACTAAAAAGCAACAGAATGCCACAAATAATAAATTAAAGGAAGAGCTTGGAAATCTATAGCGCAGGAGTTTAGTGCGATGGCGGGAGAATTGCGGCGTCCTGAGCAACTACGCTTAAAGTGGGAAAACTTAAAGTCATCAAGGAAACGCAATGTGATAAGACAAAATAATTTAAAGGTTTGTAATAAGTACATACATTAAATATTTTGTGACATTTTGTTAGATATACCTAATCATCTTAGAACATTTTTTTATATGTAATATTTCTATTGAAACATTTTTGTTTGCAGACCGGTGGTGGAAAGATGTATATCCCTCCCGATGAAGCACTGGACCGTGTAACATCTATGTTAGGTGCAACATGCAGGGTTCACTGTGGAGTTTGGTGGTGATGGGAAAGTGAAATGATTTCACCAGATGCTGAGTGGAACTCATGGACTTTACCTTTGCCGGAGCATTCAGAGGCTATAACTAATGATTTGGTGATGGGAGGTGGTGGTAGTGCCGACTGTGGTGGTGATAGTGAGAAAATGTTCACACCAAAAAGATTTATTTTTAATAATCCTTACAAACCCTGTAAGTTATATTTTACCTCAGTTATTACTAAACAAAACAGACCGCCTCTATGGTCTAGTAGTGTGATTGCTTGTTGCAGATTTTATTTACAACTTTGTGTTTTTTTCTGGTTCATGAGGAAATCTAAAGCTGACCACAATTGTCTGACAAACAAGATAATGTGTGAAATAGGCATGTAGTACAGTTGGTTCTGGGTAATCACTAATGTAGTTTGGATAGTAGTTATTACTAATATGTTTTTATGTCATCTCCTGTGCCTGATCTCTGTGGTCATCAGTCATCAATTCTATCAAGCTAGGAGAGTGTAAAATATGAGAATTTAACTATGTTTTTTTTTCACAGTAAAGAAACGCCAAAAGCCCTCTGAAGAACTACTACAGGCTCAGATAAGCAAGGAATTAGCCATGTGCTTATTTTGAAGCCAAAACTGAGTGGTTAAACTTGAAAAGTTAAACTAGAGTTTAAATAGAAATGACTTAAATAAGTGACTTGATTATTATAGTGCTCATGTTAAGATTTTGTAAATAGTGATAATGGGTGTGTTCTTTATAAGTTATGTAATGTCTTTGTTAAGTTTATTCTAAAATAAAATCTATTTTATACATTGATTTTTATTTGACATTTTGAAATAAAATATATATTGAAATAAAGCATTTATTCTAGTATAATTTAACATTATTTACACACTAAAATTCTAATATAATAAAACATTATTTAAACACTAAAATAATTATTAATTAGTTGTAGTCTGACACTGTGATTTTGATGACCTATCCCTTCAGCATTGGTAATATCACTGATTCTTGCGGCATTGCAACTTCTGGATCTACATCCCTAATATTATTTAATCTGCAGATGTTGTGTAATACAGTGGTAATAATAATGGCCTGTGTTGTTTGCATAGCTACACGGATTTTAGAGAGTTAGCGCCTTTTCCACACACAAAACATCTGAAAAGATACAAAGTATTTTACATTATATTCATGAAATTTTTAAAATAAAATAGTAATAAAATAATGTTTACCTTTCAATAGTATTTCTAGTCTTTATATAGTTTCATTGTAACGATTCTCTGCAACAGATGAGGGTTGAGCAGTGGTGTCAAAAGATATGAAGTACAGGGATATGCACTGTCTCAATAAGCCATCTATTACCAAACAATCCCTCTTCATTGCACTGAAAATAAATAACAAAATATTAATCATGTTTATGTGATGACCTATTATTAATAATCTTCTAGATAACTAAGTACCTACTTACTTTTTAGCGTAGAGTTGTTAAATATAGTAGCATCATGAGCAGACTCAGGCCAACAGGCAACAACATTCATAAATAGCAAGTCTGCATTACAGACTCCTTGGACATTCATTGAGAATATGCCTTTTCTATTTCTGAATTCTTCTCCTATATTTGAATCTGTAAATTATGATTCTGTTATTAGGTAAAATCTATATAAATAAATGAATCTATATAAATAATACAATAAAGAATTGTATGCATGTTTGTAGAAGTTGATCCAATTCTGGCCAAACTTGGATTAAGTTCTACGTTTGAGTTTCAGGTCACTAGATGGCCTTCGACAAAGATTCTGCCTAGATCTACTTAATATAAATATTTATTTATTTGGTACTACTAACCAGGCGACTGTGGGAACATGCGTGCAGTCAATTGCGCCAAGAATTCTTGGAAATCCTGCGATTTCATGAAGGCATTCTGGGTGCTTAATGTCTTCACATATTGAGGTATAAGCTAGCTATGGCCCGAGATACATGATGCCAATTCGGCTGGCTGAGCTTTCGATAGACCAATAAAGTCCGCTACTGATAAAGCATTGTTCCCAGTGCATTAAATCTCAAGGTTAGTAACAACTGATGTAACGGCGATATTCCTATTTCTAAAATGTTACAATAATTGTCATTCATGTTTATTGTCCAAATTAATGTTGGGTCATTGGGTGGCATATTTTGACGATACATATAATTTAACCAAATTTTGTTCTAAGTTTCTTTACTCACCTTGAAAAATTACTTTTAAGGCTGGTGTTATTTTAAATAATAACTCATCCACGGACGTTTTATTTAATCTAAATCTATATGTAAATTCAGGTCAGAAAATTCACTTCTAATTTATTCGATTATAAACTCGGCGATTTTCAGTATCTACAATACCTTCGGAATCAAAACACCGATCTCAAACATTTCATTATCACTTTCATCACTGAACAAATCCATTTTAGAAATAAAATAAGTTTTATTTATTTAAAAACACTACAAATATTTGCTAACTCTCAAAATGGGCGATAGACAAAACTCTTACATCTGGTAATTTCAACTATTGCCAGTTAACTGCCGACACGTTGTTGAAACGCTCAGCTGTTTTTTTCTATGAACCCACATAACTCAGGTAGTCAGGTAGCCCTCCGAACGGTAGTTCAATGTGATGGTTAAATATTTCTATCTAACGTTGATTATTGAAACGGAAAATGTAACTATAGTTACCAATGGTGAACAATTTAACTTCAGTAAAGGACAGATGGGTTATTGAGACCGGCCGTAAATTGGTGTAATTTCAAATAATTTTACCAGGGTTATAACCATATTTTAAACTTTATTCATAAATATTATGGTATTTATTTGAAAAACACCCGTCATTTCCGCCTGGAAGAAAGATATAATAGAAAATTAACATCTAAAGGAAGGAAAATACTTAACCTTCTTTTCTGAAGATCTGTAATCCGATAAAAAGCCTATAAGTTGCTTCGGGTTACTATCTACGTGCATACAAAATTTCATGTAAATCGGTCTAGTGGTTTTTGCGTGAATCCGGAATACACAGACAGACAGACAGACAAAAATTCTTAAAACCACTAATTTGGCTTCAGAACCCTTTATTTAGTCCCTGGACTTATTTTTCCAAGAATATATTAGAATTACAGACGACTTTTCTACAGATTTATTATATGTATAGATATAGATAGATTATGACGAATAAACACAATTTTCTGTTTATCTGGGACTTGAAAAATCGAAAGTACATTTAAAGTATATATGTAAAGTTTATAAATAGAATATTTAAAGTAAACCATGATTATAAAAACGATGAATAAATGTTTATATTTTACTCTTTGGGCTGATTTTACAATCATCAGATAAAAGTCATTCGTATGATAAAAATATTAGGTGCTTACATATGAAATTGGCGTTTTGTACAGGAGGAATATAAAGTAATTTTTTTTTGTAAAATACATTTAATTAATCAAAGTATACCGTTGTTATCCATGCACTTTTGCCATATCATAGGTAGTTCATTGATCCTTTTACTAAAAAAACCATGGGGCGAGAATCAATAAACTCTTTGAAGGCGGTTTGGACTGCCGCATGAGAGTTGAATTTTTTTCCTTGTAAGAAGTTGTCCAAATTCAGGAAAAAATGGTAATCTGTTGGAACAAGGTCCGGGTAGTACGGTGAATGTCGCAGACATTCCAATTGTAGCTCATCTAACTTAGTGGTTGTTGGTTGTGCAGTGTGTGATCTCGTGTTGTCGTGAAGCAGCAGTGGCCTAGAGCGATTGACTAATCTCGGTTGTTTAGCAGCTAGTTCTTCCTTCATGGTTTGCAGTTGCTGACAATTGATATCTGCCGTAATCGTTTGGCCAGATTTTAGTAAGCTGTAGTGAACGACACCGGCGCTAGTCCACCAAACACTCACAAGTAACTTTTCTGAGTCAATTTTCGTTTAGGGTAGGATTTGGCTGGGTCTCCAGGGTTCAGCCATTGCGACAAGCGCTTCGATTATCGTACAGTATCCACTTTTATCACAAGTAATGATTCCTTCATTATTGTGTCGGTTGAGCAAAGTAACACAGCAGTCGACGCGTGTTTGCAAGTTCGATTCACTCAATTCATGAGGTACCCTCGTACTCGTAAATATACTGATATTTCATGTTTTCCATTGTGCGGTAATAAGCGACGCCAAAGAAAAAAATAATGAATAAAAACAAATAAATGACTGTTTTCAAAACTCAAATGTACCAGCTAAATGAATTTATAAATTTGAATTTGGAATTCTTAACCAAAGAGGAGATATTTCAGATCAAAATGGTCAGTACGACAAACGCTAATTTCATATGTAAGGACCTAATGTATAAATTAAAATGTACAGTCGTATGAATAAAATAGTTCAATCGTTTCCTGTAATATTCAGGCTCGTTATAATTTTTGCATTTAACTTTTATCTGGTGATTGAAAAATCAACCCTTACTGAAAATAATAATAATCGTTTCCTTTTTCCAAAAGCGTGTACCGTACGTTGAAATATTACACCGTTCTGCATGCATAGCGTCAGCATGCAAATGATATAAGTGGTCAATCGGGGAACTTAAATCATTCAATATTTTTCTATCAATATTGAAATTCTTCGTTAAAAGTTTTAAAATAAATACAACTTTCATATTTTATTCAATGGTGCTTTTAAAATGTATCTTTAAATTGATATTTGTTGAACTTGTTTTTAGTCATTATTTCTTCTTTGCTATGTGTTCTATTTAAATTAAATTTAGTGATAAACAACTCATAGTGCTGGCCTGATGAAATATAGTTCAGGAGCTATGATGCCACAGACAGACACACATATACACTCTTCAAACTTATAAGACCCTCTGTTTTCGTCGGGGTTTAACAACAATGTAATTTTCTGCGCAAATTAACTTCCATTATTGACCTTCATAACATGTTATATAAATCGTTTCAGGTTTTACGAAAAAGACGGCTTGCGTATTGAAGTAAAACGTTTAGCGTAAATGCCAATGCCATAATCCATATTGAGGAAAGAGTTCTTTTAGTTTTTATAAAGGTTAAATGATTATTATTAGTCTTTCGTTATTTTAATATTGAGGACACGCGAAAAGAAGATAAATACTCCTTACTTATTTTCTTGGCACTGGCAAGTTATAAATAAATCTTCAAAGGCTGTTTATATTCTGATAAATTTGAAAATGGAGCACTTATTATTTCTATGATTTTATTAGAAAATGATTTTTCGCGAGTATCTCCGAAACTGGGTCGTAGCAACGAAGGTCAACCAACATTTTAGGCCTTAAGAGCGGGTGAAATGCCTAAATTCTGGATATTTAAATGAAAAACACAATAACAGTTCATTTAATCTGCAAAAAAGTGGTGACAGAAGAGGATTTAATAAATGTTTCAAATTTAATAAAATTGTATTTTTGTCAACCCTTATTAGACAAAAATCCCCAAAGAGTACCTATCTTTATAATTTTTGCAAAATTTCTCCAAAACGGCACAAGTTTAAATAGTTTTACACTAAAAAGGTCTTAAAAATATTAATATTTTTAATTGAGAGTTTTATTTTTATTCCTCGTTTTCCTCGAGAAATTATCATTTTTCCAAAATTGAATATATTCGCGAGCGTGCCTGCTCCGTCGCCCTGTAATCCCCTGCGAGTTCTGTCGCAGTCCGTTTAGGACATCGTTGAGGGTGGACCGCGCGTCGGTGTTGGAGCAACTTCATTCAAATATATTTTAGTTTTTTAGAATTTATACTCATTATATTAATTAATTATGTATTTCATTTTAATGAATAGAAATACTAAATTAGTTAATATCTGTACATTGTAACTGGAATATTGTTTTCTAAATAAATTAATTTTAAAGTGCCCAAAGAAGAAGAAATTTCATGGAGATGTTGATAAGTGAAATTGAAAATGCATTTTATATAATTTAGATGTGGAAACCAACCAACTCTCGTTACTTAGATTTCGGTACTTTTTATACCTATGTAATTTTATTGTTGCATATTTTATTAAGTAGGTGATACTGAATTTTATAATTATGTATTACAATAAAACGCTATTTTTATGAGTATGGTTTAAATAAACTCGTTTTACGGATTTTATCGCGTATATTAACTTATTTTATATTCCTGACGTTTCAGTACTTTACAGCACCCATGGTCACGGAGGAGGACTGGGTATTTGACGTTCCAATGTCATTAGTTAACCACGGTTACCTCCAGATTAAAATGGTAAGATATGTAGGAAGTCGATAGATGCAAGTGGCTTAGGACTATGCTTTGTGGCATTCCTTGGGAAGGCCTATATCTATATCTATATACATAGGCCTTGTGACGAGGTGTAATGATGATGATAATGAAGCCAAATATACTTTTACGAATACTTAATCTTTATTACTCTTCGTATTCTCTAAGCTTTTCATCACACACACAACACACACACACACACACACAAACGCACGCACACACACACACACACACACACACACACACACACACACACACACACACACACACACACACACACACACACACACACACACACACCTGTTAAAGTTTGCATGTAGATATAATTTTTCTAACCAACCATAAAATGCATTACGTGTGATGGGAATATGCATATAAGAATAAGGTTTTCTCACACGTGACGGTAATAATATAATATTATATCTTCCAGTATCTGCAAGAAAACTTTTAAAATCTCTGAATCCCAGGTATGTCCATATTAAGAGGTTGAATAGAGCCACATTGATCTGCATGGGGATCGTTTTGTGATTTCACATCGTTATCGAAAAAATTGTACTTACAATTGTACTTAAAACTCGGCGGAAAGTTGAAAAGAAAGATTTTGTCTGTTCTTAATTCTCTTGTGTACCACTTTTCACAGAAGTATTGTTTACAACTGGCGTGGTTTCCAAAATCATAATTAAGTGGCGGTTTGCAAAACACGATTCCAAAATTCGCTCAATAGAAAATAATTGCAAAGTAGTTTTAAATTTTCAACTTTCTCAGATTTCCATAAAATAATGTTGAGTATAATAAGCACAATTATGTCACATGTTAATGCTATTGGGCTGTTTTGATTTTTAATAAAGTGATTTTACTTTTATTTAAATAATTTATTTTGCCCTTCTATATCAAGTAGCGTTTTTCTGTCACTCTATTAGATTTGACAGTACTCTAGACGGATCTGAATCGCGCGCTGACCCGGCTGTTAAGGTATTGCAAAAATAATCGAAAATATTTATTTTACTTCCATGCCGAAGACTATCTTGTTCTACTATTTTATTACGGTCAAGTATTATTTATTACGGTTGTACAGCAAGTATTTACAAATGTTTTAATTATTTTGTTATTCAATTGTTTACAGTTATTATCACATCTTAGCTTACATTAGAAATGCTTGGTGGGACGCGATGTATAAATAGGTACCTTATTTTCATCAACAACTATAATATAGTATATATTTGTTTTTTTTTTTACTAGTGGAGCTTGAACACAATCTTTAAAATGTTCAATGAATTGAAAAAATTAACTGTAATAATTATTTGATTTCAAGCGATGTTTTACATTTAAAGATCAGTTATAAAGATCCATTTTAGAATTTGGGACATTTGCAAAAGCAAAACCTATCCTACCTAATTTTTGACATTTCATCATCAACATTCTTAGTTTTGGATAAAAAACCTTGTCAAGAAACACGACTAAGTTCATATTGAAAGAAATGCACGTCATTACAAGATTTCTATGTAAACAAGGCTACGATGGGACTTATTAAAAGTTCAAATTTTATTTTGATAAATTAATTCGAGACTAAAATAAATGTGTAAGGTTTATATCTGCAATAATAATTTTCAGCAAAAATAGCATAGACTTATAAAGTCATATACACGGTCAATTATACTGAAGATGATCAATTTTACTATAAAATATTTATAGACTATTTCCAGTATAATGACCCAAATATCATCATTAATGAGTGGCACACTTGTAAGTTTTATCAGATGGCTAAATGATAAACTATCATATTATGATAAAGTCATGCTTTTCTATAAAAGCTCCAAGAAATTTTAAATCACGGACCTCTTTGTTTGTTTTACTATTTACTTAATTAGCGAAAAACAAGATGGACTGATCTCAAACTTTAGTTTCTTGTAAAAATTGCTATTTAGAATTTTATGCAGATGATAATTTAAAGTTTCTATGTAAATAAGTGTAACATAGCAGGTATTATATTCATTGGTACGGCCATCCATATTTGGAACAATTTTCTTCAGCACTACGCCTACGAATTATTTCAAATAAATACCAAAACCATCATTTTCTGTACAGAAACCGGCCAAAGTGCTGCTCAAGGCACTATAAATAAAGCAGCTGATAAAATGTTACACTCATAACTGTTAAAAAAATTGTTACTGCAAATGGTCTTATAGAAAAACTATTCCGCCGTGTCTGGTGCAGGAGCTATTATTAGAAGGAGAGAGGTAAAATTTTGTTTTAGAGTTGCGCAATCAATATTGTTTTGTCTGCAATTGTGCATAAAATAAAAATAACTTCAGCCAAAGAGCACAACTGGCATTTAATCAGGCCCATCAATTGGTATGGAAAAATAATTTTACAGATTTCAAAAATCAAATAAATTCAATATACAAAATAATAAAATAAAAAATGTAGTTATGTGTATCTATACATACATATAATGATTTATGGCTGTAGTAACTGATGGTAACTCAGTACCTATATAACATCCTACAGTCACTCCGAAACTAAGAGGAGAGTATCACTGTAAAAACGTAATAATTTATTGTGAAAATTTTGTGATAAAATTAAAATAAGTTACAAACTTATCCAAGATACCCAATATGTTACAAAAAATATAACAAATAATAAAGTAATGAGATTACGTCAGTCTTTAAAAGTTTACAAGATATAACAAAAAAAAAAATAAATGTCAAAAAGTTCAGGATCTAATTGACGATATACAGCTGACACTTAATCACGCTTTTGGAAACCACGCCAGTTGTAAACAATTATTAGTGTACAAGAGAATTAAGAACAGACAAAATATTTCTTTTCATATTTCCGCCGAGTTGTAAGTAGAAAGCCAAATAGGCCATGTGATATTTTAATTAAATATATTTTATATAAAGTGATCTTGACTACGTTTCATCAATTAAACATTGATAAAATGAGAACAGCAATTTTACAATTGTGTTTACAAGAATAACTATCAGTTGAACCTTGCAGCTTGTTCATTATTTTTATTATAAATACCTATAAATGTAACTATTATTAATAAATCATTCCCGTAATATTTTGTATTATTTTTATTTTGCCCTATCTGAAACGTTCTAAAGTCTATACAAAATGTGGCGTTTGAAATGGCTGACAATCACTAGAACATTTTATGTAGGTACAAAGATGTTTTACGTTTCGTGGCCTCAGTATGGAAATTGAGAAACTCAGCTAATTTCTATGTCGTAAACGACATGTTTTGGTGTATTTTAATTTTGATGAATAGCTAAGTGGTATTTCGAAACTGAGACTTATATGTTATTGAGGCTTTTAAAACATTTTCTTGTTTGTACTTTAACCGGTTTGGACTAGAAAAAATTTATGTATAAAGATACATTTGTGACATTTTGCTTGGACTTTTTTCTAAAACTCCGTTTACGACAATATGTCACTTTGTTTGAAAATATTATTGTCATTTAAGATATTTAAGACAATATTTTCTTGTATAACTATACCAATTAACGGAGGAGCGTAATACAAATTGTCCTAAAACTCTTAACATAAATTGTCGTATCCTTTACCTCCCGATATTCTAACGAGTGTGGTGGTTGAGAAGCAGATAAAACTAATATTTATACTTACCCTAAATCAATGTCGCGGCATTTGTCGTTTACCTAGTGCAACAAAATTAAAACGTCGGTTATCTCTTTCATTCGTTCGAAGCAAACGAGATCACGGTCACACATGTGAACACGCAGTTTTGAGCCTTTGAGCTTCGACTACATCAAGGTAAGCTACTTTCTTATGTCATACGTGTGGTATTTCCTATGTTATTGTGAAGGCTCATAATAATTTTAATAAATAATAATTAAATTCAATATTAAGACATTTAAAATGTCATTGAAATTATAATTTAAACAATTAAAATGCAATAATATGCATAAAGTTCAAATATATTAATTTCATATATTGACTATTATAGTATAGTAAAAGTATAAAATTGTCTTTAAAGAACTCTAAATTTTATAAAAACTCTACTTAAAATATTCAAAATGTATTAAATAAAACAATACAAATTAATTATATTACAATAATAAAGATAAATAACATTTGTAATATAATTGAAAATGGGTCAAACATTTTCTAAGTTGCTGAAGGTGACTTGCATTACTCAAAAATTTTCAGAAGTTAATGGAGGAGTTCTTGTATTTCTGGAGGGTGTTCATGTGTTTGCTTATATAAAGGGCGTTGCCGAAATACATACTTCAGCACATATATATGGGGTGGTCGGCTGACCGCCTGCAAATAAAGGTACACAATGACTAGTCCTATATTAGGGACTGATAATAGTAAGGTCTATGATACAAAAGCATTAATATAGAGGCATCTATGATGCATAAGCATTATGATAGCAGAGTTATGACTTGAAGTCTCATATGTATAAGACATACAATAGTAAGGTCTATGAAATAAAGCAAATATGTGGAAGGTCTCAAAATGTAAAAGCATTATATTGAAAGAAGAGGGACATATATGGTGGTCGGAGACCGACTGCTAATAGTACTGTTGCACAATGACTAGTCCTATATTAGGGACTTATGATAGGAAAGTCTATGATACAAAAGAATTAATATAGAAGGTCTTTATGATGTATAAGCATTATGATAGCAGAGTTATGACTTGATTCCCATATGTATAAGACATATAATAGTATGGTCTATGAAATAAAGCAAATATTTGGAAGGTCTCAAATATGTAAAAGCATTATATTGAAAGAAATGGGACTTGAAATGGACTATTATAGTGGCGTGTACATTGCTTCACAGCGTCCGAGACCGAGGTAAATTTGGACTTGCTAACCGATGTCCTGACATATCATCTTAGTGCCTGTGGTAAGCGGGTTTGTTGTAGCAATACGACTTGCCCGCGGACATCACACACCCACCGGTTGTGGGCGGCGTCTGAGCGCATAGCGTTATATACGTCGGCTATCTTTCGGATTAGGGTGAGTGTGTTTGGTAGTACTTTTAAGTGCAGCAAGCATACTCAACTCCATGTCTTAGTGCAATAGTGTTATGATACGTGGGTTTTGGCTACTGACGTCTTAGTAGCATGCTACTATGATACGTTGGTGGTATTTTAATAAACAACATTGTCAATTTTGTTCCAAAGTCGATAGGGATCATGTGGGTGTGTTGTGAGGGTGCCATCCGTATGATAGTTGCATTGATGCTTACTGCTACTTGCGGTATTGCGTCTTGTGATGGATCTGCGGATGTGCTACACCTGATTCGACGCATCTTGTGGTTCTGGTCGATGGAGGTATGCGGTGGTGATGTCTGCTGGGATTGTATGGGGACCTTTGGATGGTGTAAGCCGACGATAGTCGTATTGATGCTTGTTGCTTTCTGCGACATTGCGTCTCTGCGATGGTTGTTTGGCGGTTCGCTATTCTCTATGGCACTCTCTGCGTCTTGGTTTGACTTACAACCTAAGAAGTTTTGTCTAAGTCAGGTCCCTTCATTACGGGGCTGAGACTGTCTGACCTCCATGATGTTTTATATAACAACATAATAATATGTCTCTGTAAGTTTCGACCTTTGAATGATTGAAGGCAACTTGTTGGTGGGTGAGACAAACATGATCGAAAAAGCATATACTCAACGTCAGAGACACAAACCCTTTCTGATGGCGAATTATACTAATATCTTATAACTGCCTATTGGCTATATCTGCCATTGTATTGGTTGGTGGAGCAAATGTGTTAACCTCATGCGGATGGTAGCTGGAGGAGGATCTGAGGAGACTCAGGCTGCGGCCGAAGCCGCGCGTGGTACTCCATTCCCTTGAGGTGAACGGTAGACTCATGACACGCTCTGCGGCCAATTGGTCGTGCTAATCATGCAATTGGTGGTGATGCCCACTTACATCACGCCTGCAGGAACGGCGGTCTGGCAGGTGGTGGCGCTCACGGACGGCTTTTTATGGCCAGTGTGCCTATTGTTGCCTAACCCGTGTGACGTGCATTCACTGTGGCTGGATTTGATCGTATTCTGTATGGTGTTTACACGCATTGACATGCGCGACTGCTCGATGTTTGTGCTTACGCACTACCAAGGGGCCAAGTCCTTTTAATGGTACCTATGCCAGTTATTTTGCTGTGGACTAGGGTCCAGTTAATTTCTGAACAGCAAGATATTGCTAAAAAGTTAGAAAAATTAAATAAAGAAGCAGAAGCAGAGCACCTACCACCAGTCATAACTGAAATGACTAATGTAGAGCCATTTGATTACGTTTTAGATAACAAAAATAGTAACTATACTTTGTCAAACAACGACAAAGTTACTTGTCTAGAGCAGTCTGATAATCAATCAATAACCGGGTATGAAGTCGCAGATTATCAATCTGTAGACAAACTATCACAAACACCGTATACTGCAGAAATTGAGACTACATCATTACATCAAACTCCGGCTTATTGTGACGTGATAGAACCTTTGCCATCTACCAGCTATAGTGCAGTATTGCAGTCACAATCTATGCCACAATCAAACATAAATGTTAAGCAATCAAGCTTAAAAACAAAAGGCAATGCGAAACAAAACAAACAATACTTCGATTATTTATCAGATGAAGAAGATTTTACAGCAATTTTTGGAGATGCTATTGATTCTGATACGTACAAACCTTCTTCAGATTCTGATGAGGAAATAAATAATAATAGTAAAAAAAACGAATGAAGTCCAACAAAAGTAAAAAAAATATAGAAGAGCCAGTAGATCAAGTCGAACTTAATGTAGTAGGAGAAAATGCAATGAAAAAGTCGCGAAAGAATAAAAAGAAAGAAAGAAGTATCCTAAAGCAATCTGGTCAAGCATACACTAAGCAAGATGGGACTGAAATACCTGCTAAAGAAATTAAACCTAACCCATGCATAGGAAAAAAATGTGGCAATAATTGTGATTCTGTTACAAGCGAGAACTAAAAACTATTTTGACTATTTCTGAGTCTATCATCGACACGACGCAAAGATTGGCTAGTATTTATGACGCAGAAAACAGCTATAAAAAGGAGGAGAAACAAAGAATCTGAGAAACGATGTTACACTTACAAATATTTTATAACTGAAGGTGAGGGTAAGCGACCAGTTTGTCTCCAATTTTTAGCAGCTACTTTGGATGTTGGTTTAAAATTCATTCAATATACCGTACAAAACGCTAACATTGGACTATCTAAAGAAGATAACCGTGGCAGGCGTGAACCACATAATAAAACAAAAGATTCAACGATAATTTCAGTTATGAATTTCATTAAAAGTCTTCCAGCGGTACCATCCCACTACTGTCGTAAGAATTCTAGTCGTGTTTATCTCCCAAGTGAATATAAAAATTTATCACACTTATACCAAATTTATAAAAAGAGTTATATAGAGAAAGGAATTGACATAGTTAGCGATCGGGTGTTCCGATCTTTATTTAACGAGAGATTTAACATAGGTTTTCATGTCCCTAAAAAGGACAAATGTGTCAAATGCCTAAAATATGAACAAAATAAAGATAATCCCGAAATAGAAGAAGAAAGGAAACAACATGAAAAAGAAAAGACTGAGAGTTGCAAGATATTTAAAGCATTTAAAGCATTCAAAAGATACACAAGAATGACCCTAGTACATTATGTGCTAGTTTTGATCTACAAAAGGTATTAAATACCCCTTATGGGGAAAGCATGCTGTTATATTACAGCCGTAAATTAGCTGTATATAATTTGTGTATTTACGAGAATGGCACGCGTAAAGTGTATTGTTTCTATTGGGATGAAGCTAATGGAAAAAGAGGAGCCAAGGAAATTGCGACAATACTTAAAAAATACATTAACATTGTCGATGAACGTGGGACAGTAAAGAATTTGTTACTCTACTGTGATTGTTGCCCAGGTCAGAACAAAAATCGGATAATCATGCAATGTTACACTTAACTTCCAAACATGCAATAATATTGAAGCAATCCAGATAAAAGTCTTGTTAACCGGGCACACCTACATGCCAGTAGATTCTGTTCAAGCCGTAATAGAAAGATATTAAAAAAACATTCACGCAACTTCACAATGGTATACAGCATTCACTACGGCAAGACAAGATCCAGTACCGTAGGAAGTGGAGTTGTTGAATTTCAAAGATTTCAATAGATGGGACGCAATAAGCGAAAAGTATTTGACTGGGAAAATCAGTAAAATTCGTGTTGTAACATTCCAAAATAAAAAGGATTCAGAAATTGCTGTCAAGAACTCCATGAATGAGAAAGCAAAAACTTATTCAATCGAAATTTAATCAAAAACCAAAATTAGTCCACCATCGTGTTATAAATCTAAATTACCTATATCTAAAGCAAAACACGATGATTCACTGAAACTTTGTCGAGAAAGGTGATTCCTGAAATATTACATATTGAATATTACAGTCTTGCAATCACTAACAATGTCAAACATACTCTACCAGAAACCGATGTCGAAGATGGTGATATTGAATAAGTAGCTTTTGTTTTATTTTAGCATCAATTTTATTTGTACAAATTTTCAAAAATACTTTGAAAATTTGACATATATAAAAGCCGTCAAACCGACAAACTTATTACTTAGATAAAAAATCTAGAGATTAAAAAATCAGTCTAAGATTTGTAATGTGTATAGAATGATGAATGATATGAATTACTTAACTAGTAATGATAAGGGTCTAAAGACTGCATTTAAAGTATTTGTCTAATATTTGATATAAGACTTACGAGTACATTGATCTCCAAAAATGTTTATTAAGATAATGTAACCTGTTTGAATTGATGGTTCCTATATATTTGTAAGTAATGTGCCTTGATACATTTTTATTTTTATATTATTTTCATTATGGACGACTTTAAAATATTAGGTCAAACTTGAGTGTGTTCAAGTTGATGAAAGTTGATTTTACTTTTTGTAATATCTTATACCATTAAATTCTTAAATACGAGGTTGATCAACCTTAGTCTTGGCTTATAATGATTGAACGTGCAATGGTTATGTGTATTTGTTAAATTTGCCACGTTGTAGCAATATTTCCATTTTTTTTAGAAATACTTTTATATTTTACTTTTAAGTAGTTTGATTAAGAGGGCTGTGAATTTGTGCCATTATAATTCCAAATAAAGACTGATTTACCAATTTTTAATACTCCGTCTCTGAGATGAAAATACCCTTTTAATGGTATTTAAAACGATAAAACATTACGTTATTTCGTCGTTTTCGTAAATGCTGAATATTTCTTCTAAAAATTATTAACTTATTACAATTTCCTTGTCCGTCTGTAATTAACTAATAACCGGTTATATCATATTGCCCCTTCTTGATGTACGAAAAACTTACAGTTATGTTATTTTTCTTCAACTTAAATAAAACGAAAGGTGCAGTTAAATGATTTAGGCTGGAAGAGAATTAAATAGCGATTATCATTTATGACATTTTTCCTGTTTGTAAAAATAGGACATTTTGGGGATAAGCGACACTAAACAATGTAAGGAGGCTGATTTATGATCAGATAATAATTCCATTTTGTAGAGAAATAATTAAAAACTATATGCTTAAATTTGCAATTCTTCGGAAGCTATGGAAGAATTTCTACGATTTTTTATCGTATATTTTGAAGTAAACCACTCTCCTGTAAAGTTTGTAAAATGTCGCTTATCCTTTTTATACGATACAAAAGTAAAGTAACAGGGTATATAAGTCCTTCTGCTGGGCACAGGACTCTTCTTATTTCTGAAAGGGTCTTAGAGCAAGGAAATGTCCACCGCACTGACAAAACATGTGAATGCGTGTTAGGAACTTCACATGTCTTCGAATTTTTTCTCATTCCTCAGACATGCAGGTTTCACGACGTTTTCCTTCACTGCCAGCACGTGCTAAATCAGCACTTAAAATTACAATTAAAATTTATTGGTGCTGCCAGGATAAACCAAGCAAATTTACAGCGAGCGCTTAGACCCAGAGCTACTAATACGAAACAAATAAATACGATTCAACAAATATAATAAAAACTCTTACGTACTTAAAACTTAAACACTTGATAGCTCGTGATGCCTACCGGACGAAGCTACACCACCACACCGTGCAATGTAATTGAAGATGCTTAACCGCAACATAACTCTCAGTGATGCGCAAGCATGATAGACAGTATATCATTTATACACTTTTCACTTCTGCAGTCTATTAATCTTTGCACTTTTCTAAGTAATACAGAAAGTAGTCGCTAGACGGTGTTGACGTCGGCTAAAATCTCTGCGGTCGCCGTTTCGTCAAGGTCATTCAGGCTTCTTAAAGCCTTAAGAATTTTTCAAGCTTTGGAAGTCTACTTTGGGGGGTCCACGAGCTAGATTTTTTTACTGGTGAATAATTGAAATAGGAATTGAATACGTTTTATAACATATTAGGCTTGCTGAATTTAGAAGTGGACGGGGAATCTTTGAAGATAAAACAAAGACAGATCAGGCTCTAACAGCGATCACTCGCTCGAGCAAAAACTGATTGTCGGATGAGCAGCAACACAAAACATCATTTACGACCAAATTTCTTGCCGTAAGCATTGCTGGAAATGGGTATCGCACAAACATATCGATTAGCAGAAAGATCGTTGGCTGAACAAATGCCAAATATTATTGAAAGAGAAATTCGACGCCGGCGAGAAAAAAAGTATCTACGATAAACTGACTTGCAATAAACAGGGCTGTGTAACTATGATCCCGGAACAAAGTAACAATTGACTGTAACTTTGTATCGGTATGAGAGAAGCACACAGGAACTAATGGTCACCTCGTTTTACTGCAAGTCGGTTCATATTGATACTGTTGTGGAGAGTAAACTTGTTGTAGACAGGATCAAAGAACTGTTAGGTCCTAGTCTACTCTAGTTTGATGCGCCACGACAATGCAGCCTCACATGTCCGCCCATACGCAAATCTGGAAATTTAACACCTGTTATATGAGACTTTTTTCTTTGCCATAGTTATAATTAACGACACTCATATATCTACACATTGTCGTAAATAATTAAAATGATTAAAGATAAATGCTAAGCATTTATGGCCTTATTCATAAAATTCGACGTTAATTTAAGAATTACTCAAAGTTCCTCTCTCACTTATTATTAAATGAAAATAGAAATAGACAAAGATAAATAATAATTAAAGTGAGCGATCTATGAATCAGGTCGTTATTCTTAAGAACGCTATGTACAGTGGTTTTGGTATAAAAATATAAGAAGAATCACGTACTATTGAAAAAAAAATCTACAGTTCTACATGTGTGCAATACGTCTATGTCTATATATTACGATCGTCCAGTGTTTTATAAGCCCCATAGATTCTTGCTTATCTCACAAGTGTACTGAGCGCGGTATTTACGAGTCTCAACTGACTATATCTTTCTTGGTACAGTATAAGTTGTTTGCGACTTTACATTTTTATATGTTTCAGTTGCATTGAATAAGCCTACCCGGTAGTTTGTTATACTCTAAGTTCTTTTTCTTTAATTATTTATAAATAATATTTTAATGTATGCTTAATTATTATTTATAAATAATTGCTAACACTTAATTTAGCTTTTTCGATGTATAAACACTTTGTCACCGTGTTTATCTACTACCCCATATCGTCACGCCATATATTAGCACATTTATTTGACATTTTACTTGCTCATCAACGAAAAATTATTTATTTGCAAGCAAAATAAGCATAACGTCATCGGAAATGTCATCGGAAGTTTTAAAATGGTGTTTACACTTGCGAATTGCAGCAAGTCCTGCTGTTACAAAACTTGCATAAGTGAGCTTGCCACGATTGTTTACATGGTAGGAACTGCTTCAGGAAGGCAACTTCTGCAAGTTTTGTTGCTTGTCTAAACTTCGCTTAGTAATAATGTTTATGTGCGACTGTTGACACGTTACTGATGCACATATTTACGAAATAGTGAAAGTGTTCACTGAAATAATATAAGATAATTAATCCAATTGAGGCCAATAAATTGGTAAGATACGTACAAATTTTAAACCAATAATAACGACGTCATTAGTATTATTATACCAATACAATTATAACACAATTGTAATAGCAGACTTAAATACCTTATAAGCCCGTACATGTTTAATAGACAATCGGTACTATGTTTGTACTAAGTTTAAAATTATTTAGTTACATATTTTTTGTTGTAAACTTGACAGTTGGATGGCCGGGCGAATGGACGCTGAAGTGATTTCACTAGTTTTCTTTTTTGCTAATTTTGGCACAGAACATTGGAAATAGTTTTTAAAATCAGTAAAAAGTGATAACACCAGAATGACTGCAATTAAATTTTTATTACGTTTTCATTAACTCGCTTTTTTGATGTCTGTTCGAGTCAAATTCAGTAATTGATTTTAAACTAACCTCCCACTGAGTCAGACACTTAAAATTTTGTACATAGCTCAGAATCGGATGACAATGTAAGAACATAAAAAAGCGTGTTAAAAAAGCATATTAAAAATGTTAATATCAAAAACAATTATTTATTTGAATGCTACTAACCCTTGAAAAATATTACAAGCTTAGCTTGAAGTTCAAATAACATGCTAAATTTATTTTACTTTGACTTAAAATTTGTTATTTCAATATTTCCATTTTCATACACTTAAAGCTTAATTTTTATTGAATAAGTAATAAATGTTTCCTAAATTTTTCTTACAACGTGAGAGGCTCTCGTTGATTAAGGGACTTTTAAGTGCTTAAGAAGAAGTAATTTCTTCGCTTTGCAATTATATACGTGTCTTCATTTACTTATTAGTAAGCTGCATCAAAATGCAGAAGATCAAACTTGGTAGAGTTAATAACAAGACTATAGACAGCGTATTAACGTATTATGAGTAGGTAGCAAGAAGCAAAACTGTTTAACTTTTATGATCAATGTATGATTTATACTGATGCTTGTTGTCACTTAGTGAAAGTTCATCTTCATTTCTCATTTGGATTGACAGAGTGCATGATGTTTCACTCCAAATCACAAATAAAAACAAACTTAATATTAACTAACTAAATTAAAACAAACTAAATTATGGCATATCTACTTTAGTATTTTAAAATTGTTTTTAAATAACACAAAAACATCACTAAACTTGACATTTTGTAAAAAAAAACGCTGTTTTATAGATAGTACCATTCCGTCGAGTTTGAGATTTTGTGCCACAAAATATTGTACATATTAAGAGGATTAATCATTCCATTTCCATCCAAGGGTATCCCAAGACTATTGGATATGCCGAAAAAATGTTGTGGCTTTCCAAAGGTGGCGGTATAGTCATATTTTACGCCAGGCGTAAAGTCGGATCAAAGGTGTAAAACGACCTATACTGTGGATTAAGCTGCCTACCAAGCATGACGATTAAAATAAATTCTCTCTAGGTTGGGAGAGGCCCGTGTCCAGCAAAGGACTTTTAAAAGCCGATGAAGTTATATTCATTCAAAAGTTTATAATAATGTCATTTGTTTTAAATTAAACTAACTTCATTTAACTAAATGAAGTTGGTTTTAAAACATTTAAACTTAATGTTTTAATTCAAAAGGGCTTATTGAAATAAAATCTATTTCAAAAAAGTTTTGTATACGCATTTTTTAGGCCCAGCATCCAGGTCCATCATCAGATCAGCTCAATAGTACCAAATTATTGTATCCTCATAGAAATTATATGAATATGTCAAATTTCAGCCGAATCGGATGTCAATAGGTGCTTAAAAACTTGATTATGAATTTTGAACCGTAAAGGTAAAATTTAAAATTTCAATAAAAAGCTACTAAAAGTATAAATACCACTGAGACTTCTAATGAAAGTAAACGGTGTAGAATGTTTGCAATTTATCACGACTTCAAACTTTATAACAAAAAATAAAGTTCAGAATTTGAAATTTGAATTCGAATAGCTGATGCGTAGTTCCCATTCGTAACATTCGACCGTTAAGACCGTAGTCCTTAATGCCTTAAGCGTGGGAACTTCTTATAGAACACCGACATTGACATTTTCTCGTTACACAGACGCATCGCGCAGTGTTGTTATACGCACCCTGGATACAAATAAATTGCTTGCGGTGCTTTGCACAAGTTACATAATCATCACGCGTTCGTCTTCGTAGGATGTTTATGACTGTCACATGAAACACTCATTGTACGTAGCCATTAGCTTGTCGCATAGCGAAATCCGCGGGCCCGTAGTGAATTGCCGGCGGCAAAGGGCTCGCAGTGTACGCTTTCTAGGTGTTATATTAACTATTAATTTTTATTTATTTTTTTATTAAGAAATATAAAATTAAAGAAAAAGAAACTATTGGCAAATCCAATTGTGCATGCCCTAAGCGCATTAGAAAAATTACGTATAACATGATTGTGCGTAAATTTTTAAAGTACTTTAATTACACACAAGTTTTCACTAAAATCCTTATAATTATTACTATACTTCCAATTTTCAGGTAATTTTATGTCAAATTTCAATTAAAAAAAAGCTTGGAAAATCCAAAATTGCACGACTTTTAAACATACTTAAATTTAAAAATTAAAAAAAAATGTAAATTGTAATTCTATTCGTCAAAGAGTTACAGTAGCAGTCACCGAATTACACCTTCTAGTCACTCCATCAAGTCCGGAGGTAAGGTCTATTCATAACTAACAAACTGGGGCCAAACTCGGCACACCTAGTACTACTCTTCGAGGAGTTCCAGTAGCATTCACCGAATTACACTTTTAGGTCACTGTATCAAGTCTGGAGGTAAGGTCGTATCATAACTAACAAAACGAGGCCAAACTCGGCATACCTAGTTCTACTCTTCGAGGAGTTCCAGTAGCATTAACCAAAGTACACCTTAAGGTCACTCTATTAAGTCCGGAGGTAAGGTCTCATCATAACTAACAAAACGAGGCCAAACTCGGCACATCTAGTTCTTCTCTTCGAGGAGTTCCAGTAGCATTCACTGAAGTGCACTTTCAGGACACTATCAAGGCCGGAGGTAAGCTCTCATCATAACTGACAAAACGGGGCCAAACAGCACATCTAGTACTACTGAAACAGAAACAGAAACAGAAACTTTTTATTCAATATAGATTATAAATAATACTTATTGAAAGTCACTCTTTTTTAATTACCACTGGTTCGAAAAACCAGTACCTCTGTCTTGGGAAGAATCAGCAAGAAACCTAGCGGGACTTTTTAAATAGCATCTTACAATCATGTATCTATGTTACACAATTAACAACACAACAAATTAAAAATAGCTTGGTAGCGATCACCTCAATCCAGGGTTATCATCCAGACATTCCTTAATATTATAATAACCCTTTTATACAAACTTAGTTTAATAAAGTTTTTGGAAAATTTCAAATTTTGTATATTTTCTGGTTTTGTTGTTATAAGCGTATAATCGCCCTAAAATCAATAACTGACTCGGTGGAGTCGAGTAACTGGTACTACTAGCTTGTGTCTGTTTGGTAGAATGAATATCACTCAGACAAAAAGTTACACATACAGAACTGAACGGATTGATCTGTCCATTAACTTTTTTTGTGAAACGACGCACTGCAACGACCTCATATTTCGATGATAGTTTTTTAAACAGCTCTTCATTACTTATGCTAATGGGAACATACCTGAGTACCCCTATTGTTTCCACCGCCCTTGCTGGTTGGTATAAATGCCTTGTAATCATACTTCTCTAAGAAACTTTCATTTTTCAAAAAATCGTGGGCGTTAATCGCCCGCGCAAACACCACCCCTACTTTAGAAGGGGTGGTGTTTATTCTTCTTTTATTAGTGACTGCTTTGATTTCGTTCTTGAAGATTCCCGCCAACATTAAGGGATTCGTATTGCCTAGTTTAACTCCTTCTTTACGACTCTCAATAAAAACCGTGTATTTAGCCATTCTCATTGACTCAGGGAAAATTCTTTTATAATTTAATTTATAGTATGGCTTACAAAAACCATCATTTTCCTGCTGTAGGTCTAGATTACGCTTTGGCGGTTTCCTTTTCCCGCCCGCGTCGTGATCCATATCTTCATCCATGCCGTCCATCGATATATATGTACTACCACAGAACATATATAACCCTAAGGGGTAATAATAACGACTCCATACAAATTTTATGAGGAAATTTTTCCTTACCAACCGGCACCATCTGTATACCGCCCACGAAAACTAGACAGTAGAAGTTA
>JAGSMP010001716.1:0-50351 GCA_029286625.1 Parnassius orleans
CATACAGAACTGAACGGATTGATCTGTCCATTAACTTTTTTTGTGAAACGACGCACTGCAACGACCTCATATTTCGATGATAGTTTTTTAAACAGCTCTTCATTACTTATGCTAATGGGAACATACCTGAGTACCCCTATTGTTTCCACCGCCCTTGCTGGTTGGTATAAATGCCTTGTAATCATACTTCTCTAAGAAACTTTCATTTTTCAAAAAATCGTGGGCGTTAATCGCCCGCGCAAACACCACCCCTACTTTAGAAGGGGTGGTGTTTATTCTTCTTTTATTAGTGACTGCTTTGATTTCGTTTTTGAAGATTCCCGCCAACATTAAGGGATTCGTATTGCCTAGTTTAACTCCTTCTTTACGACTCTCAATAAAAACCGTGTATTTAGCCATTCTCATTGACTCAGGGAAAATTCTTTTATAATTTAATTTATAGTATGGCTTACAAAAACCATCATTTTCCTGCTGTAGGTTTAGATTACGCTTTGGCGGTTTCCTTTTCCCGCCCGCGTCGTGATCCATATCTTCATCCATGCCGTCCATCGATATATATGTACTACCACAGAACATATATAACCCTAAAGGGGAAGAATAACGACTCCATACAAATTTTATGAGGAAATTTTTCCTTACCAACCGGCACCATCTGTATACCGCCCACGAAAACTAGACAGTAGAAGTTAGGGCGGGAATTTCAAAGTACAGTGCATTTTACAGATACTTTGTATTGCATTTTATGCACAAGTACAGTGCGTTTCTCGATAGTTTCCTTCAAAATCACTATCGAGAAACACAGTGTACTTGTGCATAAAATCTGAAGCAATATTATGGAACAGTCTAATAAAACAAACATTGGTATTTGACTTTTTCAGACATTCATTTGGCAACTATTAATTTTGCATGAATAAATGTGTTTTGTATTATATATTCATTTGGGACAAAAGGTGTTCACAAGTCACAAGTATGTGTATGTAATGATAATTAATCGGCTAATCGAAAACACAAATTAAACATAATATTCTAAAAATGAAATTATGCATATAATTTGAAAATGCAGCAAGCATCTTAGAACAAAATTACATGTATGGACAGGTCTATTGCATATAATTTTAATAAACCTAGACAAGTTCAAACACAAGTTTACACTTTACAAACATGTATCATATTATTTAATTGTATTATATTATTTCAGTTTAATGAAATAAATAAAGAAATGGTTAGGAAGAGAGATAATTGACTAGTTGAGAACAGAAGTGATCCAAGTCACATTTTTTAGGAAACTGAGTTAGGTACCTTTTTGGGCTTCATACACCTCAATTTAAAGTATGGAGAAGTGATTCAAGTGCTATCGGCATTTTTTGAATATCGGATCTTAATTTCAAAAATGAGATAAATAAAATTTCATAAAGGAGAAGTAGAATTTACTTCAATGATGACTACTCAGATGATTATGACTGCAGATTTGGACAAGGGTGGTAATAGATATGTTTATAAATAGCCTAAAGTCTTTCACACCAATTTCACACAAACTTACACAATGGTAATAATCTATTAAATGCCATCACGGTAGCCATGAAAACGCGTTTTGCTTCATATCTCGAAATTTACAAAATGCTACTTGGATCACTTCTGTTCTCAACCAGCCAATTATTATTTTGGTTGAAGGCAGACAGATCTGACAATATAGCTACACTATCGTCCATTAATAAAACAAGTTGTAAAATAATAAATAAAGCATAATCAGCCTATAATATTCCCACTGCTAGAACACACGCCTCCTCTCTGTGAGAGGGAGTGGGCTATAAACTACCACGCGGGTCCAGTTCGGGTAAATCTGCACTAAAAACAAAAATGAACATAATATATTCATATATAATTACTTGTCCTAACTGACTGCAGATCAAAGCAGAACAGGTTCCTTTTGTGACGTAGACATGCATTAAGAAATTTTTTTTTTGAAAATCTATCCATATAGTGGATAGAACAGAAGTTACATGAAAGTCCGTCCCTTATTAAATAAAATCAATGAGAATTGGTATTTGGACAACAATGAAACACGTTTTGAGCCATTTGTTTAAACCCCAACATGTGAAATAAGGATTGAAAGTTTGTATGAGAATCTGGTGTTTTTGAAGATTGAGTTTTAAACATGAATAGTTAGATTATTTAATACAAATAAAGAAATAGGTGTTGTACTATCATCTTGGGTGAAAAAGTCTAAAATTCAGGCAGTTGAATTTGTGGGCAAAGGTGCTAGTTGTAGATTTATTTATGCATAATTATGTTCATTTTTCTTTTTAGTGCAGATTTACTCGCCTCTTCAGAATACATTCTGTTTTTTAGTATATAATATCTCTTAATTGTAATGTGGAAGACACTATTAACTATGTAACTTATATTTGTTTGTGCTTTAATTTTAATTAAATCTTCGAGGAAGTCATAATTTATAGTCTTTTAACAATTGTGTTACTCTCATTTTAATATTCTCTTCATATGCCTCTTTTTCTAAAAATATATTTATTATGCTTGCACTTTTCTCTACACAAGCTATTAAATTCTTTGAGGCGTATGTAAGAGATTTTTTTACATTTTCATAATTTTTGAACTCTATAAAATTATGTACTCCTTCTGGCGTTTCAGAGACTAGAATTTTTGTACAATTTTTGTACATTATTACATTTTTTTAATAATCAATTTCTTTTTCTATTTGGTATGCATGTTCGGATTGCTTTGTATCAGTGCATATGCCTGTGGCTGGTGTCAACAATGTTTTAAAAAATTTTATAATGGCACTGTTGCTATCCAGCTCACAATTGCCTGAGCTAGTGTGTGCCATGTTACTTATCAGAGCAGTTTTTAACCCAGCAACAAATTGTCCAACTGTTGGGTTGCTATTGGACCCACAGTTGTAGCGTATGCAACCAAATAAATTTTCCAGTGGGTCCTGCTGGAATCTTCTCGTAGACAGACTTTTAATTGTTTTATATTTGGTACTAAGGATTCTCCAAATAATTTCTATGCCATTGAGGGTCCAAATCCACTCATCTTTTGATGGGGGATTACCCCTGCAACCCAAAAATTCAGAGGTTTTAAAAAAAAAATTCATTCTATTGAACATTTGCAGATATTCTGTTGAGTTTTTTATTGCTGTGGAAAAATTTTTCCTCTTCTTAGATCTGGTGTCGACGCGTTTACACCATCAAACAGTTCATCCATATTTTTTATTAAATTAGCCATTGCCACTGCTTCAGTCGGCATGTTTACTGAAAATTAACAATAAACAAATTAAATCAATATAAGTAAGCATATTTTCTGGCTAGTTTTTTTTAAACCATCTTGCTCAAACTAGGTAATAAAAAGGACAATATAATTACTGGATGGTTATAATACCCTTTATAAAAGAGAAAACTCCACATTACCATATTGTTGAAACGAATTTGTAAGAAAGGGTGTTGTTGACTTGTTGTTAAATGTTCATATCATGCATAATGATGATCTGAGTAAATAAATGAGTTTGACTTTATATATATATTAAAGATGTCTTACCTTTAGCTATTTTGGAATATATTCCTGCTGCAACTGAGGTGGCTTAAAACTTGCTGCAAGTTTTACCCTCATTTTGCTTGTATTTGGGTCAAGGTGTTCTTTAGTCAAGCATGGTGCATACACAAAATTGGGATTATTATTGTTCAATTCATAGAATTGCCTGATGTGGCTCCATTTAGCGATACCTGTAATTATTAAAAGTATTATAACTATTAGATATAAACTATGTACATATTTATTACTAAACAATTTTTTTTAACTAAATAACATTGACTTACCAATTCCTTGTTTGTTGTCTGATATTATATTGGTCCTAAACTTTACATCATATTTCATAAACAGATTTCTGAAGCACTTCAGCAAGTGTGGTGTGTCAAATAGTGTGACAACTTTGATTGCTCACTTCTATGTAGGATTCTCTAGAAGCTCTAACAGGCATAGAGCTCTCTTGTTGACTCCATCAAGTCACAGACTGAAGCGCATATATTAAGTCTAGCATTAAAGCAACAATTTAAGACCTGAAAGTATTTTAAGGCAGATTAGTAACATAGTTTAGCAAAGAGTTAAATAAGCATGATTATCATTCAAAATGAAGAAGAAATTCATACCTCCTTAATCAAAGCAGATAGTCTGTTAGCTGTGACAAACCCACTTGATAAATAATAAGCCACTGGCTGCTTAATTTGCTTCCTAACTCCAACTACATTTATGGTACATACAAGGGCATATGAAGCTGTCTGTGGAGATCTACCTTGTGTACCATGGTCTTGGAAACCCTCAATATGTCGCCTTCGAGTTGTACCATAAATTTTTTCTTAAGGACATTTCATCCCACAACAATATGTACTCTCGTTCGGATGGCTCAAAGTTTTTTGTCATGTTTTTCAACATTGTAAGTGTTGCTTTGTGTGTCCCCACATTCATCTTAAATCTACTTAAGAGGGATTTTAATGTGCTGGGTGCTGGTAAACAAATCATTCTCCTCAATAACTTGTAGCATGTTGGTGACCTTTTGTAGAGCCTCAGTGCTATTATTTTAGCTTCCATGTTCCACCTGCGCCAAGGTTTCTTCCTTTTATAATTCTGCAGTTCTCCTTGCAGTAACAGTGTAAATGATGAACTAATTTTTTTATTGAGGATTTTTTTTACTGTTTGACTGTTACAAATTTCATTTAAATATGCTTCATTTTTTAAATGTTTTATGGTTTTTTGTAATATATATACTTTGTTCATGCTACTTTTCAGTTTCCTTATCAACATTTTGTTTTTCTGATCACCTTCTTGTTTTGAAGACTACTTTACAAGCATTCCTGAATAATTGGTTGGAGTGATAATGTTTGCATTATGTTCTCTTAAAGGATAAATTCTGGATGGGCCGGCAACAGGTTCAAATATGGCAGGTTGATCTGGCATATTAGAAAATTTTGTAGCCTGAAAATGAAAGGTTAACATATTTTAAATAAATTAATTCAAATCCTTAAATTAAAATAAGTCATAGTTGAGGTAAGCAAATATGTATTAATATATAATTATGTTTTATTTAGGCCATTACAAACCTGTAAACTGAGTCATAAATCATTATTATCAGACCTCTCACTTGCACTTACAGACCTTATAGAACTGCCTAGTGTTGTGTTATGGTAAAAATGGATTTGTTGATATAGTTGATAACAGGTAATAAAGAGCAAGAGAGAAGTCAAAGATAAAATACAGAATATTTTTTAATTATTTATTAATAACGAGTTTCACATTCCTATGATCCTTATAATTTATGACTCATTTTACATGTTTGTAATGGCCCGAGTATAGCTCTTGTGTGTAACTGGTTATAACATTTCCTTAAATTTCATGTTAACAACATCATCATTCTGCTGCATAATATTATGTGTTACACATAACATAAAGTCTGTATTTCTCTGCAATGTAAATAGCTTTAAATATGCTTTTCAAGTATTAATTGTACTAACCTTATAGCATTGAACACCAGGTACAGCTGTTCTGAACAACTTCTCATTAAAGCATGTGCTTTCAAAATGTTTGCTGCAAAGCATCTTATGTTTTTTATGGAGTTCATCCTGGAATTTTGGTGAAGACCAGGCTTTGTTTGGAAAGCAATACTTTGCCCATAATTCACAGCTGGAAATTAAAAAATATTAAAATTAAATTAAACATATAATATTCTTGAATTAAACTACTTTTACGGATTATATCGCGTTTAATTAACTTAACTAAAAAACTAAACTAAAAAACGGGACAATTTCATGAAATGGTTGACCACATCATGAAGTGATCAATTCTACTATATGGCCACGAGCCACGACATATACAAATTACGTTAATCTGTGGTTGCTTGGAAGCTGCATAAACAATAAATATGGTATTGTAGGTCGTCTAAAACAATAGCATGGAAAGTACTTATGTAGGTATACATACCGCAGAGCATTTTTTGAGCCAGGCTTCGGAAACCGATGCAAAGGGATGCTGGAATTTTTAGAAGGTGAAGATCCACACATGCTACAGATTCTAGTGTTTCTTTCTGCGAACTTATCGCGAAAATTAAACACAAATTCAAACAAGAGTCACTGTCTCAACACCGAGTCTATATCTCACAACACACACTTAATTTCACCAAAACACACGCCACGGAGGAGCAAACTCAACTCAACGTTAACAATGTATGTAGAATTAAATGGAACTAGTTTATTTGTTACAAATAAACATAAGTACAAGATAAAATGATGCGCGAACGCCGGCAGACATTAGTGCTGCCCACAGAACACAATTACTCTCTACCATAGATAAATAGATATGTAGCAAGCTACTCTCTACCAGGGGGAGGAAAGTTGGTACTAAAAATTTGAAGTCTAAAATGTATGGAAACAGGCTCCCTCTTACGACGTTTCGCGAAAAAAGTTTGACGCCATTTTATTAAAAATGGCGCCAAACGTCAACAAATATTCTATGGTCAACAGCAGCGCCATTTTCTCAGTGTTGCCACCTTGGTGGATTTTCCACTAAATCTGGTGGTTTGGAACCCCTCAGTGGCAAATTTTTGCTTTTAGTGGCTAGTGGTTTTTAGCGGATTAGGAATTTTATAATAAATTATAAGAAACGAGTCGTTTCATATAAATAGTCGTTTCAAACGTCTATTTAGCCATATTTATACTTTCAAATATAAACCTATATATTTTGGAGTATATTTTACTACGCAGGCAACACCAATCCATTTCCATAGACATTGGATTGGAAAGCATTCACAGGGTTCCCCGTTAAATATATTAGTATAAGGCAACTAATATAAAACGATGGAATGCAAGGGCGAGATCTATCTGTATCTCGCTCTCCGGAATACTAAATAGTTGAGAGGATATAATTTCCGCTTTCTATTCTATTTGACAGCATTTTACAATACTTAGTCCAATGTTTTGAACTCGGTCACGCACGATCACTCCAGTTCAGTGCCTCAATGTGCGTTGTTGTTTGTTTTATTTCGTTTGCGATTACACATTTTAAATAAAAATATTATTCATACGACGTCATGCCGAAACCTCAATATTCCCAAAAATTTAGGGATTCTTGGCTTCAAGATCCCGATTTAAAGAATAGCTTCAAGCAGTTGAAAGTACCACTGGCCAAGTAGCAAAATGCAAGTTTGTGGAACGATATTAAGAAGTCACTACGGAGATTTAAAACACATCTTTCGAAAAGCACCAACAAAATAGAAGGTAAATTATAGCTTTGTCTTTGTTATTTATAACGGTTCGAACTTGGTCAATTAATGAGGTTGCATTTAAATTTTTTCTTATATATTTCATTATTTGTTTATAGGTTATCACCAAACAACCTAAGCTGACATTCAAAAGTCTACTGATAATAAAAAGAAAGATGAAGCCAGAGTTGCCTTATTTACAGCAATGCATACAAGTATACGAACAGTTGATCATTTAGGAGAAGTTATTAACCATAGCCATGAAAAGAAATAAATAAAATGCAGATGCACCGAACTAAGTGCGTATGTAATAAAAATATTTTAGCATCTCATTTTACAGAACTTATAAAAACGACATTAAAGATCAACCATACAGTTTATTAATAGATGAATCCACAGATATTGCTGTACAAAAATATTTGGGTTTAGTTATAATTTATTACAGCACTACACATGAAAAATAGTTTCAACTTATTTGGACCTTGCTGAACTCGACGCATGTAATGCTGAAGGTATTGTTTCTGCCATAAAGGACGCTTAAACATTTCGACTTGCAATTGAAAACTTAATGGGTATTGGCACAGATAATGCTTCGGTGATGGTTGGCGTAAATAATGGAGTTTTTTCCCGATTGAAACAAGAATACCGCATAGTTTTGGTACGTTGTTTATGCCACTCCTTGCAACTGGCTGTTTCAGCAGCAGCAAAATTTCTTCCGCGAAATCTTGAATTTTTAATTAGAGACATATGATTGGTTTGCTCGCTCGTCTTCCAGACAAGTTATCTATAAAAGAGCTATACAAATCCATCAACGATGGACAGAAGCCTCTTAAAATTGTTCAAGCCTGTCAGACTAGATGGTTATCCATAGAGTCTGCTGTGTCGAGAATTTATACGCAATGGCTGGAGCTTAAAACTCATTTTCGATTGCTAAGTTGCACGAAAGGTGCCACACGTCAGAGCTATTGCACTCTATGTATGCGAATGATATAAACTATGCATATGTATCATTTATTTATCCAATTTTGATTGATATAAACAGAGTTAATAAAATGTTTGAGTCAAAAATACGGACCACACCTTATTGTGCGGTGAATTAACAAACTTGATTGATACGCTTGTCACCAAAGTAACATTGCCTACACATAAGATAGATATCTTTACTCAAAATATTCGTGACTATTTGGACCAAAGATGCTACCTGGGATTCCGATTCGAAAAACATATTCAAGAAATGAAAGAGTTTTCTCCCAGGAAGAGGAAGAGTATTGCGGAATAGGTGCATACAGTTTATAGTTTGTCTCATTGACGAAATAAAAACAGATTGCCGGAAAATATTACTCTCATGAAACAAATATCCCGTATAAGTGTCGAAAAAAGCCTGCATCACAACAAAGAAAATCTTGTTGATATAATGGCTCAGTTCGTAACAAGTACAGAATTAATTGCAAAATTGACGATCAATGGCAGCAAATTCATTTACTGAGATGGAATGAAACAAAAGATACAAAAATTTTTGGGCAAGTCTTGAAATTCAAAAGATGCACAGGTGTTGCTCGATTTCAAAATTAGCAACATTTGCGATTACACTTTTGGTATTGCCTGCATTCGAATGCCGATGTGGAAAGACTTTTAGTAACATGAATATTATAAAAACAAGCAGCGAAACAGAATGAAGCTAACTCTTTTGAAATCAATTCTAAAATACGCTGCGGTATGCAGTTAATGGGAAAGTGCTGCAACAATTATGAAATTCCTTTAAATCTTATAAAACAAATTGGGACGAAGGAGTCATATCAGTCCGATAAGGATAACAGTAAGGCTGAAAATGAAAATGCAGATTCATCTGAAGACGATTTATTAATGTAAATAATATCTTAAGCAACTTTATTTTTTAATTACTAAAAGTAAAAAATTATATTAACAACAATGAGATTTTTAATAATAAACGTACTTTTACTTTTTTTGCTTTAATCATATTCATATATCTTAGTGGAAATTTTAGTGGTTTTCAGAGGACATCTTTTGTTAGTGATTTTCTGGTGGTTTGAGGAGCCTTGTCTGGCGGATTGCTATTTCATCCGTTGGCAACACTGCATTTCTATGAGCACCATCACGATCATGAGATTTAGTTTGTTAACCTAATAATTTTCTTTGTTCATATTAATATTTTGTTACATTCCATTCATTACTGTTATTTCGTTCTTACTATGTCGTCACGAAAAGAGATTTGTGTTTTTTAGTGCGACAAATTGGGTAAGAAATATTTGAAAACTATCACTTATACATATTGATAATTCAACGAATGCGGTCAACCTTTTTAAAACAATCAAAACAAATTGTGGAGGTTAAAGTAACAATTTCACACTGTTAAACTAATAGAACATGTTCATTTTCAGGTGCATTTATGCATATTTCCTCATCCCGTAAAGCAGGCTGACATATTCCATATTTGGATGTCGAAAGTTGGAAATAGATTAGAAATAGAATAGAACCAACAGTACTAAAAGATATGTGATTATCACTTTAATCGAATTACAAAACTACAGGTCATCGTTTAACCATAACAGCTGTTCCAACTTTGTATCTTGAAGGTGGTTTAAATTAAAAACAATATATTTAACATGTATATGTTTAAATGGTAGAATTGGATACTGTATGTAGGTGTCACACATTTGAATGTGTGTATGTAGGAAAAATGATTTATATTCTATTCTAATTATTAAATTCATCACACAGAAAAAAGGGTCAGTGTAATTAGGTGGATGCCCTATGCAAGCCTTTTAATGCCAATTTCAACTTTAAAAATTCTTGCTATTTTATTAGCACTCAATATTTTATACATTTATTTTAATCAATAAGTTATTTCTCCAAAATGTAATGAACATTTATTTACAATCATTATTTCAAGAACAATTTTAAAACAGCGATAAGCAAAAAAAAATTCAACCACCCCTGTACTGAATGTCGTCCTTTATTTACCTAATGCCAGCATAGCATGGGTTATGCCTTTTAGTTTTTATAGGTACCTATTGTAGGTAAGTTTATAGGCACGAAATAAATTCGTAACAACTTTTAATTTTGAATCATGCATGTCATAAGCTCTTTACTCTGTGTCACAAGCATGGAATATGTATTAAGACAGATGACAAAATTATTTATTTTAATGTTTTACTCCTTACCTTACTGTATTTTAGCTTTAAGCAGTTGCATTTTCTTTTAACACTAAACAATTGATTTAAGCATTATGATAAAATTATGTAGCACATCGATTTTTATAATTTTATCATTAAGTATTCAAATCTCCTCATCATTTTCAGCCCTTCTGAGTTCACTACTGACATCCTCCTCCATTGACTGCTGCAAAGCATGTTCCTGAATCACTTTCCTTGTTATAAGTTTTCATTTATGTTCTTAAGTTATAATAAAATTAGTACTAAGTTATAGTTCATTACATTTATGCTTGTTTTTGTCTTTCTCAAAAAATAAGTAAATATATAAGTGTTCTTAACATATAACAAATGTCTGATGGAAAGCAAGTACAACTTTGCTAATCTTTAAAATTAAAAACCAATTTTAAGACATGAGCAATTGGTCATAAATTCTAACTTTAAAATAAGTTATGTTCTAATTAATGGTATTTATTCCAGTTGATAGCCCTGATTTATATTACGGCTGAAATTGGTACTTTATTGGTAGGTATTAGGCAAAATATCAGCCTAATGGCTATTTATGCCTCCATACATTTCCTATCTAATTACAGCCCCATTAATTTCCACTAAAGGAAAAACTTGTAAATATAAAAAAATAGCATTACTGTATGATTATATTTATACAAATCAAAAAGCTAAAGATGAGCTAATGTAAAATATGCTTAATTTTATCGGGACCATAACTTGTCAAACAATTAGGAAAATGGCGTTTACGTTGCGTGCATGTTTTGATTTTAATTTACACTTAGATTTATATCTGTGGTAATATTTGAAATATACTTTCCTCTAGTTACAATTTTTAACGACAATATTTGTAGTTAAGACTACTAAAATCTTATTTACAAAGTAAAAAGTCGAAAAGGCTGGAATTAGGGGCGTGGCTGTGGGCATCCACCCTACTCATCAATAATTTGTCACGGCCTTCACTCAAAGTCAAGCATATTTATAATTAAATAGTTGTGGTGTTATAAATAATCTTTGTGTTTTCTATAGATTTCCATGCATTATTTTCAGGGTATTTAAGGAAAACATAAATTTCCTTGAAACAGAACACAACTATGGTGTCCCAAGAATATATGCTCTAATCATACCTGACACATCATACAATCAGCCTCAACCTGTAGAAAAGTTGAGTGGTGAAAGTGATTAAATTCTGTTTTAATTGTTTATTTTATAATCTCTATAGGGTAATTTGGAATTGAGTACTTGGGTGGCCACTTAAATCATATTATATGTTATACAATATAATAAGTGTACAAAATGTTCTTCGAAGTTTATAAACTTGATAACTACTTTACTAACTACTATACTACCATTAGGTAAACTGTATGTCATTGCCCCTTTCGCCTTAAAAAACCTGATGGTTATCAGATAGATAATTATTAGATATATCATTGTACAGCCTATACTGCCATGGTAACCGAGAGAGCAGTATGTCAGATATTTCTTTTCAACCAACTTCAAAAAGTATCAAATTAAAAAGAAATACCTTAACCTACTAGACTTTCTGAAGAGCCATTACTGGCAAAGGAAAAGATAATTTAAAATCAGTATCTCTAAATCTACAAATGTAGACTTTTGTTGGAAAATTTTGTATTAATAATAATGTTGAAAATTTGATAGAATAAAGCAAAGAAAATTTAACACTGTAATGAAATAATAATAGATATGATCGGTGAATGTGATAAAATGTAGGCTAGTTTTTGTAACAGCATAAGTTGGTATAATCTCCAGCTTACACTGATTCTAAATTGTACTTGTCAGTGATTCTTAATTATGTTTAAGTATTATTTTTCATTAAGGTGCTTAAATGACGTTTTTGTTGTTGTAGAGTCCTTTTTGAAACAATTTTATGTTAAAGAGCTTTTTCATGTTGTTTGTAAGTTAATAAGAATAATTTTGTGCAAATAACTATAATTATAAACATTATAATTTTTAGTCTCTATAATTAAGTCTTTAAAATTGTTATGCAAATAATAAGAACCAATATGTGATTTTGATCTCACTGATAAAGTTTAAAATATGTTAGTTAGTACATTTTGTTTTCTCTCCACTATTTAATGCATACTGCTCATCATGTTCTAACAAAAATATGAAAATGCTACTTTTAAAAGCAACATCCTTTACTGTGTAATGAAATAATAATAAAATTCAAAACCCATGGCGAAAGGCAGTATGGTACTAACTACTGTTTTACGTGGCAGCTATTTAAGTGTACCATTTCTAAACCCCTTTTCTAACTTACTGCCATCTCGATCAGTATAGTATTTTTTCTTTAATTGTAATGTGTCATGTGTGTAGATTTAGTGTTGGAATAAATATCTATGTCTAAAACCACTGCTGAATATAGGCTTCCCTTAGATTGCCTCATAGGATGATATTTATTGCCACATTTGACAGGTGGGTTGGATAATATTCAGGAATTAAAGTGATAAATCTTCATCTGTCACTATATTCTGTGATTAAATTAATATTTTAATTTTCAATATTCTGGCCTTAATCTGCATCCACATGCCAGTTCAACATCATAGACAAATGAATTACAAGTAATTCTTATTGAAAATAATTTTTACTATTACTACTGGTTCCGAAAAAACTTTTTCTGGGGACCAGCAAGAAACCAGTGGGACTTTTTTGAAGTATAGTATACAATTAGTATGAAAACAGAAAACAGAAACAGCATGGTAATCACCCATTGCCAGGGTTATTATCAATCATGTACTCTTTAGTAGCATAATAAATCTTTGTTAAATAATTTTGCTTAGTAAAATTTTTAAATTTTGATAAAGGCCTGCATATTTTGTGGGGCTTAGGTTGGAATAGGGTATGCATTGCCCCATTAAGAAATTCCTGGCTCTTTAGAGTCAAGTAACTGGTATAACTAACGTGCTTGTTTCTAGTATTTACAGAATGTACGTCGCTATTTTTAATAAAACTATGTTTGTTCTTGTGTACATATAAAATTTTTGTAATATATACTGAGAGGCCAAAGTTAATATACTTATTTTAGAAATTTTCTATAAGGAATTTCTTCGGACCTAAGTTATATATCGCTCTTATGGCCCCTTCTGCAAAACAAAGATAGTTTCAATGTCAGTCGCATTACTCCAGCAAGATTCCATATGACATTACGCTGGAAATGACTAAAATTAACTAATCAGCTGTTTTAGCATGTAGAACTCTAATCTTTTTGTATAAGGTTTTCTGATTTAAATATTTAATTCCTTATATTTTAGTAACAAACAATATTTTCTACCAATTTTCTTAGTAGAGCAAATATAGTCTAGTATAAGAATATATCATATAAAATATAATCATTTTACAGCATTTATTGAAATTTCTACATTTTAAATTTCAATTTGAAAAACTAATGTATAAATTAAACATTTTCAGATAAACATCTGATCGGCGGATTTACTCTGAAAAATAATAAGTTGTTATAAAAAACGAGAAGACTTAAATTTCAATTAGAAGTCTAAAAAACTATAAGATTTTAGGACTCGTCTATCAAATACAGAAAAAATGAGTAATCAAGTAGCATTTGAGAAGATCACCAAAAGATGACATTTTGCGAAGGTTTTGTTATACCTGTTTGGAATAATTTATTGTAAAATATGTTTCATATTTTGTATTGTCAAAACTGTGTTTTATGCTTTGTTTTGTAAGAGCTGTTTAGAATAATTTATTGTAAAAAATATTATTTTTGTATTTTGTATTGTGAAAGCTGTTAAGAATAACTTATTATAAAAATATTGGTTTCAAAATTTGTATTGTCTAAGCTGTTAAGAATTGTACAATGTCAAGTCAATACAAAGTATGAAACTAATATTAAATATTAGTTTCATACTTTGTATTGTGAATGCTGTGTTATATGAATTGTTTGCATGCATGTGGGCGCAGTGAATTTCCACCACCCATATATCATCCCGTAGGGTGTCTTAAGAGGCGACAGGAAACAAATCAGAAGATGGACAGCAATGTCTTCTAATAACGACTAAAATTAGAAGCTGCGGTTGGCAACCCTTTGCCAAGTTACAAACTATGGTAAATATCTCTTCTATGAGGCGATTGTTGAAGCTGTGTTTAGATGAATCATTTATTTAATTATACAAATATTATTTCATATTTCCTATTGTCAAAGCTGTTATGAATACCAAGGGCCTAGCCCTCTTTTATTTTCGCCACTTATTTTTTGCTGTGGACTACGTTCCAGTCGCCAACTTCTAGTTCCTCATCGGGCGGAACGCGTTGGTTGGTTGGCGCTCACTGCCCACGGCGTTGTGTAATGGAGCCGTGTGCCTCCCATTTTTAAATGTGAGTGAGCAGAAATCCTTGTATCGGGTATTTTAATATAAATATTGTAAGCCTTTCCAAGTGGGAAGGTATTAATTATATGCTGCAGTGTCAGTCACTGCTGGTACTGCATTTAAGGGGATGACGGCAGTGTATGTGTTAATAATGGTATTAATAAGTAATGGCCTATATCTAGCCTTTAGAACCTTTAGAAATATCAATATATTGATTATCTGATCACGTATATTTTTAATATAGTTATATTTTATAGACAGCCATTTTATAATATACAATAGAGGGAGGGTTATTATAAAAATATTTCTTATTTTGTATTAATAAAGTGTTTATGAATCATTTATTGTAAAAATGTTATTTTCATATTGTCTTTTAAAAATTTATTGTTGACATTAGTTTAATATTTTGTTATATCAAAGCTTTGTATGAATCATTTATTGTAAAAATATTAGATTACCGTATAGCGGTCTAAGAATATCCACTCCCATATTATCATCCCGTTGGTGTCATCATGTAGAGGCGACAAATAAATCAGCAGATGGACTGATCTTCCTATAACTGCAGTTGCAAACCCACTTATGCGTGGTTACAGCTTTGGATTGCCTCATAGCCCTTTAAGTTTGCCGTTATGGTATTAAAGCAATATTTTGTAATGTTAAAGTTGTTATGATTCATTTATTAAAATAATAAAGTTTACTATTTTGTATAGACAGCTGTGTTATTAATCTATTAATGATATAAACATTAGAATAAAATATTAGTTTTATGTGTTGTATTGTCAAAACTAAGGTTAAATCTTTATCTATCTCCTTAAATTCAAAAATATAGAATAATGTACTAATTATTTGTGTTTAATTCCATTCATGTTAAAAAAATATCGTAGTTAATTCCTATTTACAAATGCGAATCACACTTTATGTATTAGGATTAGTTACCAACAACCGACTGTTAAAGTAAACATTTGAAGCATTTTGTTACCATGCAGTTATCTTTAAAAATGTTTCAAATGTTTAATTCACTGTTGGTTGTTGATAATTAATCCTAGTACATAAAGTGTAATGAATTACCATGAACAGTAGTGTATATGTAAAGGTGCATGTGTTATACGCACACACATTCTCACTATATTGTGGCGAAACGACACCAGACGGCGCTAGTACTCCTCGGTTGACAGATTTCGCGCGGGTGGGCTCTCTTTTCCTGTATGGGATTTTATACTCTTTGCTCTCTACCAAGAGAACGCCAACCATGCACTAAAAACGGAAACACGTGCTTGAGTGTGCACTAAAGCGCTACGGTTAGCGCCCATAAAACTTTTGGCAGGGTTTCCAAACCTTTGTATTCTGTAACTTTGAACTTTTTATTTTAAGGCATATTCGACAATTTGGTTCAAGCCTCACAAACCTATGGGTAAATTCCCATACATTTAAGAGGTTGCACCAATTACTCAAAATATCTTTAGATAGTATGTGGGATAAAATAAAACTATAAATAGGTATAGTTACGTAATCTTATTTTCTGGAAAACATTGTTTTATAAACTATACATTATTATTGATGTTTTATTGCTTTTGCACAATGTTTCACGCTTGTTACTGATATATAACACATGTATTGTCAGAAATAATTCTTCACAGAACATTAACGTAAATTTAAATCAGCAAAATTCTCATGGTGAAAACATAACTCAGCCCAAATACGTGATCTGAAACAGATACAATTCGAGTCAGTATAGTAATAATCCCTACAAATAACGGTCAATAAATTCAAAATGTTTATAGACTTACCACCATATTGTCATAAGTTTTTCTTTTCCTATTATAGGAAACCTGCAGAAAGTGATCAGATGATTTTGTGCTTTTTATTTGCACAACACTTAACTTACTTTCGATGATGATCACACATCGTGCATAAAATTTTGAAATAATTAATTCATTTATAGTGAATATCTTATACAGAGTTAACATCTCACAAAAAATCTTTACTGTATATTCACGACGATATTATGAAGTATTCTGAGCCCATAATAACTGAATTTAAGCAAAAATCAATAATAAATTTTAAAATTTAAACCTATGAAATAAATTTGAATAAATTTCAGAAAATATTATGAAAGACGTTGACAAACAAATGTCATTTTTTTTCTTCTATTAATTCATGGCTTCTTTTTTTAGAATTCTGCTAATATTTAATAATTTAATTTTAATCAATTAATAGGTAAATTAATTGTGCAAATCTCAGAGTAATATGTATGTAATTATACTTTAAGGAACAAACAAAAAAAAGTTTAACACAGAATTAACATTTTTAGTTTCTTCCGATATAATATGAATTTTTGTATCTAATTTTTAAAATGGCAATCTAAAACAACATGAAGGAAAGAAACAGCGATATTTTTTTCTCGCTTTATTTTAACAAGCCCAACACGAACATTGACAAAACCATGATTGTGTGCAGATTTTTCAGCTTTCATACAAAGTTGCATCAACCTGGTGCTGCCACACATTATCCCCTATCTTTTTTTTGTTATTGTGTATTAATCAATTGAATATGTTATATTTCTTAGCAAAATATATTTCTTTGGCATCAGAATAATAACAAACGTTATTTATAAGGGTAACTTACTTTAAAACTTAATTAATAAGCTCATTGTTTTGGAGACTACGAAATTGTATTTTTGGTGGCAACATTGTATAATTCATCTCTTTTACTCTGGTGTTGTTGTCTCGCTCTTGTTTTCTAGCCCACCTACATCTTGTTCGTAGAACAAAGTTGACACCTCCTGTGTACTACGCACTAGATTTGGCATTCCGAACATTCACTATGTTCAAATGAACTGTACTGCAATCCTTCCGGTATATATTACCTTACTCTATGTGCAATCCGTACACTTTTAGTGTCATTCATAGATAAATACACAGAGTATCTTTTATAACCAAGGATAGAGTAATCAGTCATTGAAATTGCTTGCAGCGCCGCCTTAAGATTTAAACCTGTACTAGTGATTGTATCTACCATAGACTTAGGATATACTAGCGTATAGACCAACATAGTGTGCAAGGGAGAAAAAAAATCCTTATGGCAAAAATGCAAGATAGAAAAGGATACCAAATCTCATGACTCTGTAACCGATTTTGAATGACAGGTCGGCACAATTCGGCACGCAAGAAATAGCTCCGAGATATTTTGTAATTTTTTAAAGTATAATAGTGGTTATTTTAGTAAGTAACTTTTTTCCAAAATGGTTAATTGTTCCATGAGTGACTGTGCTGTTAATAATAGAAATAATCCTGATAATTTCACATATAACAGGTAAATTCTCAAGACATCGTCAATGTTATGACGCGTTTATTTTGGTTAAAATTTATATTACATACTGTTTTAAATATAGAATATATTCAATAATTTTGTTAATTTTGATATTTTGCAAAGGAAAAAGTCACGTTGTTGATAATTTGCATGAATTTGGTAAATACATTTTTATACAAAATATTTTACATGTACGCTAGGGATTGACTCAACTATATCAAAATTAATGTCGATATTTATCTTGAATGTTTATAATGAATCGATAGACTTGCCTACACAACAAGAAAATAATTCCTCGGTTTGCGTTCTAAAATGTAATTTTATTTTGCCGTTTTTCAAACAGATTCCCTCCGGATTCTATAATTAGAAAAAGTGGTTAAGGTTCATTGGAATGCAAAGAAGAACTCAACAATTTGCAGCAAACATTTTCTTGAGAAGTATAAAAGAAAAATAGAATAAAAACAATTTTATTAAAAGGAGTCATTTATACATTATTTGTACCAGTAAGTAAAATATTGTTATAATAAGACTTCAACAATATAACTTTCAAAACTTTAGATAAATATAGAGACAGATTTTCATACATTATAAAACTGTAGTACATTGAAGACAAAAAAATCTTGAGATTATCCTCTTTAAGCCATTATAGACAACTATCTATTTATCAACCAAAATAAATGTATAACTAAGCAACCAACCGCACAGCCTCACGGTCACACTAGTACAATATTCATAGCATCATGCTATTTTCCCCAAGGGGTTGAGCGGAGCTTCGGAACTTCGGATTATATTCCCAAATCATAACGATAAAACTTTTAGCGTAGTTAGGTATAGATATTTAGTAATGCTCCTCAAGCGCTACTAGACGACCGCGCATGAGACGTGATAGTATAAATTCCATAGTATTTGATACTCACAACGGTCAATGCCCGATTCATGCTTGATGGCCGACGACATTTTCGCGAGGGCTTAAATAGCGTGGTTTATCCCCTACAGCGTTATTCGTAGAGAAAAGAAACTCGTGGTTAAGTAATAGCTGCGCAGATCAATAGATCTGCGAAATTATGTTACACTTGCCGCGGTCAGTCCATGAATGAGTGACCATTTTCTTAACATACCGAGATTGAGAGAATAGAGAGTGCATCTGTATCCTCAGACACTTAGTGCACTTTACTGTGTTAAGATCATTATGTTTTTAAAATTCATGCAGCTAAAATGATAATAAGTTTATTATTACTTTATACTTTTCAGGGACAGATGAAAGAATATAAACATGAAGCATGATGAAGCCTCATAAACATATTGGCCTTTAAACAGAGCAATCTTATTTAACTGATTCCTACAAGTTACCTTCCTTAAATTATTAAGTTTACATTCATACTTAAGTCGAATGTTAAAATAAACTTCTATAATCTATTTAATTATTAATTATTAAATGTTTGTAATTATCACAAGTAATACTTATATGAAAAATAAAGCAGCCATTATGTTGTACTCCGTGTCCCCGTTTTTGTTTCCCCATTAAAACATTTTATAAAATATAAATAGGTATATACTTAGTTAAGTATCTACCTATTTATATTAACAATATGTTAAAAAATAAATTCCGGGGAAACTGCCCACGGCAGTAAATATTTTTCTCCAAAGATCATAGCTCGAAAATACAACATTCTGATCTGATTATTGGGGAGTTTTTTTAGGTTTTTCGGTAAAGTCACCTGGGATTTTATACATTTGAATTAAAATCCAACAAAAGGCAGATAGGTTCAGCTTATTCCCAGGAACATGTTATATGAATATTTTTTAATTATTTTAGAACTATCATGGTAAAATTCAGTTAATTTTTGAAGTTATTCAACTTCTTGCACTAAATATTTTTTTATAATCTTTTTACCGCTTCCTTAACAATCGTTTTCGATAGTCCTTTTAAGTAAAATATACATCACTAGCTAACGCACACAATGACAAATCAAAACTGGTCACGCGTTTTCGGGCTGTCAGGTGGTCTATACGCTAGTATATTCTAAGTCTATGATAGATACTATATGCTTTCTTTAGATAAACAAAAATAAAGGTAATATTAATAAACTTCATCATGAAAATAATTCTTTCTGTATAGATTTGAAATAAAATTCTCATAATTAAGTTTATTAATTTTTAACTAGACAGATGAAAATTTAAAATAAAATTACTTTTTAATCTATTGCTTTTCTTTAATCTTTTTACATAATAATTATATGCCATAACTTCATTCAAATCATCTCAATTTATGTCTATCCTCGTACCATTCATAATTTTGTTAATATTTTACACCAAGTAAATAAAATAAATTACATGACACATCTACTAATGTTTTATAATTTCTTTTTATTTTCATTGCAAGAAATAAAATTGTAATTTAATTCAACCGAAAATATAGTTGTCTTTAGGTAGATAAAATATAAAGACTTATATTAAATAAGTCTTTATATTTGTCACATGTATGATTTCGAATACTATAAGTAACAACATCTTGCATATTTGAGAAACAATTTATTAGTTCAGTAGCACAAACAACTTTTAAACAACTTTTGTTTTTTATGTGTTCTCTTAATGTTATATAGGAATCCCCCTTTTCTTTATTTAATAGATTTGTATTACAAACACTACACCTTTTAAAAACTTTAGTTTTGATTTTCTTTAGAACATACCCTACCACATATTGCAATTGTGCAAATACTTTCACATTCTTAATTTTATTTTCTTAATTTAAAATTAATAATGATTCACAATTTTGAAAGAATACGTCCATTCACACTCGAAAGATAGAACCAGGACTCGAAAACCGGTTGAAATTCTAAACCGGTTTCGGTCATTGACCCCAAAACCGGTTTTTGCGGAATACCGGTTTTCCACAAATTTAGGTTTAGGTAGTAACAATTAACCGGTTAAAACCAAGCTTTTTAATGTCCCTGCCCTCTCCCTTACCCCGCTTGTATCCAACTTTGTACGGCTGCGCTCTGTCTAATTCACGAAGTTTTTAGACGCACGTACGATATATTCATTGCATCAACGCGACTTCCCTAAAACGACATCCCTCATATTTTTTCATCTTTCAGCAATGACCGTATTATAAATAACAGAGGTAAGTTTTGTATTAATTAATTATGCGTTATCTCCACTTTAAAATTAAGTTTCGATATCATGTTTAATTTCACCTCATATGTTTATATTGACTTTAATTATACTGAAAGTTTTCTACTAAAATTACGCTTTGCATTTTTAATTCAATGCCTTTAGTTTTAGTAATAAATCGCAATAAATGATGAACATTTTTAACAAAAAACACGATTTTTTTAAAAGTTAATGAAATTATATGTTATAGTATTTGTTCTTTTTAGGACTGAAGTGAGGTAGATCACCAGCTTTTTTAGATTTAGAAGCTCGTGATTAGAACCAACCTCTATCTCTGTCTTTGCAAAAACTAATAATTACCACTTCTGAGGTAAATAAAGTTTAATTAGAAGTCGTGTCTTTACACGATAAAAAAAATTATTTGTCATGTTCAGAGAATTCTAAAGTCGAACAGGATAAAAGAAATTACCATTTTTCACATCTCATTAATGAGGAACTGAAGCATATCTTACCATGTTGTATACGTATAAGATGCTACCAAAAATATTGGTTATATTTTAAATAGAGTAGAAGGTAACCACATAGAAGAAATTGACTTTACTGATACAGAAGTTAATAAAGAAGGATAATAATTTGAATCTAACAAATCATTATGATTAAAATCGGCTATATTTTGCTGTCGACTGTCACCAAATACATTTACTGAAAATTCCTGTCATTTGTCACTAACAGTAATTATTAATAACTCCCAATTAACTAGATGCTCAACAGTATAAATCACATTGATATTTACGATCTTGTATTGAATTATAAAAGAGAATGATTAAAAGTGCGACCAGGTTTTCTCACGCGTCAAGATCAAAATAATATAGTGATCGCTTTGGAATTTTTTACAACCTTTCATACTTTATGAATATGGAATTAAATCTATTTAAATAAATGAAATTGAAGTATCTGTTTGTAATGTCAAAATTACAGATTTTTGAATAAAACTATTTTTACGGATTTTATCGCGTTTAATTTTACTATTTTGATTCCCGAAGTTTCGGGTGCTTTACAGCAACCCATGGTCACAGGGGGGACAGATTTTTACTAAATACATATTATGAAAGTTGGGTGCGTTGCCGGCCTTTTAGAAAGGAGTAAACACTTTTCTTGAAGGTTCCTAAGTCGTATCGGTCCGGAAAAATCGCCGGTGGTAAACAATTCCACAGAGAAGTTGAACAAGGAATTATTTAAGGAATTATTAGTTTTATGTAGAGCCATGCTGCAGCTATATTAGTAGTATAGCTGTAGCACAATGGGCCGGCTCGACTGGGAAGGACCACGCTCACAGAATATTAGCGTAAAATAGCAGCTTAACACTGCTGTGTTTCGTATGGTGAGTTTAGAGAACCGGAGACCCTTTTTACTGAAAGACATTCATTCCATCTTAGTCCTCACGGGTGACAACGCATGTCTAAGGGCCACAGCAACCACTTACCATCAGGTGGACTGTGTGCTTGTTTGTCACCCTATCCTATAAAAAAAGGAAGAAAACTCCTAGTAAAACGCAGAGTGGTGGACCGTCAAGCATCCAGATGGAAAGGATGGTATTGTGAATTATGACGCGATGTGCGTTCGTGAAATATGGCGGCTGGAATTATCCCAACCTCAGAGTACTCCCTGTGGTAGATGTGATAGAAAATGCGAAGGGATGCAAGATCTCTACGCAGTGCCAGAGAATCGAGCCGATCAGAAAGAACTCGGACGTCAACGATTCGAACCGTTCTGCGTTGGATGCGGTCAAATGGTAGGAGTTGGCACTGGGGTGCCCCGGCCTAGAGATGAGAACAGTATTCCATGTGAAGCCGAATTTACACTTTGTAAAGCCAAGCGATGTGCCGACATGAATATACTGCCCTGCTCTGCTGAGCACGTCAAGCTTTTTAGAGGCCAATTTGCCTTCCCTTCCAAGTGACCACGAAACTGCACACTATTCAATATGTCGACGCCGAAGATTCCGATACTAGCTAAGGTAGCAAGGGAGTGCCTTGAAACTGTGAAGGTACGACAAAGGGGTTCTTTTTAGCGATAAACGCGCAGACTCGACTTCAGACATAAGTTTGTTCTGGTACTCGGTGGCGTTTTCCCGAGAAATATTGGCACGGCATGTATATAAAGCATCACCAGTGCTGTCGTCCACATAGCAATGAAAGTTACCAGTTTGCAAAATATCATAGCACGCAGCCTTGTGGAACATCAGCCTTAATAGGCTTATAATTAGAGCATGCACCGTCTACTACAACCTTGATGCTTCGATCAGCAAGGAAACTGTTGATCCAATTGCACAATTTCTCGGGAAGCCCATAGGAATAGAGCTTCGAAAGAAGCGCTTTGTGCCAGAACCGATCGAAGGCCTTCGCTATGTCCTAACTAACGGCCAATGCCTTCCCTTTAGACTATACTACCTACGCCCATCTATGAGTTAGGTAGACCAGAAGATCACCAGCTGATCGACCCCGACAAAAACCGTTTACAATAGATTCCATTATTTTTGAGAAGAAGGAGGAGCGGACGGCTTTTTAGGGATTGGGTGGACCAAAGCTGTCTTCCATGAATACGGAACTACACCTTAGGAGTAGGAGTACCGGAAAAGACGCGTTAAAACCGGTGCCAACTTCGGTGCACACGTGTTCAGCACAATGGGTGGGACTCCATAAGTCCCATTCGTCTTGTTGACGTCCAGGAGAGGATTGCTTGCGAACCGTGCGCTATGTAAACCGCACATCCGGTATGGAGCAATCACACCGCGGGATGGTCGGCGGTGTGTCTCCCCGTCGAGAGTCGAGTTCGTCCTTTGCGGCATGGGCCAGTGAGTCCCTCTCTGTGCTGAGATGGAAGAGATGGCTGACAGAAGTTCCGTTAGACAGCTTTGTCAAGAGACCAGAATGCACGGGTTCCCGAAGGTAGGCGAGAACTAGCTCGCCAATTCTGCCGATGTGCTCTGACCTTGCCTTGGCAATGACTTTTGAAGGACCTGGAGGCGGAATTATACTTCTTTTTAAGAGCGCTGGTGTTTACATCCCGAGATGTTGATGCGTCAGTCTATGCCCCGTAGCACTCCTGCTTATAGTGTGATGCTATTTTACAGGAGCGACCAAACCATGGCTGGGATCTGCCTCCGATGGGCACCACAGAAGTTGGAATAAAAAGTTCCATATTCTGAAGTACAACATCAGCAACAGAATCAGCAATAACCCTGGGAGTGTCCAGCGAGAAGCTAATCCGCACCAAGGGTAGGATGCAAAGAAAGACCGCATTCCGTCCAATCCGCCGACCTGTAATGCCAAACACGGCGGCAGCCTGCAGAACGCAACTGCAAGGGATCGTGATTGGCACCACATTTCGGACAAGACAATGGTCCTAGGAGTCAAGAGGGCGTCTTCAGAAACTTGATATCCGTCCGGATAAGAGGTCAGCAGAATTCCAACAGGAAGGTGTGATAATCCTCCACATCTGGAATCCGAGTAGGCGAAGTAACCAGCTGTGTAAAACCATATGCCAAGGCAAAGTCATAAACAGATCTCCGCATGATCGGTTAAACGTGAACCGAGCCATTCGACGTGGTGGGCGTTAAATGGCTAAGGATAACGATCTCTGCTGTAGCAAAGAATCTGTAGCCATTGGACGTGTTCAATGTCGGTCTGTTTCGGCATTACCGCTATGAGACCTATAGAGGCACCCAGACATGGGGATGGTTGTCGCTGTCTACGCGCACCCATAGGATGGACAGGTCCGTACCTTCAAGACTGCCGAGGCGTTGAAAACAGATGTCTTCTTTGACGCATACGCAAACTCTCCAGCCCGGATCCCAAAGGAGTGTTCTAATTTGTACCCCGGGTAGGTCTATGAGAGATATGAAGTATCAGCCTTTAAGCGACATTTAAGGACACCTGAGTCTCGGTTAAAAAGAGAAATGTCGGCTTCGTCCCCCACCATTCGTTCCCCGTATACGTGGGGCAGCCTAGGCACCCACGCTCAGGAAGAGTAGGGTAGCTTTGGCGTGGATGCTCAGCGAGAGATTCTCCGTCACCAGGGGTGTTGGTACCCTCCTAGGGTAGTTTTTGTTTGATTCCGCTACCATTCATGGTATTCTGCGAGGTCGTTGTATCACCCTGGTTCGAGCCGGCCCATCCGCGCGACATCAAAAGCTGCCGCGTGGCTCTACCACTGTTAAAACCTAAAATGGAACAAATTCTATTTTTTTTCTCCCATCATAAATAAAACATCATAAGTAAACAACTGATACACAAAATTTATTATTTTCTTCGTATGAGACAAGTCCAGTCTTAACGAATAAACCAAACACAATAACTGCTTTCCACCGGGCTCTGTTTTGCGCAAATACTTCTAATACTTTCACGTTTTTCGTAAATGCCAAACCCCACTAGACACTCTGATCGCGAGTGAAAGAACATGTCGCTTAAAGGCAGATGATTGACCATAAGTATGCCCGCATGCGGCGACACGGCATAAGCACCTCACAACGTGAATCTACCTATCTCATTCATAATTACTTTTACGTTTTACGGAAATAACCGGTTAATTTGGATGTCAAAACTGTAAGTAACCGGTAACCTTTACCGTTTAGGTTAGTTAAAACCGGTTATTGAAGGGCGATATATTTACCGGTAATTAATCGAAATTAACCGCTCTTTTAAACCGGTTCCGAGCCCTGATAGAACAGAAGTAAACAAAAATTAAGATGGCGAATATGGATGGCCCTACGTTTAATTACAGGTAAACAATGTTTTCAAATAAAATGGTATTTTCAATTTTAAGTGAAAGTTGAAATAGGTCCTGTAATAATAGATTTTTATTCTGAAACAGCTTTTTTTAATTTTGTAAAGTGAAATACTTACTTAAAAGGTTTCTTTTACATTGAATTCCAGAAGTAAGGGCTAATACAAATCTTGATATTTTGCGTGAATTGAAACGTAATTATTGCCGCTGTTTCGCAAGTCCACAGATAAAAAAAGTTTGTGTTATCTGTTTTAAATCGCTAGGATTCAAAACAACGCCATCTATAGTCAAGTATCAACATATCATCGAAAATATAATACGACTAATTAGAATAGCACTTACGATAATCGGTGTACCAAGACTTTAGAGGTATATTTAAAAATCGGATAATACTCAATCTTCGTTGTTCGGAGCTTTAAGACCGTGGATAAATAGATATGTAGCAAGCCAGATAAGACAGACTTTAGTCAAGTTTCTCAACTACGCGTTTTGGCGCTGTAGTCGCCTATTTTGACAGATGACTAATGACTATACAAATTCAGTATAGCTATGTATAACTTAGTGATGTCAAGCACACATCCTTCAAATCACCGATATCGATATTTAGTGATGTTCTTATTTTATCGATATCGACGTAAGAGTACGTTTTATAGTTATGCCAAAAATATTACTTCATGAAACAATTGTAGTACATAAACATTTATTCAAGTACACCAATATCATATACATACACACGTAATCTTAGGATTAAATAAAAGGTACATTAGGTTATATTAAAAATGTACATAACATTGTACATAGGTAACGATTTGATGAAAACAGAGTAATATTTAGTGTTCATTTAAATAAAGCAAATAGCAAATTAAAGAAATCAAACCAAAGGAATCATATTTAATCATAGAGCTCAATATTTTACTTTTAAGTTACTTTTATATTAATTTTAAAACAGCTATAATCAAAAAGTTATGAATTAAGTGAGTACCTTCCTGTATAAGATAAGGAACTTTTCGCTAGGGTATGCTAAATTATTATTTGGTCTATATAACATTTGTTTGTTAGGCAAGACAAACATTTTTCTAAGTTTGTTGTGTTTGGAGCTTTGTTTCATTAGTAGAAATCCTATTAATTTTACATCTAGGGTTAAACCTGGCCATTTTGTTATTTTAAATTGTTTTAATTACATTAATAATAAATCACCCTTCAATATTTTATTATTTATGTTGCACCAATTGTGCCCGTGTAACCTAATTAAAATTTTGATGAAAAGTTTTTTTACAATTAAGGCATGCTTATTACATCCTAGCGAAAAACTCTGCTCAATATTTTACTTTACAAATTACTTTTTACATTACTTCCAATACAGCTATAATTCAAATACTTATGAAAAAAGTGAGTACCATCCCTGTACAAGATAAGTAATTTATTGTCTCTAGATTTTATGTAAGAGTGAATATTTGTCTCTGTACTGCTTATGTTTTGATGCAATCCTTACAACGAATACCTTTCGATATTTTCCGACAAATGTATCCAGCAGTGTAAGCTGAGCATTGGTCTTTAATTTTTTCCATGGCTACATCACCCACCAGAAATTTTTCTCTTGAACTTGCTTGTGAAGAGGATAGGAGATCTCGCAAAACATTGGGAGTGTTTTCAGAGTATTTTTTTTATTATTATGAACATTTTTGAAAAGAACACTAACATTTATAATGTGTTTCCATAATCGTCTTCGCATTAGAGAATTCAATTCTCAATTGCGAAGACGATTATGGAGTGGACTAACTATGTTAGATAATATCAGATATTTAAAGGCATATATAAATATGTTTGCATTTAGTCAATATTTCTATAATTTATAGCTATTATACAAAATAAATTTTCAAAGGGTCTTGGTTAATAGTATAGGTTTTTTGGATAATAATATTCTACATTATACTGTTGAAATAATAATTTGGAGACCCTTATAAAACTTTCAAGTAATCCATCTTTGTCGGGATGGACCTCGCACAAGTCGAGGTTTTCCTACTTGTATAGCATGTTTGCTACTATATAGCATGGTGTCTACAAAAACCATTTTTTTTTAATTTTATTAATGGCTTCAATCCAAAAAGTATGATGTTGTGAATTTTGTTTAACTAACTCACTTAACTTTCTTTGTTGCTGTCAGTGTGTCGAAAAATTCAACAACTTCTGCTGTTAAGGTCATTGTTGCATCAGAGTTTATTTAATGAAAATAATCTGAAAAAGTACTTTTACAGTTGTTACACCTGCAAGTCTTTCACCAAAAGACACTTCTTATTTGCTTACAACAACAGACTTTGCTAACCTTTATAAATTGTAGTGTGTATTATAAATTTAATGCACTAATAAACAGGACTTGGAAGATACAGGTTGTCTCATTTAATAATGTCCTTGATGACCACAGGCGAGCTGGCCACTGATAGTTATAAACTCATAATAAATATAAGATACTCAGAAACTCATAATAGATATAAGCCATAATAGAACAAGTTGTAAATAAATATTAAGAAAATAAAGTAAGAAATATAAAATCATAAGGCAAAGAGGCAGCTAAGAAGACTTGAGATGAGAAAGAGGATTTTTAATAGAATAAGGGACACAATGAGCATAGACATCTACATCTCCTCGATTACGAATCAAAATGCAGATGCGTTGTCACCCGTGAGGACTAAAATGGAATGCCTCATTTCCAGTAAAAAGGGTCTCTGGTTCTCTATACTCACCATACGAAACACAACAGCGTTAAGCTGCTATTTTACGCTGGTATTCTGTGAAAGCGTGGTCCTTGTTCTTCCCTGGTCGAGCCGAAACATTCGTGCTACAACTAAACCACTAATATAGCTGCAGCATGGCTCTACTGCGTAAAAAATGGATGAGAGAGATTACTTTTTTTACTCAGATTAAAAAGAATATTGGTTGAGAAGATATAAATTGAAGTACACAGTGGTATTCACATAGGAAATTTTAATTTTATCAAACCAACCGTGGAACAAACCAAATAAGAACATAATTATCAATTATGTTCTTAAAAAACTATCGAGAATTTAATCAAGTGGCCAGTTTGAGAAGGACTGAATTTTTTGTGTTTTATCTATAAGAAAACAGGCAAAATGTTATATTCAAGGAAACCAAAAAACAATAGAGAATAATGTGAAAAATATGTTTGATGTATCTACAAAATAATTACTGTATAAAACGCAAATTATGTATTATATTTTGAGATGTCATGTGAGTAATCTTAAATATAAATTATCTCGTTTAAAATTGCGATTTCATAAAATTAAAAATGTAATAACTATAGTCTTCAATCTTACCATTACTCATTTTATAGATGGAAAACTAAGGAAACATTAAAGCAAGTGCTACTTGTATATTCATATCCTTATTATTTGCGTGAATATTTTGATTTCAATGTGTAATGAAAAGTAAATTATGTGATTTATTACATATTATTTTTTTAAGGTCGAAGATTATTTTATAGTATTTTAAGTGGCTTAGAATATTCCATAATGAAATACAATTTTGTTTCTAAAATTTGTAAACCATTTCACATTTTGAATAACTCCCGGATCTATGTACAATTTAAATTAGAAAAGTTAAGTTCCATCTGTATAGGATTTCTCTGTACAAAATATTAATTTGGTATAGTAATTAATTGTATTTCTGTACCTGGTTTACCTGGTATTAGTAAAGATATTAGTAAAAAAAAAATATGTAATTTATACCAATTTTTTTTCTTCAAAATTTCCAATAGGTCTTTATTTCTTGACAGGGATTGGGCTTTAACAAGTCAACAATCTTTGTCAAAATTTTAACCAATTTCTCTTCTTTGATACTGTTTTCCACCAATGTAACCTGTAATGAAATAAATAAAATAATTAAGTACTATTATTCATATTTTGTAACTGAATGATAAACATAAAATATTAATTTATTATTTAGAACTTTTGATGTGTTCACCTTGATAAGGTAACAAATAAAGTTGAAGGTGCCATAAGAAATAAATAAAAATTTTGAATACATTGATTGAAAAAACATTGTATAAATTATATAAATATAACTTTGTTTATCAAATTCCAATAAAGGTAGTTATGAAGTTTGGAAATAGCCTTAATACCTGTTGATCCCAAATTGTCCTGACTAAGCTTTTGATTGATTACTCGTAAACATGATAATTGCAAGTAGCCATAATTTTACAATAACATGTTGACTATGACATGTAGTGATTAAGCTTTTGATATTGGATTACTGAAAACATGCTATAAAGTGTAACATTACAGAAGATGCTGACTCCACTGTGTAATTGTCTTTGCTGTTCAAATCAAGGTGTCATACTTTCAGTCAACAGACTTGTTTGGCCACCCTATAAAAGCCCTTGCATTTAGAATAAGATTCATTATAGTTCTCATCCTAGTAATGTAATCACATAGGTAAGGAAGTCAGCATTGCATTGAAATAGTTTTAATACATTATTGTAATGTAATAGTTATTAAATTTTTACGTGGTAGAGCCATGCTGCAGCTATATTAGTAGTATAGTTGTAGTACGAATGGGTCGGCTCGATCGGGGAAGGACCACGCCTCACAGAATACCAGCGTAATAGCAGCTTAACACTGCTGTGTTTCGTAGTGAGTGTAGAGAACCGGAGACCCTTTTACTGAAAGACATTCATTCCATCTTAGTCCTCACGGGTAACAACGCATGTCTAGAGGCCACAACCACTTACCATCAGGTGGACTGTGTGCTTGTTTGTCATCCTATCCTATAAAGGAAGAAAACTCTAGTAAAACGCAGAGTGGTGGACCGTCAAGCATCCAGATGGAAAGGATGGTATTGTGAATGACGCGATGTGCGTTCGTGAAATATGGCGGCTGGAATTATCCGAACCTCAGAATACTCCCTGGTAGATGTGATAGAAAATGCGAAGGATGCAAGATCTCTACGCAGTGCCAGAAATCGAGCCGATCAGAAAGAACTCGGACGTCAACGATTCGAACCGTTCTGCGTTGGATGCGGTCAAATGGTAGGAGTTGGCACTGGGGTGCCCCGGCCTAGAGATGAGAACAGTATTCCATGTGAAGCCGAATTTACACTTTGTAAAGTTGCAAGCGATGTGCCGACATGAAATACTGCCCCGCTCTGCTGAGCACGTCAAGCTTTTTAGAGGCCAATTTGCCTTCCCTTCCAAGTGACCACGAAACTGCACACTATTCAATATGTCGACGCCGAAGATTCCGATACTAGCTAAGGTAGCAAGGGAGTGCCTTGAAACTGTGAAGGTACGACAAAGGGGTTCTTTTTAGCGATAAACGCGCAGACTCGACTTCAGACATAAGTTTGTTCTGGTACTCGGTGGCGTTTTCCCGAGAAATATTGGCACGGCATGTATATAAAGCATCACTAGTGCTGTCGTCCGCAATGAAAGTTACCAGTTTGCAACATATCATTTATATGCAGAAGAAAAGCGTTGATGATAGCACGCAGCCTTGTGGAACATCAGCCTTAATAGGCATAATTAGAGCATGCACCGTCTACTACAACCTTGATGCTTCGATCAGCAAGAAACTGTTGATCCAATTGCACATTTCTCGGGAAGCCCATAGGAATAGAGCTTCGAAAAGCGCTTTGTGTCAGAACCGATCGAAGGCCTTCGCTATGTCCAACTAACGGCCAATGCCTTCCTTTAGACTCTACTACCTACGCCCATCTATGAGTTAGGTAGACCAGAAGATCACCAGCTGATCGACCCCGACAAAACCGTTTACAATAGATTCCATTATTTTTGAGAAGAAGGAGGCGGACGGCTTTTTAATGATTGGGTGGACCAATGTCTTCCATGAATATTGAACTACACCTTAGGGTAGGAGTACCGGAAAAGAAGCGTTAAAACCGGTGCCAACTGGTGCACGTGTTCAGCACAATGGGTGGGACTCCATAAGTCCCATTCGTCTTGTTGACGTCCAGGGAGAGGATTGCTTTGCGAACCGTGCGCTATGTAAACTGCACATCCGGCATGGAGCAATCACACCGCGGGATGGTCGGCGGTGTGTTCCCCCCGTCATCGAGAATCGAGTTCGTCCTTTGCGGCATGGGCCAGTGAGTCCCTCTCTGTGCTGAGATGGAAGAGATGGCTGACAGAAGTTCCGTTAGACAGCTTTGTCAAGAGACGAGAATACACGGGTTCCGAAGGTAGGCGAACTAGCTTCTCGCCAATTCTGCCGATGCTCTGACCTTGCCTTGCAATGACTTTTGAAGGACCTGGAGGCGGAATTATACTTCTTTAAAAGCGCTGGTGTTAACATCCCGAAATGTTGATGCGTCAGTCTATGCCCGGTAGCACTCCTGCATAGTGTGATGCTATTTTACAGGAGTGACCAAACCATGGCTGAGATCTGCCTCGATGGGCACCACAGAAGTTGGAATAAAAGTTCCATATCCTGAAGTACCACATCAGCAACAGAATCAGCAACAACCCTGGGAGTGTCCAGCGAGAAGCTAATCCGCACCCAAGGGTAGGATGCAAAGAAAGACCGCATTCCGTCCCAATCCGCCGACCTGTAATGCCAAACACGGCGGCAGCCTGCAGAACGCAACTGCAAGGGATCGTGATTGGCACCACATTTCGGACAAGACAATGGTCCTAGGAGTCAAGAGGGGCGTCTTCAGAAACCTGATATCCGTCCGGATAAGAGGTCAGCAGAATTCCAACAGGGAAGGTGCATAATCCTCCACATCTGGAATCCGAGTAGGCGAAGTAACCAGCTGTGTAAAACCATATGCCAAGGCAAAGTCATAAACAGATCTCCCCGCATGATCGGTTAAACGTGAACCGAGCCATTCGACGTGGTGGGCGTTAAAATGGCCAAGGATAACGATCTCTGCTGTAGCAAAGAATCTGTAGCCATTTGGACGTGTTCAATGTGTCGGTCTGTTTCGGCATTACCGCTATGAGACCTATAGAGGCACCCGTAGACACGGGGATGGTTGTCGCTGTCTACGCGCACCTATAGGATGGACAGGTCCGTACCTTCAAGACTGCCGAGTTGAAAACAGATGTCTTCTTTGACGCATACGCAAACTCTCCAGCCCGGATCCCAAAGGGTGTTCTAATTTGTACCCAGGTAGGTCTATGAGATATGAAGTATCAGCCTTTAAGCGACATTTAAGGACACCTGAGTCTCGGTTAAAAGAAATGTCGGCTTCGTCCCCACCATTCGTTCCCCATGCCGTGGGGCAGCCTAACACCACGCTCAGGAAGAGTAGGGTAGCTTTGGCGTGGATGCTCAGCGAGATTCTCCGTCACCAGGGTTGGTACCTCCTAGGGTAGTTTTGTTTGATTCCGCTACCATTCATGGTATTCGAGGTCGTTGTATCACCCTGGTTTGAGCCGGCCCATCCGCGCGACATCAAAAGCTGCCGCGTGGCTCTACCACTGTTAAAACCTAAAATGGAACAAATTCTATTTTTTTTTTCTCCCCATCATAAATAAAACATCATAAGTAAACAACCGATACACAAAAATTTATTATTTTCTTCGTATGAGACAAGTCCAGTCTTAACGAATAAACCAAACACAATAACTGCCTTTCCACCGGGCTCTGTTTTGCGCAAATACTTCTCTAATACTTTCACGTTTTTCGTAAATGCCAAACTCCCACTAGACACTCTGATCGCGAGTGAAAGAACATGTCGCTTAAAGGCAGATGATTGACCATAAGTATGCCCGCATGCGGCGACACGGCATAAGCACCTCACAACGTGAATCTACCTATCTCATTCATAATTACTTTTACGTTTTACGGAAATAACCGGTTAATTTGGATGTCAAAACCGTAAGTAACCGGTAACCTTTACCGTTTAGGTTAGTTAAAAACCGGTTATTGAAGGAGCGATATATTTACCGGTAATTAATCGAAATTAACCGCTCTTTTTAAACCGGTTCCGAGCCCTGGATAGAACAGAAGTAAAAAAAATTAAGATGGCGAATATGGATGGCCTACGTTTAATTACAGGTAAACAATGTTTTCAAATAAAATGGTATTTTCAATTTTAAGTGAAGTTGAAATAGGTCCTGTAATAATAGATTTTTATTCTGAAACAGCTTTTTAATTTTGTAAAGTAAAATACTTAAAAGGTTTCTTTTACATTGAATTCGAAGTAAGGGCTAATACAAATCTTGATATTTTGCGTGAATTGAAACGTAATTATTGCCGCTGTTTCGCAAGTCCACAGATAAAAAAGTTTGTATCTGTTTTAAATCGCTAGGATTCAAAACAACGCCATCTATAGTCAAGTATCAAATTATCATCGAAAATATAATACGACTAATTAGAATAGCACTTACGATAATCGGTGTACCAAGACTTTAGAGGTATATTTAAAAATCGGATAATACTCAATCTTCGTTGTTCGGAGCTTTAAGACCGTGGATAAATAGATATGTAGCAAGCTACAGATAAGACAGACTTTAGTCAAGTTTCCCAACTACGCGTTTTGGCGCTGTAGTCGCCTATTTTGACAGATGACTAATGACTATACAAATTCAGTATAGCTATGTATAACTTAGTGATGGCAAGCACATCCTTCAAATCACCGATATCGATATTTAGTGACGTTCTTATTTTATTGATATCGACGTAAGAGTACGTTTTATAGTTATGCCAAAATATTACTTAATGAAACAATTGTAGTACATAAACATTTATTCAAGTACACCAATATCATATACATACACACGTAATCTTAGGATTAAATTAAAGGTACATTAGGTTATATTAAAAACGTACGTAACATTGTACATAGCAACGATTTGATGAAAACAGAGTAATATTTATGGTTCATTTAAATAAAACAAATAGCAAATTAAAGAAATCAAACCAAAGGAATCATATTTAATCATAGAGCTCAATATTTTACTACAAGTTACTTTTATATTAATTTTAAAACAGCTATAATTCAAAAATTAAGTGAGTACCTTCCTGTATAAGATAAGGAACTTTTCGCTAGGGTATGCTAAATTATTATTTGGTCTATATAACATTTGTTTGTTAGGCAAGACAAACATTTTTCTAAGTTTGTTGTGTTTGGAGCTTTGTTTCATTAGTAGAAATCCTATTAATTTTACATCTAGGGTTAAACCTGGCCATTTTGTTATTTTAAATTGTTTTAATTACATTAATAATAAATCACCCTTCAATATTTTATTATTTATTTGCAATTGTGCCCGTGTAACCTAATTAAAATTTTGATGAAAAGTTTTTTTTACAATTAAGGCATGCTTATTACATCCTAGCAAAAAAACTCTGCTCAATATTTTACTTTACAAATTACTTTTACATTACTTCCAATACAGCTATAATTCAAATACTTATGAAAAAGTGAGTACCATCCTGTACAAGATAAGTAATTTATTGTCTCTAGATTTTATGTAAGAGAATATTTGTCTCTGTACTGCTATGTTTTGATGCAATCCTTACAACGAATACCTTTCGATATTTTCCGACAAATGTATCCAGCAGTGTAAGCTGAGCATTGGTCTTTAATTTTTTCCATGGCTACATCACCCACCAGAATTTTTCTCTTGAACTTGCTTGAGAGGATAGGAGATCTCGCAAAACATTGGGAGTGTTTTCAGAGTATTTTTTTATTATTATGAACATTTTGAAAAGAACAACATTTAATAATGTGTCTCCATAATCGTCTTCGCAATTAGAAATTCAATTCTCTAATTGCGGACGATTATGGAATGGACAACTATGTTAGATAATATCAGATATTTAAAGGCATATATAAATATGTTTGCATTTAGTCAATATTTCTATAATTTATAGCTATTATACAAAATAAATTTTCAAAGGGTCTTGGTTAATAGTATAGGTTTTTGGATAATAATATTCTACATTATACTGTTGAAATAATAATTTGGAGACCCTATAAAACTTTCAAGTAATCCATCTTTGTCGGGATGGACCTCGCACAAGTCGAGGTTTTCCTACTTGTATAATGTTTGCTACTATATAGCATGGTGTCTACAAAACCATTTTTTTAATTTTATTAATGGCTTCAATCCAAAAGTATGATGTTGTGAATTTTGTTTAACCACTCGTCTTAACTTTTCTTTGCGGCTGTCAGTGTGTCGAAAAATTCAACAACTTCTGCTGTTAAGGTCATTGTTGCATCAGAGTTTATTTAATGAAAATAATCTGAAAAAAGTACTTTTACAGTTGTTACCTGCAAGTCTTTCACCAAAAGACACTTCTTATTTGCTTACAACAACAGACTTTGCTAACCTTTATAAATTGTAGTGTGTATTATAAATTTAATGCACTAATAAACAGCACTTGAAAGATACAGGTTGTCTCATTTAATAATGTCCTTGGCGACCTTGCCAGGCGAGCTGGCCACTGATAGTTATAAACTCATAATAAATATAAGATACTCAGAAACTCATAATAGATATAAGCCATAATAGAACAAGTTGTAAATAAATATTAAGAAAATAAAGTAAGAAATATAAAATCATAAGGCAAGAGAGGCAGCTAAGAAGACTTGAGATGAGAAAGAGGATTTTTAATAGAATAAGGGACACAAATGAGCATAGACATCTACATCTCTCCTCGATTACGAATCAAAATGCAGATGCGTTGTCACCCGTGAGACTAAAATGGAATGCCTCATTTCCAGTAAAAGGGTCTCTGGTTCTCTATACTCACCATACAGAAACACAACAGCGTTAAGCTGCTATTTTACCTGGTATTCTGTGAAAGCGTGGTCCTTGTTCTTCCCTGGTCGAGCGAAACATTCGTGCTACAACTAAACCACTATAAGCTGCAGCATGGCTCTGCGTAAAAATGGATGAGAGATTACTTTTTACTCAGATTAAAAAGAATATTGGTTGAGAAGATATAAATTGAAGTACACAGTGGTATTCACATAGGGAATTTTAATTTTATCAAACCAACCGTGGAACAAACCAAATAAGAACATAATTATCAATTATGTTCTTAAAAAACTATCGATAATTTAATCAAGTGGCCACTTTGAGAAGGACTGAATTTTTTGTGTTTTATCTATAAGAATACAGGCAAAATGTTATTTCAAAGGAAACCAAAAACAATAGAGAATAATGTGAAAAATATGTTTGATGTATCTACAAAATAATTACTGTATAAAACGCAAATTATGTATTATATTTTGAGATGTCATGTGAGTAATCTTAAATATAAATTATCTCGTTTAAAATTGCGATTTCATAAAATTAAAAATGTAATAACTATAGTCTTCAATCTTACCATTACTCATTTTATAGATGGAAAACTAAGGAAACTAAAGCAAGTGCTACTTGTATATTCATCCTTATTATTTAAGCGTGAATATTTTGATTTCAGTAATGTAATAGAAAAATTATGTGATTTATTACATATTATTTTTAAGGTCAAGAAGATTATTTTATAGTATTTTAGTGGCTTAGAATATTCCATAATGAAATACAATTTTGTTTCTAAAATTTGTAAACCATTTCACATTTTGAATAACTTCCGGATCTATGTACAATTTAAATTAGAAAAGTTAAGTTCCATCTGTATAGGATTTCTTTGCAAAATATTAATTTGGTATAGTAATTAATTGTATTTCTGTACCTGGTTTACCTGGTATTAAAAGATATTAGTAAAAAAAATGTAATTTATACCAATTTTTTCTTCAAAATTTCAATGGGTCTTTATTTCTTGACAGGGATTGGGCTTTAACAAGTCAACAATCTTTGTCAAAATTTTAACCAATTTCTCTTCTTTGATACTGTTTTCTTCCAATGTAACAACTGTAATGAAATAAATAAAATAATTAAGTACTATATTCATATTTTGTAACTGAATGATAAACATAAAATATTAATTTATTATTTAGAACTTTTGATGTGTTCACCTTGATAAGGTAACAAATAAAGTTGAAGGTGCCATAAGAAATAAATAAAATTTTGAATACATTGATTGAAAAAACATTGTATAAATTATATAAATATAACTTTGTTTATCAAATTCCAATAAAGGTAGTTATGAAGTTTGGAAATAGCCTTAATACCTGTTGATCCCAAATTGTCCTGACTAAGCTTTTGATTGATTACTCGTAAACATGATAATTGCAAGTAGCCATAATTTTACAATAACATGTTGACTATGACATGTAGTGATTAAGCTTTTGATATTGGATTACTGAAAACATGCTATAAAGTGTAACATTACAGAAGATGCTGACTCCACTGTGTAATTGTCTTTGCTGTTCAAATCAAGGTGTCATACTTTCAGTCAACAGACTTGTTTGGCCACCCTATAAAAGCCCTTGCATTTAGAATAAGATTCATTATAGTTCTCATCCTAGTAATGTAATCACATAGGTAAGGAAGTCAGCATTGCATTGAAATAGTTTTAATACATTATTGTAATGTAATAGTTATTAAATTTTTACGTGGTAGAGCCATGCTGCAGCTATATTAGTAGTATAGTTGTAGTACGAATGGGTCGGCTCGATCGGGGAAGGACCACGCTCTCACAGAATACCAGCGTAAAATAGCAGCTTAACACTGCTGTGTTTCGTATGGTGAGTGTAGAGAACCGGAGACCCTTTTTACTGGAAAAGAGGCATTCCATCTTAGTCCTCACGGGTGAAAACGCATCTGCATTTTGATTCTTTATTGAAGATAGATGTAGATGTCTATGGGTCACAGTAACCACTTACCATCAGGTGGACTGTGTGCTGTTTGTCACCCTATCCTATAAAAAAAAATGTCATCGAGACATATTTGTAGTTTTAAAAGCTTCAGCTTCAACCGCCCTGAAACTTGTGGCGCAGCCGGTGGGATATCCGCGATTACAGCTGAGTTCGAGTACACTCAAATTGGTCTTGTCCACGGTTCCGGATATCCTCGAACAAAACAAATTTGTTAAATCAGGCACTGAAGAAACCTTCCTGTCGAGACAAGAGCAGCTCTATGAGTAGACATGGCAGTGAGCGGACTGTAAGTAAACCTTTTACTATCCTGTCTCATCCTAGTTATTTCCTGTGGTTGTTTCTTTATGGCTCTATGTCGTAACTTTTGAACTAAAATCGTTGAAAGTTATTTGACTTCACAAAACTTGGCAGTTAATTATGAAGTAAATATTATTATAAAGAAAAATAAAGTGGATTAAATAAAAATAAAGTAATTATAATCTTACGAAGTGATAAAATTATAGAAAGAAAATAATTAACAGAATATTTTTGTATACATGTATTGATTTTTAAATAAAATGAAACAAGGAAGAGTATGTTTGTTCAAATTAGACCTAAGGATCTAAAAAGCTTGATCATCATGTTTGATGGTGATCAATATATTTCAAGTTTATTTATTAAGAAATGTGAATACCATTTTTTATGGCATGAACAAGATTCTAAATACAAACTATATATTATATATTTTATTGTATAAGAATTAGATTACAGGAAAAGATGCATCTCTTATTAAGTGAAAGATTCTGGTGATTCTAGATCAACTTGCAACTGAATTAGAAAATATTCTTAGTGGTTTCAATACCTACTTAAAAAAATTAAAATAAATCTTATAGTTAACCAACTTCACAATCCACGCATAATAATTCAGAAGGTTTCAGATATCCATTCGTATTGCAAATAATTTTAGATTTAACCACAACATAAAATTTAGAATTACATGGAGCAGAAAACAATTCCTATGGCCTTCTATTATTAATATTGGTGTGTTACTTAGCTGATGCTGAGTTGATGGCCATATTAGTATAAGTGATGAAAAGTGGATTATAATTAAGGTTTTAGATTTAAATGTTACGCATGAGCAGTTAGAATGTAATGTTAATGGATATGTGAACTTAAATAAGCATGTTAGAATTATTTTGACAAAAAAAATCTCTAAACATTCAATTACTTAATATATATTTCAAACTGAATTAAACGAATTCCAGTATTGAACAATTTGAACAGTTATCACCTTCATTAAGAGTCAAACGAGGCATTCTAAACTCCCTAAGATATATTATTAAGATTATTATTGGTAACGTCGATTATAAAGATGCTATTAAGTATGAAAATATGATTGGTAATTTAAAAACTCTTCGATATATACTAGTGAACAAGATTACCTTAATGAAATATCAGAATCTCTTGTTAAACTAAGTAACAATTACAAAAATAATTTTATCAATATTGATTTAAATTTATTTTTATTTTTGAATACAGGTAATATAGAACAGGTAACATCTTTGAAAAATTACATTCACTGCATTCAACCCTTAGGTAATATTAATATAATCTACTACAATTAAATTATATCATTATATTATTTATATTATAATTATATTGGAATGCTTCATATAAATCGTATTGTCATTTAATATGCAGTACTGTAACTAAATTATATATAAGTTATGATATTTACAATATATAGTCAAATTGAATATAAAAAAGAAGATAAATATGTCATTGTAATATGCCTACCGATGCGTTGCTTAAATATTCATTAATTGAGTAATAACATTTCTTACTTAGATATATTTTTAATTATTTTTAATAAGAAATTTATTTACATAACACAATATACAATATTTTATTATATACAATATTAAAAACTATAATTAAAAAAAAAAACTAAAACTAGTAATTTAATTATCAAACAGTCCTACTCCACGCGGTATCGTGCCAAGAACGCTAGCTCGTTTCCCGCTGAATGGCTATACTTAGCCTTTGAGCGAGAAAGAGCCAGCCCTCTTATCACCAGCAGCAACAACCAGCCGCGGATGGAGTTCCTTTAAGAACTTCATCGCACGTGGACCACGGACCGATAGTATCTACAGCAAATGGCACAAATATGTAGTCATCTCAGAGACTCATATTTGCGCCACTCATTCAGTTCAGCTGCCTCTGATGCGCTCCGGCTCTGAACGAGGTACCCCTGAGATGAGAGGCCGCCAAAGTGTCTCACAAGTAGCATCCCACTAGGGCTTTACCTCTCTCCCAAGGGACCAATGTCATACCGTCGGGTCTCCTGCCATCGTCTCTATATTCCACAAGGCTCTAAAACCGAGGGAACATTTATGGAGACAAGAGTCCTTCGGATGACATCGTTCAAAGAACCGTGCCGTGAAAACCTACCAGCACTTTTCTTACAAGATAGTCCGTGGAGCCCAAACTTGTCGACGCTGCTGCCACAGGGGCACTGATGGGGTTGACAAATCGCGCTCCTAGACGGATTCCTACAGCGATGCGCAAGCTTTCCCCATCAAGTAATGTGCCGAGATTACTTGATGGTAAAGTAACCAGTGACTAGATTCCTAGTCGAAACAGCTAGAAGGCGTGCCTTATCTTGGTCACAATGGAAATTATGAAACAATCCATCCTCTGTACCAACGGAATATCCCACTGTTTTTGTTGGTTAACTTCAGTGGAACATTTTCGCTGGGACAGAGCGTTTGCATGTCTGCCCTGCCTCCGTAGCAAAGCACAGATCTACTTTTTATTTAAAATTATGTTACATAAATTACTGACACTATGCACGGAAGCAAGGAAAGCAGGCAATGCAACGCTAGAAAGATTTCTCACACCAATACCACCAAATTTTATAGGTAAAGTAGCTTGAGTCCAGGCTGTTGTATTTAAAGTTAAATTTAGAATTTTCCTATAGCTATTTTAAGATTATTATCAATATCTTTTAAAATATCCGAACATTTCAGACTGGACTCGGCGGAGTAAGTATGTAAATCTAGGTACAAGGAGACAATATTTTAAGATAGTAAGCGCAATGTGGGGCTTAATTTATACAATTTATCAATGTGGTTTAAAAACTGATCAAATTTTGTTTTTAAAACAGGTTTAATACTATCGAAAAACAACGGGGCACCTAGCAGGTATAGTGATTCCGTATTGACAGTTTTTATTCCTGGAGAAATATGATTGAAACATAGATGGAACTTTATTGTTGATTTTAAACAGTGTGCTGAAAATGCTTTATCTAAGTAAAGTTGTCTAATGAAATTGTATAATTTTATTGTCAATTATTAAATAATAACTAAATATTTCAAAATTATTTTTATAAATGTTACAACTTGATAAATATACAGCATTGGAAATGACAATAATTTAATTTTTTTAATTCTCGATATATTTGAGAGTTAACAATATGTAATTTTATTAATATTTACAATTTACGTTTACACAATTTCCAATCACTCTACACTAGATGGAATGAAATCGAAATTTGTAGTAAATTAGGAATTTTTGAAAATTGAAGAATTTGAAGAATTGTTAAAATTATTAAAATCAGTAGAGTTAACAAATAAGTTATAACAATTAAGTAAAAATAGAACAATGTATAAAATTAAGGGAAGTCAAATAACATTCGTTTTAGACACCAATTATACAAAAAATAATTACTATACAGCCATCTCATTACCACTTCCTCTAAACTATAATTTTAATTCCTTAATACCCATACCTACTAGTAAAAGGTTCTAAAATGGTCTCGCTCGCTTAGTCTTGCAACTACGAGGCTATGTTCCTGCACTATGACGACAAGTCACAACTATAAGTTGAAGATGCTTGTATGAATGCTTTAATGATATTCTCAGATAGTACGAGCTCCTGCCATCCGAAAAGCAGATCTATCATCTTGGACATTAGTGATTTAACATATCTTGAACATTTAAATAACTTTTTAAAATAAGGAAAGTGAAATAAAATATAACAGTGAAAAATTTATAAATGTAAAGTGTTGTGACCAGAAGATGAGAAAACTAAAAATTTAACCACATGCAATCAGCATCTTTGAAAAGTAATAAAATTACTCGCCTGTTGCAGTCAGAGGCACACCATGAGCTATTTAATCGTTAGTAAGCAAGCACGGGTAAGAGTACCTATCGAAGTTTTCTGCCTTGTGAAGAAACTGTTCTTTGGAAAGTTCAATAATCTGAGGATTTGTGGATACTATGAAATACATCCACAAGTTTCTTAAATTATCGATTTTAGGGAATCTGAGAAACCGGTGCGTTTCACATGTTGTATGCAACCACCAACACAGCACTTTTCGTATTCCATTAAGAAGTCTACAATATGCACACGACCAGCACAAAAACAGAATATTGTTATTGTCACAAATAACGGAGGAAAATGCGAGGAAATACACTTGAGCTAAACTCATAACTCAGGCGACAATTGGATAAATAATGGCGGCAATCAATATCGATCGATAATTTTGACAATTTGAGTTGACATTAACACAATATGGCGTCTCAAAATGGCGTCCGTAGACAGAGAACAAATTGCGACGGTAGCGCCAAGTTGCGTAGAATGGAACTAAGCTGTCACGGGCCTGGTGTCATTTAGTGTGGCCACAGACTAATATGATGCTTACGCATAGTGTGGCTCCAATATTCATAGAGTGTGGAGCTGCGCTAATAATACGAGATTTCAAATTAAAGTTTAATTAAACCTAAACGTAAATAATAATTCAGTAGTCAAATGAATAAATAGGTAATAATATTACAATAGAAAAAATAAATTTCTTCATTTAAATACCCACCTAATCTATTATGACAAAAACTGACCGCGCAGGCACAACGCGCTTATATCAACTGCGCATGCGCGACTCTACTATCTCCCGCGCATGCGCGAAATCAGAATAATGCACATTTTTTGTTTGGAATAGCTTCTCTAGTACGTAGTACATATAACTCAATGATGCCGTCACTATCAGACAGCATTTCTCGTTATTTCTTTAAAATTAGAGAATTTTCTTTCAGAAGTTGAAGTTGATTAGACTTTTGTGAAGAAAATTAGACTTGTAATTTAATTTAAAATACGCTTCTTCCTCCCGCCAGTCAGGAAGAACTTGTCGAGTCTCTTCTCAAACGTTGAAACTTGAAATAATATAAGAGCAGAGAGCACAGAGCAGCAGTGTTTATGTGTTTTTATGTTATGTTTTATCTGGTTATCTGCAGTCTACACGGCAGGTAATCTTCATACAAGTTATTAGAACCTCTTAGTCTATGGTTCACATATCGTACCTGACAGCTCCTTCCGCCCCCCTTCTCTTCCTTCACCCCTCTGTGGAATATCTGTCACCATAGAGATATAAATATACCTATGGCGGCGGCATATTCTACTATAGAAATAATAGTTATACAAATATCTATAATATCGACATACACTTGTCAAAAACAGTTTTGTCTCTTTTTAACAAAGCAGTAGCTGCAATAGAAAAGAGAGATAACTGCACTTTGTCAAGTGTTTATTTTCGTAACAATTTCGTGTGACGTCATTAGCTCATCCATGCGTGACTGCGTCGCCATGTTAAGCGCCAAGTTTTGTGGTAGATCTGCTGTCAAACCGTCAAAAAGCAGTGACAAAGTGTTGTACTAGAAATTATTTTAATAGATTAATTTTATTCAGAAATGAATAAATAATATTAATAGTTTATAAATCCCGGATATCATGTTTCATGATCATGCCAGTCTTTCGAATTTCAAATAAACAAAATTAATGTACCTACCTGCGAAAAATAATATTTTTCATATAAAATCTGAATATATAAATATATATATTTTTTCCTATGAACAACTTCAAGGTCTCAGTAACCAAACTAAGAGTCATAACATAATAATGCCATTCTTTTTGGAAGATATGTTTTTTTAATTATTGTTTCCGCTTTTATGCAAATGTCTATTACCTTATTTGATGGATATATAAGACCACCTCTATCTTTATCTCTCATTATAATACATTTTTGAAAATGATTTCTTTCTTCTGATACGAGTGCATCTTGACATTCCTCACAAGCAAGTGTCCGTAGCGAAAATCTGACTACATAGCCAGCTATGTAGGAAATCACTTGTTTTGATAGCTCAGATAGAAGAGTCTCAGGTAACACCAAATCATTTCCACAATCAACTATAAACTGCGAATCTGTCATATCACAGCAAGGAACATACAGAAATTCTAATGTTCGGCTCAGCTCACAGTTGGGCCTTTTTATCGCTTTCATCCACTTATTTGTTAATTCACGGCTTTTAGGAAAACTGAAATTAGATAAGTATTTAATCACATTAAACTTAGTTATGTCATAACAAAGCTATGTGACGGATAGAAGTAGAGCCAGAACTGCGCTAGTACTAGTACTACTACTACTTATTAGTTTGTGGCTAGAACCAGATAATAGAAGTCTGTGCTCTCAGTGTGCAGACTGCCACAGACTAATATGATGCTTACGCATTTTGAAAATGAAAAAAAACGACTTAAGACAGTGACAGACACTGACATAGAAGTATATGGACTGGGCATACCTACAGAATTATCTTGACAGTACACTGGCGCATAAAATGGCCGCCTTTTATAGGGTTGTTACTCAGCAATATGGGCAGCTGATATCGATATTTTTACTAATATGAATTTGTTCTCATTTCATATAATTGAATTTGTTGCTTTATTTATTTTATTCCGTAGGTATTTAGTACAGGCAGTATACGATTGGCGATAGAGTGATTAGGGCGAGACCAAAAACGAAATGTACCGGTGTGAGTAAAATGTGCATGTGTGCGAGACGAATAGTGCTGCGCCGTGCATCAACTTCAATTTATCGATACAAAGTGCTGTGTCCGTGTCATAAAATGAACATTTTTATGTTTGAGGGCATAAAAATAAAACTACAAATAAAAGTTTGTGATTTTATTTACCACCAAAAATAATTAATTTATTGTAAAAATGTCGTAAGCTCTCCTTAGAGGTATTTTGCAATTTTGCTTCATACTTCAATCTAATAATGAAATAAATTTCGATTATTAATTTAATACTTAAGTGTTTATGGTTTGATATTGCTGGCGAATCATACATATATGTATGTCAAGTATGTTAAATTTTTTGTAGGACACAACGTATTCGTTTACTAATTTTCGAAACATATTTTCGTTTACAATCTTTCCTTTCATATGTTTTCAAAATCGTTCAGAACGAATAGCTATCTCATAAACGTCTTGAGTGGGATAAACAGAAATAAACAGCAGTGCTTAAACCGCTGCGTTCCGACCTGTTGTGTATAGAGAACCTGTATAATTATTAACTGTAAGGCATTTTAGCTTAGTCCTCAGGAGTGAAAACACATTTGTAGCTTTCTTTGTTTGAAGCTGACTGTGGTGACCATGTACTGCAGTAGCTTTTTACCATCAAGTGATACTGTAAGTTCCTTTGTTACTTTCGTTATATTAAAAAATATACATCAAGGATGACGACAACAAGTTGTATACATTTGAACATGCGTAAACGAAATAAACATATGTACAGTAAAATATATAACAAGGAACTACGCACGGGCATAAATAATGCGGGTGTTGAACCAGAACGCAGCTTTACTAAGTGCTTGCTACATATAGTTGAATATTTTTTGGGAACCCAGTCTTCTCTATTTATTATTTTTAACCATTTTTGTTTAACCTCAATATTTTTTGGAAATCTGAAACATTATAAGAGTTTAAATTATCTCATTAAAGTATTTACTATAATGCCATTTGGCTACGAAACCCTAAAAATTAAAAATAGAAAATTAAAAAAATTACGAAGGTAAAGAGGCTGCATCCAAAGATATGCCTTTGCCTGTTAGAAACATATTATCGATAAGATGATATTGATATTGTCAATCTCTACAAAAATTAGATCAGAAATAGCGGGAATTCACGTATTTGTTATTATTTTTAATATAATTTTTACGCATTTAGAGCATTATCGTAATAAAATGCGATATTTTCCCCTATCCATTTGTGTATAAAATATTTGTACCAGTTCTAAAATATTGCATTTAGAGTGTTAAATATTTTAAGTGTACTTACGTGTGAAATGTATAATTTTGTGGATTTTATTTTCTCGACGAACTACATTCAGGTATTGCACACGTCAACATATTTAATCACACCTTTTAAACACTTATTAATACTTCAAAATCAAAGATATCGCGAAAATAGGCGGGATTTGTTTCGTTAACGATTGATGTCAGCCTGATATAGGCTTATAGCGTGTACGTGTATGGTCTAGCCATTCTATCTCGTTCTAACGTAAGCATATGCTATGCCCTTTCTCTTTTACATTGCCAATCTAACGTAAGTATATACTAAATCTATGGGTACAGGGCTATATTTTCAATCCTCAAATAAGTTATTTGAGGATTGAAAATATAGCCCTGAGGAATAAATAATGTGTCTGGCAGTTTTATGACTTTACCAATTTGACAGTTTAACAATATCCATTGCGTTGTTTTTCTTGTTGAGCAAACGAATTTTTCAATCACATGAAGCAATGGATATTGTTGGGTTGTCAAATTAGATGGATTGCTATCCCTTAAGTTTCGCTTGAGCTGCTTCAGGCTTCACCGCATATGTACACTTACGCAATGCATACTGCTACAGATTTTTGTATTAGGTGTAGTCAAACAAAGAGTTAAGTATGCAGGCAGCTAACTTGCAACTTGTTTTAAACAATGTTCTGAGTGTGCTAAGTACCTCAAGTTTTTACATCATTTATATAATTGTGAACAAAGTTAAAAGTTACAACGCACACAATAAAATGAATATTGACAGAGTAGTGGAAGATTTTGCTTGTATACCAAATTTATTTACTGTACAATATTACTGGGATGGAGATCCCTGATCCCATATTATAGTATTTTTAATATTAATCGGTATATAGGGATATTCTGCATAATTGATCACAAATGGTAAGTTACATATATATATATATACATATGTATATACATGACCGAACATGCTTGTGTAACTTACCATTTGTGATCAATTATGTGAAACGTCTCCCCATCTGTCTGAGCTATCAAAACAGTGTGATTTCCTACATAGCAGGCTATGTGGTCAGATTTTCGATACGGACACTTGCTTGAGGGAATGTCAAGATGCACTCGTATCAGAAGAAAATCATTTTCAAAATGTATTATAATGAGAGATAAAGATAGAGGTGGTCTTATATATCCATCAAATGAGGTAATAGACATTTGCATAAAAGCGGAAACAATAATTAAAAACATATCTTCCAAAATAATGGCATTATTATGTTATGACTCTTAGTTTGGTTACTAAGACCTTGAAGTTGTTCATAGGAAAAATATTTTACGTGTCTTCATGAACACCTATTGGTGAAACCACGCTAGAGCTATATTACTGGTATAGTTGTAGGTCGAATGGGTCGGCTCGACCGGGGAACGACGCTTTCACAGAATATCAACGTAAAATAGCAGCTGCTGCTGTGTTTCGTATGGTGAATGTAGAGAACCGGAGACCTTTTTACCGGAAACGAGGCATTCCATCTTAGTTCTCACGGATGACAACGCATCTGCAATTTGATTCGCAATCGAGGATAGATGTAGATGTCTACAGGGCCAAACAACACTTACCGGTGGACTGTGTGCTCGTTTGTCATCCTTATCCTATAAAAAAAAAACAATCGCCATGCAGCACCATTAATTTTGTTCATTTATTGCGTGCTGTCATTCAAAAATATATTGATATTAGGATAAAATAGCTTGTACACAAAACTGCGATAAAGCTAATAAATAGACAGCTATATAATAAATTGAACAATTTTAAGAGGCAGTAAATTAATTAGATTTTTGTTCTTATTTAATAATCATCGTTTTATAAACTTATTCCTGTTTTTATTGACTTGCGAAATCCTACCATATATTTACTAAATACTTATTTATTACTTCAACTAATTAAAATTATAAATTTAATAAAATTAACACATACGCGTTGTAGGTATACTCGACGCGTAAAACATTAAAAAAGTCAGCTCTGTCAAGAGCTATTTTATTATCAGCATGTAGCATGAGAATGTTGCTTAAGAAGATGTTTTACGAAGATGTTCACACGCGCAGCAAGAATGCAGATCCGTTCGACGCGAGCGCTCAGAAGAAATGGGACGCCAGCCGACGCCTTCTACTAAGCCACGGTGCTTTACACCTCCGCTGTTAGCGTGGAATTCGAGGTCACATGTCCCGTTGTTTCCAGGAATCGAACAACACTCAAATTCCTTTCGCCGAATTTTTTTACGACCAATACATCTTTGTAAATAATAAGATTTTAATTCGTTGTTATAATTTTAAGATTGTAAATATTTTAAAGTAGGTATTTTTATTGGATGAGACTTTGTTAACTTGTAGTATATAAGGTATCACATCTTATTAATAAATAATTCTACTCATTTACTCATTCAACTTATTCTACTATTCTACTCATACTACTCGATTCTTCAGATTCTACTCGTTCCTGATTACTCTACTCGCTTCTACTTATTCTACTCGTTCTAATTGGTGACCAGTCATCATCACCAAAGTGGTGACTCAGAGAGCCCGAACAAAGAACATCAGCCCGAACGAAGAACTGAAGTAGAAGAACAAATAGAATCCCTGCTCGAAATAACCCAGGAATAAAATCGTCAGACCAGCCACAATGGAAGATTCAAAAAACGTCAGTCAAGACTCCACCAGCCAGTCCACCGATGTGTCAAGTATTGCGCTTTCAATACGCATTCTTGTTTCTATTTAGTAGCTTATTCGACCACCTGCTTTCGATTTCGGTTGTTTGTTATTTGGTAAAGGTTGAATGGATTTATATTGGCTTTCATTTTCGGATTGGTGTATTTTCTTGATCGGTTTTGTTGATTTGGTTGGTATTCCTTTATACATATTTACTCTGGCTTGATTTTGGATTTTGTTTATTTAGAATCGTGAATTGTTTTCGTTGTTTTAGGTTGTTTAACAATATTTCAAAGGAATATTAATAGTATAGATAGTGTATAAACCTATACACTTACTTCTTTTTCGTTGGTTATATTTATATTGACTACTGCTTTCGATTTCGGTTTTCTGCGATTTGTTTTGTGATTTGTTTGTTGATTCGATTTTTTTGGCTATCGTTTTGGATTCGTGTTGTGTCTTGAATTGGTTTTGTTGTTTTGATTTTAAAAATATTTAAAAGGAATATTTATTCCTTGTAGATATTTGGATTTGCTTTTAAAAAAAAATATTTTAATTCCCTTTTAGGTATTTTAACGTTTTTTATAAAAGGTTTTTCTTATCATAATGCCTCGCAAACGTAAGTCCAGCCTCAAGAGTATCTTCAAAGACGAGCGAAAAGATTAGCCGATCGCTAGAATCTTTAGAAGATGCTGAACTGAGAAGGCAAGAACAAGCAGAGCGTCAGGCTGTTTAGAGCATCTGAGACACATTCTCAACGTCAGCAAAGGCGTCTTGAACAGACAGAGCGTCAGGCTGCTTTAAGAGCCTCCGAAACACCT